>JALJCO010007571.1:0-61232 GCA_023101725.1 Atherinomorus stipes | reverse complement strand
GCTCATGTAAAATGAGAAAAATTAGTTACAATTATATTTGTTCATAGTAGTAGTGATGCTTGTGAACTGTACTGATTTCTCTTTGTTTCTTCTTTCTTTCATCTCTCATCTGTTTCTTTCTTTAGGCAATACCAGACACTGAACACTTCTACCACACATTCTCTGGAGTTGGCGAACTTTGACCTGATCCCACTTTTTATATTATGGAGAAACAATAAATATGTCGCAGTGCACAAAATCAAGTCTTCCAGTGCATCTATCATTAAAAGTTTTTTTTTTTATCAATTACAGCTATTGTGCAGAAGTAAATCATGTGGATACTACAGTTAAGATACTATGATGATCACTACTGTAAGGTTTACACACACTGCAAATAGTCAACGAGTTAAAAGCATAATTTTTTACAAACAAATTCTATTTTGTCCTTTCTTTCCTTTTGTTAGATTTGTTCATATCCCTCCTGTTGGTATATTTTATGTAGCACTCTGTTATAACCAGCATTAGCTGCTGCAGACAGCTGTTGGTTTACCTGATATGTCACAGTGATATTAAGTGCTTCAGCTGCAACGTCCCTCTCCAAACTGCCAAGACTGACCCACTCCAGAGAAGTTCTTTGAAAACTCGATTTTCTGTTTTGTTACATGTATACAGCTAGCCTTTAAAATTTATGCAAACTATGATAAACACCTGGCATAAATTATGTGATGTGAAAAAATAATTAACGGATGTTACCTCCTCATCACTTGAAGGATATATCATTTTAAAAAAGAAAATTACAGATCAACTAACATACTATAGATGCTTATATAAACCTATTTGAATGTATTATAAATTATCACATAATAAACAAATTAAAAAATCTTTTAAATTGGAAAAAGAAACGTTATCATATCCTCATGAGGCCTCATAAGACACTAGACATTTTGACACAGCTGCCAAGAGATTGTCATGAAGACATTTGAGACAGTCAGTATGCTCCATCTGCTGGCTGTGGATGTGTACTGCAGCTGAGGGAAACGCTGCCTGGAGCTGTCTTGTCTCTGGCTCGGTGTATAATAAAAGGATACGTTGTCAACCTTCTGTTTAGTGTTTCCTTTTGTGGTTAATATCTTGGAATTATCCTCTGTGATAAAATGAGTATTTTTATATAAATTCCCAAGCGATTGAAACACGAATAAAGCATTGACAGATTAATAGACCCAGCCTCTTCAGGATTCACCATCTATTGGCACTGGATCTTACTTTTACAGTGTTTGCCGGTTAGTCCGGGAGCCTATGTGACAGCCAATCAGGTGACTTTATCCAAGGCTTGTGATTGGTTGGAATTGTGGCACAAGTGTAACTGCATTAAGTTGAGCGAGCGCATTGAGAGAACTGAGCGCAGATGATGTGGAGAGGAGGAAACATTGATGGAGCAGATTAATAAAACTGAGAGCCAGTTTTCTGTTTTTTATCGCCGTGGGTCTGCACAGGAGCATACAGAAATCAATTTTGTGTGCATGGGATTTGTTTTTGTTTGGTCAATTTAAATTATCCTTTGCGTGAAAATATTTTCTGCTCAAAGTTTAACTCGTGTTCCTGCAAAAATCATCTTTCTGCAGTCAAAATACAGCTTTGTTTGCTCAAAATAAGGCCCAAATATAATTCCATACACTGACGCTGTCCACCCAAGGACGGGCCTGTTCCCTATGGAATTATATTTGGAATTATATATATATATATATATATGTGTGTGTGTGTTTATGTATAGCCTATATGCATTCAATATATTTCCTATATAAACAAAACTTGTACAGCTTTCTGTGTATTCTGTGCCAAAATGTTGATTTTGAGGAACACAGTGTTCAGTTTTCACAACACAAATTCTTTTCTTGGTGTGGTTTAACTGTCTGGATGACCTGACTTTCTTTCAAGTCATAAGAGGCAGCAGAGGAAATAAGTTTAATTAATCTGTCATCCCACTCTAGGTTACAGTTGAGGTGACACAGGTGTACCACAGATTCGGACACATCAGATCCGTCTACAACAGATCACTTTAAAAGTCACATTCAGTTCTTCATGTATTTACTAGGCTTATATTTTAAGTTAATTGTTGCACACTCCACACAAACAGATCTCCTTTGGCTGCTGGTGCTGCCATGTGATATGTGCATGACAGCTTCTCATTAATTAGGTTTTATTGATAATGCAATAACTAAGTTTTGTGCTTATGGCACATTGTTATATATTTTTTCCTCATTTTATTTTAAATAGGGATGGATGTAATTACAGCATATGTAGACTAAATAACAGCACTTTCTATGCAACAGTGTTGCTTAAACAATGTGTTCATTGCAGCATTTCAAGCTTTTAAGTGCCACCAATTGTTTTATTGATCACTCCTTTTCTAAAAACACTGGTGCAAAATAAAGCATACCACTGCTGTGAGGGGCCCACCATACGGGTATCGGCCCGTGGTGGTCGTGGCCCCGATGAGCTGTGGTAGGTGTCCCTTATTTTTTTTTTTCTGAAAGGTGGCAACCCTAACTCTAGACACACGTGATGTCGCTGTTCTGTCCGTATTCCATATTCAACCTTTAAGTCCGCTGGATAGTCTGATTGTCCGTTTGCAAGTGAAACAAGACCCTGGCTTTCAGGCAAACCTGATGCAGTTGGTGGTCACACAGCACCAAACGAAATGGACCATCCGTGGAAGCGGACCATGGTCCGTTTAAAGAAGAACAAAGCAGCCACAGTGCAAATGCACTTTTACCCCTCCCAAGAGTGGGTGTGAGTGGTTGGTTGTCTCTCTGTGTTGGCCTGTGATAGATCTGTCCTTGGTATATCTGCCTCTTGCCTGCTAATAGCTGGGATAGGCTCTAACTTCCCCATGACCCTGAATTAGAATAAGCGGCATAGAAAACGGATGGATGTCTGACATCAACAAAAGGCTAAACTTGAAAAAACTCAACTGTTGAATCTTATGAAAGTCCAAATTTGCCATCATGACAGCACTGGTGGACTGATTCCTTTAAGCATTCAGGGGAGAAAGACTGCGGCAGAGAATGAAACCCTGCTGTCCGTTCTGCTTGTTACTGGGCTTGTTATGAGCTCTGTGAGCCGGCCTGTGCTGACCTCTGGCTCTATGCACTGTGCACACTGAGCTGCTGCTCTTGGTTTCTGGCTGTGCTGCAGGTTGCTTCCACTGGAGCTTGCTATTAAAAGCACCTCTGCCCTGCCATGCCCAAAGCATCAGATACATGTATGTTGATATTTGGAGAGAGATATCACATTACTGCACAGTATGTGCAAGTGCTTGTGTGGGTGTGTGTGATGGATGTCTAGTCTGAGATATAGCCAAGCAAGCCTATAAAATTTTCACTTTTTTTCCTCCAGAAAAAGTGAAGATGTGGCCCACAGTTAAGCACATGGATCCTAAAAACACAAGCATCAAGCTGTGAGTCACATTTAGTCTACGAGGTTGCATCTTCTCTCCCCCTATTTATCCTGATCTATGTTCACGCTGTCTCTGTGATCTAGCTTGTCCTCCCTGACATTGTATTATTCAAATTATTCTCATAGCTGAGATTTCTTGTTGATGGTACGGTGCTAACAGCAGACCCTCAACTGACCTTGGAGACAATGAGGAGAGACAATAATGGCTCATATGAAAATGACTGTAACGGTCCTTAGCTGGTGTGGGAAGAATCAGGAAGGGGTTGTGAGCTCGCTTTGGGAGCTGGTTTGTCTCCTACACAGGTAATTAATACGCTTATTAACTCCTCGGCTAATATCACGCTCAAAGGAGAGAGAGGTGGGGGTGGAATATCTTAATTGACTTTGTATTGCTTTAACTCACAAGGTTGAGCTTAATGGTAGAAACTAAGAAAAAAGTTTAGAGGTGACTGAACCGTTTTACTGAGTTTGCTGAGTTTTCCCCAGGTGTGTGCATTTGGGCAGGCGGGTATAATGAAGTGCTGGTAGCTCCCATAACTTACCCTGTTAATGAGCGGAGACTAGCACTTAAAGTTTACAGTGGAGTGAGAGGAGAGCACAAATTAATTATAGCAATGAGACAGTTTGCTGAGGAGAGGAAATTGTAAACAATGTTTGTAGGTTAATTTGCTATTCCTGAAATATTGTCAGAGTTTCTGTTCAAAGTAAGTGGTTTTTATACGGTAAAAGCCTCATTAATGCTCCCTTTACCTATGTAAAATAGAAACGTCCATGTCAAATATTGCAAAAACTCACTACCAATAAACTTTTCATGCATCTTTTACATTGGTATAATTATATCAATACTGTATATTAGTCTGGTTTGTATTATATAACATCCATCAAAATCATCTACGACGAGATAGTTTTAGACACCAATCACACACTGCTCAGCCATGACAGTCTCCTACCCTCACGTCTGAGATACAGATCATTGGTCTAAAGACCAAGAGAGCTGTGGCAAGCTTTGTGCTCTTATTCTTTAGATTGCTGAATGAATAATGTAGTTTGTACAAAGCTGTATGCTTATAAATGTGTATTTTGTTTTATTCAACATTCATATTCATATTCATACGTATTTATCTGTTTTTAACCATTTTCTTTTGTTTGCAGTCACTCTGCAGTTAAGTTCTTGACAGAAATATAAAGTTATTTTAATTTAATTGAACTGAATTGAATTAAGATAAAATTAATCAAATCTCAGTTAAAACTGAATATACAAAATCACTACAAATGCTTAAAGGGGTAGTTAGGAATTTTTCACACAAGGCCTCATTTTTGAGTTAGCCAAGGTACTATTTGTCACTGGAGACGATTTCAATATTACATCTCGTTATTCTAGTTGCACGAGATCGCTGATGCTAATACCAGCGCAAATCAATGGAAGTCTGTGCTAGCCTGTCATTAAAAACAATCGTATCCATTCCACAGAACTCCTGAGACATATATTAAGTGTGAATTGACCTTTACCTGAATAACCCTGAGATACCCAAATGCAAATGAATGCAGCATGTATTGTACAGCATGTTCTTCATCATAATGCAACATTCATACAACATCATCTCAACTGTCTATGTGGTGATAATATCTGTCTGTCCAAATAGTTTACATGTTTTTAGTATGATGTAAAATGCGACGACTATGCAAAGTTAAAGGGATACTATGTAACTTTTGGCCACTAGGGGCACTAAACGTGTAACCTCCCACAGGCCAGGACAACTGTCACCAGCCCATGGACTCTCTATCTGTGTTTTGGAATTGTGTTTGCAGACAGCCTCAATTAGCTGATAGCAAAGTCATCGAGCCATAAAGCAAAGCGCTCCAGGTCACATGATCCAACGAGAGACGGATTTGCTCCTGCAAAGATACAATGGCTGGGTTTTGAGGAAGGCAGCCCCCCTTGGAGCAACAACATGCATCAAATGCTGTATATTGACCTTAGAAATGGTCTATCATTACTCACATTAGGCTAATATTTGGGTCAAAAGTTACACGGTATCCCTTTAAACCAATAATGCTGAGAAAACTGAAAAAAATGTATTTGACTTAAAGCAAGTTTTTCCTCATGAGCTGCTGTTGATTAAAAAGAAAACGATCACTGGGTGTAAGTCTATGCTTCTGCTTAGCCCCTTCTCATCAAAACGTTTATAGTCCTGCCCTTGTCAGTGGACAGGGATATTCCCTTTTAACAAAACAGAAAACCTCCAGGGAGAACCAGACTCAGGAAAGCCGGCCATCTGCCTTGACTGTTTGGGGGTGGAGAAGACAGGAAAGAGGGGACAACAGGCACCATAATTCCAGGGATACCTGCTGCGAAAGAGAAAGCCAAATACAAGTTAAAAACAGTAATAATGTCACATTTTTACAAAAAATACAGTAAAGTTAAGAGAGGTGAGTGTAGAGAGGTGCTCAGTGAATCATGGACAGCCCCCAGCAGTCCAAGCCTTAAGCAGCTTAACTCTCAGGACGGTTAAGGGTCACCCAAGCCAGCCCTAACTAGGAACGAAATTAAAAAGGAAAATTATGAAGTCATAAAGGTAGACAGGCTGTCTGCAAGCAGTCTGAGAGCAGTTTTAATAAATTATGTATCTCCTTTTGATCATAACTTACTATCTTCGGTGGAGTCTTTTGCAGTAATTTATTAATGCATTTAGAGGTATTTTCATGCAAATATTTGCTCACATCCCATGGCCCAAAGGGGACACCATAGAAAATGGAGGTTCAGTGGTTATTCGGTGGCATTTCCAGCAATATACAATTGGCTTTATGAAGCCGCTACTTCCAAATGGAAAAACATGAAGCTGAACGCTGCTAACTCCACCGAACACAGTAAGAGAGTTACCAAAAACTTCAAAACAAAGCTAAAACAAACTCACCCAACCTTGGCCGCTGAGAGTAGATGGTCATCCTGCCCCCCTCCCCCCCGCTGTGGGATACACTTCAGGTAGGTGAGTGAGTCCATTGAAAATGCAGAGTTGGAGGTGCCTGAGGCCACATCAGCTCTCATCATGGCAGCTGTCTACATCCAGGTGTTGTTTGAGTCGAGAGGGCTCACCCTTCGCCTCGCCCACAGCTCGTGTTTTAGCGCATTCTTATTCTGGCAATCATTGTTTGTGTGTGCTTTTACTAAAAGCCAAGCTAGACAAATCTGACTTGACAGTCAAGAAGGACCTTGTAACCTTGATGCGAGGAGGGGGTCGAGCCTGCCAAACAACAGGATTACCCAAAACGACAAGAAGGAGCTGGAGTTCTTGACATCTGAGAAGACAGAGGGGAAAAACAGAAAAGGCTCCCCCAAGGGTTTTGATTGATGTCCTCTTTGTTGTTTGTGCCAAGTAGCCTTACATGGAAAATCATATGGAGTATGATTTGTTTGTGTTCATAGTGATCTGAGCTGTATTTTTCAACAAGACAAAGCAAAGCCACATTCTGCACACATTACAAAGGCATGGCTGAGGAAGAGGAGGGTCCTGGAATCAATTTGGTCTGATCTGCTTCCAACAGAGGACATGTGGACATCAAAAAACACAACAATAATGACACCTTTGTCAAATTAGTACAAAAAATGGGGTAAAATAAATGCTGAAATGTTTCATGGCTTGATGCAGGCCATTTTTAGTGTGAGCAGATATTCCCACATTTGAGTGGTAAGTTTAAATGTGCAACTATTGTTTTTTTATGTGTTGCAGCCACTGGATACAAAAATGGCTGTATATGATGACGCTCTCTCTTCTTTTTTCCTGAACAACAATAATCAGTCAGTCAGTCTTGTTAATAAATAATAATAATAATAATAATAATAATAATAATAATAATAATAATAATAATAATAATAATAATAATAATAATAATAATAATAATAATATAAAAAAAAATCTGTAAAGTTCAGTTTCTCAGCTTCTGGTCACTGCAGAGCAACAATGGCTCCAGAAAATGTACAAAATAAATGTCAGTCAAAGGTACAGAGTTTTGAAAGATATGTCTTGTTCCTTTGACTTGACAAAACTATAAATCTTTAGCTCATATGATTTGCAAATATATTTGCACATAAGAGCACCTTTCCCATGAACAGTGGACCAAAATACCTGTCAACAAGTGTAGAAGTCTTTGTGAGCATTACAGAAAACATGTGATTGCAGTGATTGGCTCTAAGGATTGCTCAAGAAAATTTTAGCTTACCAGCCCCATCATGCTTGTTTACTTGTTTTATTCTTTGTATTTCAAAATCAGTGTTATTATTTTCATAGAATTTTTATTTATTATTTCTTTTGTCAATTTCAACTTATTTCAGCTGATTTTTCCCCCTTTTCTTAATTGGAGGGTATGAATAATTTTGAGGACGACTGTAAGTTGACCAGTATACCAAGAACTACCCCTTTTGGATGAGTTCCTTCTGCATTGTGAAAGACTGCTGAGCCCACAACACTGGGAATGCCGAACTAATCCACTTGTGGATCTCCGACTACATTGTTCTCACACTCGTGAACAAGACTGTGAGATACTTTAACTCCCACACTTGTTCTCATCCTCGTTTTTTCAAACAAAAACCAGGGAAGACAGTCAGAGTTTATGAAATAAGCCAGATGTTACTTTGATTAACTATTTTACTGTTGGATAACAGGACTATTGATCCTTGGAAGGAAAAAGAAGCATTTCCAGACAAATATCAATGAATAATTTTAGGTAATATTTTCTGCAGTGAGGTGACAAATTGTGTTTTTGTGCCATCATTGCGTGCACAAAACATTGAAAGCAGAATGATGCATGGGGATTTGGGGAGTAAAGCAGCAATAGTTAAAGTAGATTCTTTTGTTTGTTGTTTGTTTGTTTGCTCTCAGAATCCCATCTGAGGCGTGTGTCTTTCACGGGGGAAAAGCCAAACCATTTAATTTCCACATGCACACACTCATGTACCTCAGCTGGTTGTAGCTGGCAACAAATCTTTGGCTTTGGACAACATAGTGTTCTCCTTTCCCCCCCCTACTGTTTCTATGAGCACATGTACACTGAGCACACACATACACATACATGTCTTTACACACATCCATGCATACTCAGACCTCGATCAAAGGCAACCCTGAAAACAAGCTTAAAAGCAGGATTTCTCTTCTCTCTTTTCCTCCTCAATTTTACCCTAAAAGAATAGCCTCTTTGAAGAGGCTCTATGCAGAGAAGTGTATCATTTACAATGTTAAAAAACTGAATGTAGGATGAATTACAGCTGTATTTGCATAAATGCCCTTGAAGGCAGAAGGCAGGTAAAGGGGAAGAAAGAGATGTCTCGGCAGTCTCTCCAGGGCTCTGACAGCTTAGAAGGGCCTCTGATCTCCATCTGCAGCCAGCCTTTCAAGGCCTAAATGCATTTTGATTATTAGAACCCAAAACCAAATGCTAAATCCTGCTTTGGTTTTTGAGATTATTGAGAGTATTTGTGGTTTATAAGCAGTGTTCAGCAGACAGAGAGGAGGGAATCTATGTAGACAAATAAAACGGCCTGTTAGCCCTGTTTGATGCTGCTGCATCACTGTGGCAATAGTCTCCAGCTAATCTGAGGTCTGACTGGGGTGTTTTATTTGCTGATGTGACAAGGTGAACCAGCAGCCAAGTTATTTTTAAACTTGACAAATCAAGTATAAATAATGCCATGATAATAGATTTATGTTGTTAATTTGACTGATAAATCAGTTAATTTAAGACTAAATGCTGTGTTAATCTTGTAAACTCATGTGTTAAACAAGAAAACTATGACAAATTTTGGATTACATATTTAGGAACTAGTTTCTTACCAGCTGCGGAATTATATACTTTGCCTCTGGATGGTAGTGTTGCTGCCTTTGTCAGTGTATCCCGGTTCATAGAGATATGGTGGCAGTTATTTTTGGTGAAAAAAAGTTATAAATCGTCTTCAAAATCCAACACATCCTCATGCTTTTCAGACATGGCTGTAGTTTTGACTGTATACAGTATTTGTGTGATCAAATTCCTTCATGTATGTAGCAGCAGATGATATCACTTGGCTGCCAAATACAGGAAGTACAACTGTGTAAAATGTCTCAGCAGCAGCAATCAAAATGCAATGAAATGCAAGGTTAGTTTTATTTGTAACATTATTCTATTAACACGACATACACAGAAGTTAGAAATTATTTGCCTCTGATGTTCTGTGGAGTGGATAAGATTGGTTTTAATGACAGGCTAGCAGATTCCTATTAACTTACACTATCATTAGCAGCGGCAACCTCCTGGAACGAGAATAACGGAATGAAATATGTTGAAGCTGTCTCCAGTGATAAGTAGCATCCTGGCTCACTCGAAAATGAGGCCCTATGTCAAAAATCCTGAACTTCCTTTTTAAGTGACATCCCATTCCTAATCCATAGGGTTTGCAGCTAGAATAGCTTCAACTCTTCTGGGAAGGCTGTCCACAAAGTTTAGGAGTGTGTTTATGGGAATTTTTGACCATTCTTCCAGAAGCGCATTTGTGAGGTCACACACTGATGCTGGACGAGAAGGCCTGGCTTTCAGTATCCACTCTAAGGTGTTCTATCGGGTTGAAGTCAGGACTCTGTGTAGGCCAGTCAAGTTAATCCACACCAGACTCTGCATCCATGTCTTTATGGACCTGTTTTGTGCACTGGTGCACAGTCATGTTGGAAGAGGAAGGGGCCAGCTCCAAACTGTTCCCACAAAGTTGGGAGCATGGAATTGTCCAAAATTGGCTTGCTATGCTGAAGCATTCGGAGTTCCTTTCCCTGGAACTAAGGGGCCAAGCCCAGCTCCTGAAAAAAACCCCACACCATAATCCCCCCTCCGCCAAACTTAACACTTTACAACTTTACACAGTCAGACAAGTACCGTTGTCCTGGCAACCACCAAACCCAGACTCATCCATCAGATTGCCAGATGGAAAAGAATGATTTGTCACTTCAGAGAACGCCTCCACTGCTCTAGAGTCCAGAGGCAGCTGCTTTACACCACTGCATCTGGCGCTTTTCATTGCACTTAGTGATGTTGGATGGATGCAGCTGCTCGCCATGGAAACCCATTCCATGAAGCTCTCTGCACACTGTTCTCGTTCTTAAGCTGATCTGAAGGCCACATGAAGTTTGGAGTTCTGTAGTGATTGACTACAGAAAGTTGGCGACCTCTTCACACTATGCGCTTCAGCATCTGCTGACCCCACTCCGTCAGTTTACATTGCCTACCACCTCGTGGCTGAGTTGCTGTCGGTCCCAAACACTTCCATTTTCTTAGAATGCAGCTGACAGTTGACTGTGGAATATTTAGGAGCGAGGAAATTTCATGACTGGATTTATTGCACAGGTGGCATCCTATCACAGTCCTATGGTGGCATTCACTGAGCTCCGACCCATTCTTTCACAAATATTTGTAAAAACAGTCTACATGCCTTAGTGCTTCATTTTATACACCTGTGGCCATGGAAGTGATTGGAACACCTGATGCCGATGAATTGGATGGGTGAGTAAATACTTTTGGCAAAATAGTATCGTTATGCTCCTGAATGCTCCTTTTACACTCATTCATGTTACTAACCTGTTGACAGTTAATCTAATTAGTTGTCATATGCCTTTCCTGTTTTCCAGCCTTTTCGTGACATTTGTGCAATTTTTTGACATTCGTTGCTTCCATCAAATGAGCTAATATTTTCAATGAAATGGTAAAAAGTTTCAGTTTCAGCATCTGATACGTTGTTTATGTTCAACTAGGAATAAGATGTGGAGTTTTTCATTCTGTTTTTGTTTACGTTTTACACAGCATCCCAACTTTTGGGGGTTTTGGGTCATATTTTTTATTGAGCATCATTGGCAAAGGAATTCATGACAATGAGTTACTACAGTGTAATTTTTATGGGTTTTCCCAGGTCATCCTCAGTAACTCAATGCCCCCTCTCTGCCACTCTGCAACCAGAAAAACAAAATGCTGACATCTATTAAAAAAAAAAAAAAAAATCTCCACAAATGGGCTTTAAGAACCACAAAGACCCTATTCATAATCAAAAGGAAGTCAGGAGTCTGTTCATACATGACGGTCGAGTAAATTCCACCATACTGACAAAGTTTGCTTACAGCAGAGCAACATCTTCCCTCCATCTGTTTGGCACAGCAGCACTGTCTGACAGCCTAAATAATTCCCCCTGCCACTACTGTTTACTTACTGATGACACAGCCTGGATGCAAACTTGATAGCTGAGAGCTTTCCCATAGGTAACAATGGAAATAAAAAAAAGAACTAACAAGCCACAGGGCATTATATGCAGACATATATATGTCTATAAACAACTTATTACATTTTCATTTAGGTTCAACAAAGGTGGCTGGCTAACATAAATCAATAGTGTAGGTGTATCTTCAGCAGGAAGGAGGAGAGCACTTCCATAAAAGTGTGACATAGAGAAGAAAAGCCCCTGAGTAAGGCATGCGTTATATATACTAATTCACTAGGAAGTGTCTGCTTTGTTGCACACACAAACAGGTAAAACCATACCTGCACAGAAACCCAAACACTGATTATGAACAAAAACTTTGTGTTTGTGTAAACAGTTTCCTCTGCCTTGAGGGTTCAGACGTGGCCTAGTTAACACAAACTACACAGATAGCGTTATTTTCAAAAGTATAATCCCAATTTTCTGGATTTTGGCCAGGAACACAGATCATGACTGCAGATGTATGTGCTGTGGCATGTGTCCCAGGCAGATAAAGTTTTACTAGTGCCTAATGCAGCATTATACTTCGAGCCATAAGGAAGCAGAAAAGAAGCAAAACACCCCAGCAGATGCACAAACTGTCCCTAATCTCTTATTTTAAACTGATGCATCCAGCAAATACAATACAGAGTGACATTATCATCTCATTACCATTGGCTAGGGTGAAGACAGATTCTCAATTCTATAAGCCAAAGTGTGTGAAGCAAGAACCCACCACTAGTGCTACATGGATCCTGCCAACAACGCCAGTGTGGGAGGACGCAGGATGAGCCCAGGAGGGGTTCAGTCCCCAGCCTCCTGGGTAAGAGTCAAGCGGACCAACCAGTCAGCCAAAGGGATGTCCCTGTGGCCAAGTAGCCAGGATGCATGATCAATTAGGACCACACAGTGTCAGCTTTCATCATTCCCAGCTTACATCATGCTTAAAGTTTCTATAGTGTATGCAAAGGGATCAAACCAAGAACCAAAAACTTGCACATCTGTACAGCCACCATGTCAAATACAACATAAATATTCTATACAGGGCTGCACTACTCTGAATTGTCCCTGGGAGTGAATGTGAGTGTGGATGGGTGTCTGTCTCTCTGTGTTGGCCCTGCGACAGACTGGCAGCCTGTCCAGGGTCAGGTCTCGCCTGATAATAGCTGGGATAAGCTCCAGCAACCCTGAACTGGCTAAGCGGTATAGAAAATGACTGACTGACTATTCTATACCATTCTAAACATCTCTTTTACTGGAAAAGGTCTTGTTTTTTCAGCAAGACAAAGAAAAGACACATGTCCTTGATCTGAAGATCAATCCATTCAAATTGCCTATTGAAGGGATATCTATTCCAGCCCTTGAAGCCTACAGTCCTGAAGGTTTTAGGGTAAACTCACACCAGGATAGTCCACTAGAAACGGTCCAACTGGGGATTCAACTCAGTTGATGGGTGGGGGTGATCTCCCGGACCGAGATTGCTTAGAAACTGCCACTTCTTCCAAGCATGTCATGTACTTTTACATTGACTTTTTTTTTTTTTTAACTTTAGTGTGGCACTGGGCTACTGTGCGGGCATATCCCAGAGCCTCCATTTCATACCTAATTACTTTAAAAACTGGATTATTTCTGTACAAACTAGGAACTGGGATGTTTTCTTCTGGCCATATAGCTTTTAAAGCTTTCACATTGTCGTTGCTCCACGTTTGACCATGAGCCACCATGTAGGACTTCTTTAGAAAGAACAACACTACTGTAGTTTAGTATGTTATGGTAGCGTTTACCAACAATGGCCAAGGTTTATAATATTTACCCACAATGCCATGCTGAACCAAATACAGCATGGCAGTTGTACAGTAGTCCGCTTTCTGCATTTGGTCCACTTGAAGCAGACCGAGACCTGTGTTTGTAGGCGGACTGCTTGTTTGGTCAAAGTCAGAGTCTGTCTGCGCATTCACAATAGGCCCAAACAAAGCTGACTTTCCAAGCAAACGGACCTTGATTCGAATCAAAAAGGCTGGTGTGAATGTGCCCTTAGATCTCTCCTGCTTCAACACAACTGACTCAGATTAATGGGCCATTAACAGGGCCTGGGTAGAACTTGACAACAAGCTGTTGAGAAGATTCATTACATTTAAATCAGGTGGGTTGGAGCAGGAAAATATCTAAAGCCTGCAAGAGGGCAGCTTCAGGGACCAAGATTGGACATCTCTGATCTGTATGGTTGTCCTGAATAAAACTTTTATACAGTATATTAAAGCATGACAGTGTTTTTTAATTTCATTGTCTGTAATTGCATAACTTGAATAATGGGAATCAATTACAATGAGAAAACTGTGCTACTGTATAGTAGTGTATCTCACAGGACAAAAGTGTCATTTCCCTGCTTTTTCTCAGTTTTGTCAGGAATAACACAACCTGAAATGTTGTATTAATTATTCATTGAATTAAAAGATGTTGTGATCTCACCTGCCATGCTCTTTAGACCTTTGCTTTGCTAATAAGGCAAATTAAAATTTCTAAGCTGCTGTGTCGATGCCCAGGTTTCTCCCTACCTTTTGCAGAACCAGCAGAATACATAAGTACCCTCACTAATGGCTTTCCCCTGAACCCTTGCCTCTGAGTAGCAGAGCAAGGACAGCAATTCAAATTTGTGTTTTTTTTTTTTACCCAGAAAACACAGGACATCTATCAAAATTCAAACCAACCAATGAAAATGTGAAGGCATGTTCAAATTTGAAGGCTTAAGATAGTCGCATCCTCTAAACAACATGAACTGAGAGCAGTTTCAGGGGTGTGGACAGGCTGAAAGGAGAGCTTGTTTTCTGTGGTGGAAGAGTGAGTGTTGAGGGAGGTGTAGGGAGTGTGTGAGATGGAGGGGGTAGTGGGGTGGTGTTACAGACCTAAGCAGGTGTGACATTTCTGAAAGCTTTCATGGGGAAAAAAAAAGGTTTCTCTGGCCTTGTAGCGATGCTAAACTGAGCGTGACCCTCAGACAGAACCCAGCTATCTTTTCCACTCTCCCACTTGCTTTCTTGCCTAAACCTCCGCAGAAAAAGGAAAACTCTCTGCTGACATTGTGTGGACTACAGGATTTAAGCTTACAAATTCTTATTCTCCTTCTATTTGTCCCATCACCACTTCCACTTTATCTCTGTTTCCCGGGTATTATTGACCTGGAAGGTATAGCGCATGGATGAAAGACTTTCCTTTAAAATTGGATATCATGCAACCTGCAGTGGTTTTCCACTTGGATTAAATCTAGAAAACATGTTTTGATTTATACCACCTTTATGGCAACCATTATTTCAGCATGGGATGGGATGTTTTTAACCAAGCGGTGCAGGAGTTTAATAATTGGCCAGTCCACAATTGACATATTCCAGCATTCGCAGGGGGTTATTTATGAAATTGTGTGACAACCTCAGTTATCCACAAAGAAGTTCTTTTAATGACATCAGGTCACAAGTTTTGCCTACCCCAGTAAAATCTTAACATCTAAGCAGACTGGTATTTTCTATAATCCTAATTACTTTGGTGATCCTTTGACCTTTTCTCTTGTGCCACCATGAGGCTGACATTTGTGATATCAGGTGAAACGTTGCCACAACTATGCTCTGCAATGACATTTGGTTGAGACATTCAAGGCCACCGGAGGATAAGTCCTACTGACTTTAATTATTCTCTGACTTTCCATTTAATGTCAGCAGCTGTTGAAATTATTCTCTTAAGAGTAAAATCACAATATCTATTGGTTCAGCTGGTTATGGCCTGACCCAGATCTGTCTCAATGTGAATTTATGATTTTGAGTTATATGTGTGGGTTTTGGAAAGATTGCATGGTTGGAATATACAATGTATTCTTGTCCTACTTAGGATGAATTAAGTAGTCAGGCCAGAATTATGTCTGTTAGTTTCTGCCAAGGATTTCCGGTTAACATTGATACAGGGTATTTTAGACTGAGGACATACGCAAATTAGCTACAAACATACAAAGAGCTCCTGAACTCGATGACTGAAAAATGGATATTGTGAAACCCAAAAAGGGTTCTGGGACATATTGTGCCGTATGTAGTTGTAGCAGCTTGTGAAAACGAATAAATATGAACGTTGTAAAGTGAGCAAACTTACCATGGTGGCTGCGTGACAGTTGGGTCCACACATACAGCTGTAGTCTCCACCTTTCCATCCTCTGTAACCACCCAGAAGCCTTTTGACCGGAATCATTCAAACACTGGCTTGGTTGAACATCTGCCTTCATGTACACTAAACTGCTGTGTTAGTGTATCAACACAGCTAACTTTGTCGCTATGTAAGTCAATGGCATTCCTGTTTATCACTACTGACTCAACAAAATATAAAAATATTTTGCTAATTGTAACAGTAGGTCATTTCATTATATTATTCTCCCAGTTTAATGTCGTAGCTTAATAAGAAATAAATGACAATGTTACCATTTTAGAGACATCTCTATTCAATTAAATGGCCAACTGTGAAGCTACCTGGAAAAAGGAAATATTTGTAGTTCACCCTTCATCCGCTGGGACTGGCTGCAAAACATAGCAAATCCCCACAGACTCCCATGTTAAAAAGGCCAACTTCAAAGCAGAAATAAACATGTTTGCAGCCCGGTTTAGAAAATCATTTAATAGGTCAAGTTTACCTTCATGTCAACTGTGCGGGGGGATTTTTTTTTTTTTATCATTCATCCATTTAAATGTTATTTAATCTTGAAATTACACATAATTAGGGGCGTGTCCTTTTGATTGACATGCGGCAGACCGGATGCCGGCCGGTGGCTCCAAGTTAGCACCATGTTTGCTCTCGATAAGGTACCACAACAGGGTAGCACAATGGCAGTTTTTAGTCAGCTAATAGCAAGTCTAAGCGTGTCTTGCCTTTAGCCCACCGCTTAGGAGGCTTATCTTCATTAGCTCCAGTTAGTTTAAAGTTAGCTCGGTTAACATTTAGCCCAGAGTATGTCAGCTGTCCCAAGGCCGTGCTTTGCCCATTTTTGTCATTTCCGGGAGAGATTACACACACGCGAATCGGCAAAGATGGCGATGATTGGAACGCCCAACTGGCTTCATTTTTAGCTCTTCAGAAACCAATGGGTCACGTGAGCGGAAGGTTCGTATCCTTTTTTTACGGTCTCTGAAATGAACGCTGATCTTACTTGACCAGAAATGCTTAGCAGAAACTGATCCACTGCTGAAGTAAACCAGAAATGTCCATGAAAGTTGTCTATAGACAAGTCTGTCCATCCATCCATCCATCCATTCATTCATTCATTCATTCATTCATTCATTCATTCATTCATTCATTCATTCATTCATCTATCTTCCAATGCAGGGTCACAGAGGAAGCTGGAACCTATACCAGCAGCTACTAGTTGGAAAGCAGGGTACACCCTGACAGGTTGCCAGCCCAGCGCAGGTTCTACTGACAAGTCAAACTTATCATCTAAATGTCAGCATTGAGTATAGAAGCATCCAAACTAAAGAGCTACTTAACAGCTGTGCTGTACATCTTCACAGAGGGTGTTAGGTTTTACTCTGGTTATTATGCAGTTTGTAAAATAGAAGTGACACTTACCATAAGGAGCTGCTAAGAATTTCATTAGTTTGACTTTTAGTGGAGTTTCACATTCCCATGATGCTCTAAATGCTGTCTCCCTTGTAAGGGATGAAACTCAGGGAGGGAATTGAATCCTTACCATTTTTTCTCTGTTTTTGAAACCTATGGGGCATGAAAAATGATCATATGCAAAGATCTGGGATAGTGGCGGCTTATATTAGCCTAACGCCAGTGTTTACCTCCCTCCATCTGCCCCTGTTTACCCCAGACTGTGGTCCTGTATGTTGGGAGACCCACATAAGCAGAAGGCAAATGTGCAAGCTATCAGATTGGAACTCCTCCACCTGCCAAGAGAAGTAAGTCTTCCTTTTATGAGCCAATTGAAATTCAACTCACAGGCAATTCATTCTGTCAATGACAAGAGGAGTCAGAGCAACCTTTGCAACCCCAAACACTAATAACACTGTAATGGTCGGAGATAGATCAAACTGAGCGCAGATAGTTAGAGCGGGTCTTTGGTCTCCCATAAGTGTTTATTGCAGACAATTTTTTCCTTCGTTTGTTTTGAGCAGATGCATGCCTGGGTACACCTGCGGTCGATCGTAATAGTTTTCACTCCAGCGGTGGACTGACAAATCACCAACAGTTTTTTTTTCTTTCTATTTTCTCAAAGAGCATCTGGCCGCACCTAAAGTACGCTTCGGTGTACGTTAAAGACCCAGCATAGAGGAAATGGTCTTTTCTCGCTTTGTATGCATAGGCCGGCTCTAACCTTCGACCCCTTGTGCTTCACTGAATAGCACTGTGGGTTCATTACCACTGGCTGAGTGGGAGAAATCAATCCTTGAGATGTGTTGGCCAGAAATTCTCCTTACTACGCTTCTCACTCACATGTAAGCATTTTTAATCAATATGCTGGTGAGAGGAAAACGGATGATTAGAGTAAGTATGGGTCTCTACTCAGTCACTTATATGTCATAGTCAGAACTACCACTAAGGGGCAATAGAGAGCCTCATATAAAAGCCCTACTTATTCAGGGCAGCTCGGCCTAACTGGACTTTTTGTTCACTAATTAATCACAGTTTTTATGAAAAGGTCTCATAGAGCAATACATATTATGCTTGCATGCAAATAATTCCAAACAAAGCTGTAAGAGCTCTGTTATTAGTCTGATTTTTTTTCTAGATTTCCGACAGGCTTTATATAAATTAAACACATTATTTGTAAGCTTCTTTCCCCAAAACTCCTGTAAACCTCTAAGGTGATGCCTTAAAATATGGTTTTTAATCTGTTAGCTCTTAAAGTTCTGATTCTCATAAACAGGAATACTTAAGAAAGTTTCATTGAGTTTACCTTAAAGTGAAAAAAGTATCAGAAGACATCGATGCTTTTTTGCATTCTGGATATTTGTATAATCTGGGAAAAACTGCTGCGTTTCAAACCAGTGTCAGTGGGAAATGTGATTGGGGTGGTGGAGATTGGAGACGTTCACACAGGCGCGCAGTAGGCGGTGTCAATCCGGACAACTACGTCCTTCTGAGCTCATTTCCGTCTGTTAGAGTCGTATCTCTCTTCTTCTACTCTCTCACCGCTTTTGTTCTCCCATTTCCTACCAGCCAGCGCTGCTGAAAAGAGGAGCGAATCGGTTGGGAAACCACAACGAGGCAAATTTGCGGACCCGTCCGACCCAGAAAACGGCCGGTAGCCACATGCAAAGCGCCGTCTGCACAGGGGATACGCCGCACTCTATAGTTACATAACCGGACTACTTTTTCCCCCCTTTTCTCCCCCTCTACTATTACTGGAGTTTTTACGCTTTTTTGTTGCATCGATACTGATTTCCCCCTCCTCCTCCTATCGCTTTGCATTCAACAAGATGGAGAACGAAGATAAATATCTCCCAGAGCTTCTGGCGGAGAAGGACAGCCTGGACTCATCTTTCACGCACGCCACGAAACTTTTAAACGCAGGTAAATGAGAAAGAAATGTGTTTGTGTGGTTTTTTACATGGAGTTGTTTACGCTTCGACTCAAAACAAGGACACAAACAGCAGGGAAAAGAAATGTTCCCAAATTACACAAGCACACCTGGACGCATTTAGCGCCATGTGGTTGCGAACGGGACGCGAACTGTGTCGGGCCCGTGACCGCAGCACTGACACCAAGTCCTCCCAGATATGATTAAAACATGGCGCGCGTGGTACATGTGAGATAGTTAAACGCAAGTTTAATGAATTGTGTCTGAAACGGTAAACAGCCCAAAGCTTAAACGGCGTCACAGAGGGAGACACGATTTTTTCACCCCACATACACAGCTTAATAATTTCCGCTTCCCCTCGCGCAGCTGCGACACGTCGCTGCTGATACCTCTCATACCATGGAGGAAGGGGGTGGCTCGTGCAGAGTTCAAAGTTTAAATTTCTAATGGTTTTTCTGGACGAAACGTTTGTTTTCTGCGTCGTACCGTTTCCTGGGAGAGTTGAGTCGAAATACGTGCGCAACTGACCGTGTAAAAACCCGGGGTCACACTTCTCCTCGAAAGCAGGAGAGGCGGCCTAACTGTGAGGGAGGCTGGAGTCCTGGTGTCTCCCGCCGTTGGAGTGCTCTTACCGGGGGAGTGGGGGCGGTTGCAGCTGTGGTTGATCCGGGGCTATAGTTTGTGTCAAGGAGGAAAAAACAAACACAACCTGTGTTATGCGCGTGTCTGTGGCCATATGCAACCTTTTCTTTTAATTTTGAAAATAAAAGTAATAATTTGATCTCTTATAATTGAGCTTTTTGTGTAAATAATGTCTTTATCAAAGAGTGGTTTTGATAATGAAGCAATTTATAAGTGCTGCTTGTCTCTACATGGCCATTACAATGATGTTTTTAAATAGAAATCATCATAAACGATCTGAAGGATTAGTTTTGTCTGCTGTTGCCTGTGTGGTTGTGAACCTCTCCTAAAGCCTAGCCTGTATTTTCCTGCTCCACACCAGCCCGTCAGGGAGCCTGGCTGATAATTTTAGTTGGCGTGTTTGTCTTACAGGATATGCAAAAATCTAGGCTACATGTCTGGAATCTAAAGTATGACAAAGTGTGTCAGGATGTGCTGCGAGTTGGTCTCGGTGAAACGTCCACCGAAGCCTCCCTTGGATCTGCAGCTGGTTGACTGTGGTGCAGCTGACGTGTTTGCACATCGCAGACTCAGGAGATGTCACGGCCAGGATAGAGGTGGTGGTTTGAGGGGGTGAAAACGCTGCCACCGCTGTGCTCCACGGTGGAGATGTAGGGGGGAAAAGGAAATTATCTCTCAGAATGCTGTTTAAACTGTGTATGAAAACAGTTTTTAATGGTATTTTGATGGTGGATTAAGCTTGACTCTTTATGAGCGGTCCATGTCGGATCATTTTGTTTTGAGAATTGCAGCTGAAAAGCCAAAGGATATTCTGCTTTTTATGACAGAGAAAAGCAACAAATCCTTATATTGTATGAACACAGTGTCTAAATAACTGTTTTTCAATGGTTTAGTAGACTTTTACCCTTTTAAGATGACTAAAATGAGTTAATGTGTTCAGGCACTTGAAATACTTTTGCTTTGTGGGTTAGAAATGTACAAATGGCTCTGTTAATCCTTCTTGTGATTGTTTTGAGATCTTAAATAAGTGCCTCTGGGTTCATCAAAACTGATGGGTTTTTTTTGTTTGTTTTTTTTTAACCTCTTCTAGAAATCGATAGAATCCAGAAAGGAGAGATTAAAAAGGAGGCAGAGACCTACTTGGACCTTTTCACAACAAAGAACATCAAACTTAAGGAGCGAGTGCTCATACCTGTCAAACAGTACCCGAAGGTGAGCCTTCTTTGCCCTGCTTTTCTTTCTGTCTTTCCTCCTCTTCTGTGAACTCCTCTTGATTTAATTTTACCCTGCTGCTGTGTTTCAATTACACAAAGCCATGGGTTACCTGGGAGTCTCAAATTACTCCTCTCAACTCTTGATCTCGAAGCTCCAGACTATAATTACAGCCCATACTTGCACGTTTTAAAATATCGTCAAATGGACCAAAATGTTAATTTAGCTGTAATGAGGATGGCTGTTCATTGCACTCCATGTTCAGGTCTTGTTTTAATTTGAAGTAAAGCTTAACTTTGCTTCATCCTGTGACCTCATGAGCGTTCATCTGGTCGCATTTGATAATCTGTCCAGTGAAACTCAAAACACATCAGCTGATGCAGGATATCTGTACCGTTTAAATGTGTTTGCACAAGTTTGTCTGCCAGAGTTGCACCGTTTGGCTCTGGCTGGTTTAGAAACTCAAAAGTGAATGTAATCTGCTTGATTTTATTAGAAATAATTAGACTTAAAGATTCTTCCCACAGCAAGCAGGATCAATATGATAAACGAGAGCGGTCTCTGGGGTTGTGACAGCTGTCTGATCTCCCTGACATAATTTCAGTAGCATCAGGGATGATGGAGCTAATTTGTGTTTCAGATCATAGAAGCTACTTTTACAACCCCGGGGAAAGAGCTGCTTCTTTTAGGGCAGCTTTTTGCTAAATGTAGCTGGCGGTGACGGCTAATTGTAAGACATGGTTATTACTTTGTTGAGAGGTTGAGGAAATGAAAGATCCCAGCTTTATATTGCAAGTGGGCTGTGACTCGGTTGCATTGATGACTGTAGCGAATAGCAGCTGACGGCGTTACAACCCTCCAGGGCTGATATCGACTTTGTCTGGTAAATCTACCACTTAAGGCTGCAATATGTGCGACGAGACCCCTGACAGCGACCGCTGCTTCAGTTCTGTGGGTATAAAGCCTGCTTTGATTGTCAGGCTAATTTTGCTTTGCTTTGTTTTTCTCTAGTTCAATTTTGTGGGGAAGATTCTGGGACCTCAGGGCAACACAATCAAACGTCTGCAGGAGGAGACTGGAGCCAAAATCTCTGTGCTGGGCAAAGGATCTATGAGGGACAAAGCCAAGGTACACACATTCCTCGAGTTATGCACTTGTTCTAAGGGCACATGAGGCAAATGCACATCTGGGCTTTGCTGGAGAAGGTGAGAGGTAGGGAGCCCAGATGTTAACGTAAAGCCAAGGGCGTATGGCACTGCACGTCTGTCCAGAAATCTTCGGGATAGCCTGCTAAACCTGTTATCCACTAGTGTGAGATAAGGGAGGGAAACATCACACCTCCATGCCTTCTGAGGCAGATAAAATGCGATTACTTCTTGCATGATTTATTTAATTTCCCATTAGTTGCTTGCTGACACCATGTTGCCTTCCTGCAGGAGGAGGAGCTGAGGAGAGGCGGCGAGCCCAAGTATGCCCACTTGTCCATGGAGCTGCATGTGTTCATCGAGGTGTTCGCCCCCGTGCCAGACGCTTACATGCGCATGGCACACGCCATGGAGGAGGTCAAAAAGTTCCTGTTTCCTGTAAGTTTACACCACCTGGCAGCAATTTTTATTTGATGTTGCTGCTCTCAAAAACCAGCCCAGTCTTTGCTAGGGATGTATACAGAGTTTAGTTTATTTAAGGCGAGAAACTAAAGGCAAAACCCCCGTTTTTTTCATCCCCTGGTCAATTTTGAGATTTTTTTCCCCTCCAACATGTTTTCTTTTAGACTAGTGTAAAAAACGTCAAACATTTTAGGTTTATTTCATGATATTTTGTCTGATGTAAAAATCCCCTCAAAATGCAGCTAAAGTTGCAGTTTTCTCAAAATTAGTTTTTTCTCTTACTCTGGGTAGAAAAATCTCCACTTCAGGAGCACTTACAGAAACCAAACTTTCAAGTTTTGCTCCTGACTGTATTCTTAAAGTTTTTACTGAAGGATTTTATGATATCTCAGTCACCGCCTGATTTATAGAACATTTCATCCCAAAAATATGCCAAAAAATGAGTTTTTTTTTCTGGTTGTTGACAGTATACTCTAAATCAGGGGTCTCCAACTCCAGTCCTTGAGCCACAATCCTGCACATTTTGTTTGCATCCCTTCCTCAACACAAACAAATTGCTCACTACCAGACCTCTGCAAAGCTGAATGACGTGCACGGGGGAATTAGCCATTTGATTCAGGTTGTGTAGGAGAGAGTATGCTCTAATAATTACAGGATAGTAGCTCCCGAGGACCTGACTTGGAGACCCCAGCTCTAAATTGTGAAATGATAGAGATATCCAAAATCCCCTCTGTAAAAATCTTTGACTTTAAAATGTGAACAAAAATCAAAAGGAACTTTGAACCTGGCTGAATCTGGTGTTTAGACTTTTTTTTCCCCCTAGAAATGTATGCAAATTAGCCCATTTTTGGCTATATAACACCTCATTTGCATATTTAAACATAAAATTTTAGAAAACTTGCAATACAAAAAATGATGGCCCTAATGTGAGGAATAAACCAGGAAGGTTTCATGGTGATACCAGTTAGCTATATTTTTGACCCTATTTGCCTGTAGCATCTCACCTTAAAAAGGGGACATTGCAATTTCAGAAAAACACATGAATAAACATGGTTAAAAAGGCCAGAATGAGCCAGAAGGCTATCTTTTCCTCTGTAGTCCCCTGGCCTGAGTGCCAGTATTGTTTAGTCCTAATCTTTTTCAATAATTACATTTTTTTTTAAATTAATTTTAAAACATTTAAAGTAACAAACATGAACAACATAAAGACAGTGGGGCATAAAAAATATAAATGGATATAAACTGACAACTGCACATACAAGACATTTGGTCCAGGTTAAAATTCCCACCATCAAAATGTTAACTATAAGAGCAAAGACGTTCCCATTGTTCCTTCACAACCTCATATTTGCTGTTTAATCTTTCCAGCATTTTCTCGCATGTTGCAGTTTCAATCATTCGTTCTCTCCACATTTTGAGGGTTGGGGCCCGTGGTTCTTTCCATAACATTAATATAAAGCAAGCACAAGTCCAGTATTTAACACTCTAAAAGCTGCTTTGTCCAGCTGTGGCACCTCACCTCTGTCTCCCAGTAAGCTCAGTCTTGGTGATTTGGGTAATATTCATTTCAACCATCTCTCCATATATGACAAAATGCTTTTCCCGGTTCCTAATCTTTACGATACCTGGGCGTTAATCTGGACTAACGTTACTGTTGTTACTTTTTAAATGTCTACCTAACCGTAGCGTAATCATGACACTGTCATCTAACCATGATGGACGAGTAAGACAGACACACTTCCCTTATTCTCACAGCTGCTACACCTGCCTTTATGTTTAGGCCTCTTCAACACCATCCAAAGTAGCGTTCTTGACCACTGGATCCTTTTACATCCTGTGATGTCTTTAGTTTTTTACTCTAAATTATGTTAAAGAATCAAGAGTATCGATAAATATCAGTATCGATAAAATACATGCATAAAATACATCCCTAGTCTTAACTAAATGATCTGTGTGGTATAAAAATCCAATTTCATGAAGTTCAAGTAGATATTTTTAGCAAACTTGCACTCTAAACCCCCCAAATTTCTAACTGACTTGAATATATAAGACATGAAGCACAGAAATCATCACAACTGAGGTGGAAGATGGAGTGTGGCTATGCCTCAATTAGCTTATTGAAAAGTGCTGTGAGATTAATATTAATATGGTTGGTAATTAATTTTTTAATCAAGTAATGGACTAATCATGTCGGCTCTAAATGGAGTAATTTCTCGAGTCTAGCAGACTGGGGGGAGGAAAGGAGTCGACTAAAGCCACTTTATGCCCTTGTTGGAGTTTTAAAAAATGTTCTTTTGAAGTGTTGAAAATGAAAAAGGCTGCACAGCATCTCTAATGAGTGAGGTGAGGGAAAGCCGAGTCCTCGGTAGGAAAAGTTGGATTTGACTGAGCGTGCCCTTTGCACAGCTGTGAGGTGCCCAGTAGGACAGACGGAGGAGATTGAGTGGGTATTTACCTGGAGCAAACGCACTCGATGGCCCAGTCAAGGCACGTACAGCAATCAGCTTAAGAGGGAGGAATTGGGTCGCTTTCACTGCGTCAGCGTCACCACGTCCATCACTGCACCTTTTACCTGAGTCTGGCAAATCAGCCTGGAGATGGACGGCTCCTCGACAGACGTTGGCATAATCACCCCGCGCAGCCAACAGCGCCTACATTATGAGTCTATACTGAGAAAGTTGAGCCCGGGCCAAATCTGTAAAGCCTGGCTGAGGCTTGTAGTGCTCTAACAAACCAGGCCCAGGGCTTCCCAGATATCTCGGGGTTTTTAATTAGTGCACAGGCTGCTTTAGAAGATAGACTCATTTGGATCAGAGTTAAAAGATGAATGGACCCGAGAACCAGTTGTGACGTCGGTATTGCTGTTATGTAAAAACAGAAAAAAGCTGTTCCCCGCAGCACTTGCCGCTACAATTAAAGGCTGTAATCTGTCAGGCAGGAAGGCCATCATTTGCAGCAGGGCTGGATTTTAAGAAAATGTGAGGATGTGATGTGTTGGAGGGATTTGCCTGCATTTGTGCTCAGGTATTCCTGGATTCTTTGTTCTTTTTAATCCTTTTTATTGCGCAACTAACCAACGTAGATGCTAAAGCAGATCTGTAAAGAGATTTTCAGTGTTCTCTAGAAAGTTGATCTGGACACAGTAACGGTTGAAGGTGCAGCAGCAGACGAGGCCACAGCATCCTCCTCCTGAAATGAGTTTGGAATCAGTCAAATGACTTTGCGTTTGACTGCTTTTTGCTGCAGATAAATCAAAGGCTGCTGTCTGCGCCGCTTATCCAAGTCGACACCTTTTTCATCCTTTTTCGCCATCATTAGAGTCCTGTCACCGCTCTTGGCTGGGGGACTGATATATGAAAAAGAATTGATTGGGTCACAGAGCAGCCCTCGCGATTGCTCCCAGAAGAAAGGCAGCGGATTGCGTTACAGGATTTGTGCTGCTCAGACGGGCAGCTCCGCTAATCCTGCAGCAACTTATTGTTTCTGTGGATAAAAGCAGGTAGCCGCTGATGCCGTCGTGCCAGACTTGCGAGGAAGTGTTGGAGGGATTAGATTTACATGTTGTGCATGATGGAGAGACTCAGGAAGACGGGGAGTATGGATGGATGCTCTCCAGCCACCCACATCCCACCCCCTCCTCTCTTAACTCTGAGTCACAGACTTTTTTGTCCATTTGCTCTGTTAGCCACTCATTTGGATGGGGGGTTAAGTAGCCCTATAATCCCCCCCCCCCCCCTTTTTTTTTTTTTTCCTCCTTTCTATTTTTGCATCATAACCGTTCCCAGATCTTGTGCTCTCGTTTCTCATCCTCCCCATTTCCTTGTTGCTGTGTGCAGGATATGATGGATGATATCTGCCAAGAGCAGTTCATGGAAATGAGCTACCTGAACGGCGGGCAGGAGCATGGAGGCCGAGGCCGGGGGGGCATGCCGGGGAGAGGCCGTGGAGTCCCACCTGCCGGACAGCTCAGGTGAGTTTCATCACACAAAAAAAATGTGTAAACATGAAAGAGATGGGTTCAGTTTTGTTCCGAAAGTTGGACTCGGCAGGTCATCCATGTCTGCGCTCTGTCCTCCAGGGGGAGGGGTATGCCTCCTCGTGGCGGTGCGGCCAGAGGAGCAGGGACCCGAGGTGGCCCGGGCAGGGGTGGTGCAGTGAGGGGCGCCCCGGCGGGCAGAGGAGGACCCCCTGCAGCACCCAGCAGGGGAGCTGTGACACCCCGGACCAGACCCCCGGCGGGTGGACCACCTCAGAGAATGGCACCACCCCCTGCTCACCAGCACACCCCTGGTGCAGCTGCAGAGGGCTATGAGGAATATGTAAGTGCATGTAAATGCAGGTGTTTTCTAGGATGGAGTGAATCTTAATGTCATAGAGAATTTACCAATGGGGGGCACCACTGGTGTACGAATGTGTGTGAATGTTTCGGTGGTGGTCGGAGGGGCTGTAGGCACAAAATGGCAGCCATGCTTCCATCAGTCTGCCCCAGGGCAGCTGTAGCTACATATGTAGCTTACCATCACAAAGTATGAATGAGGAGTGAAAGAGTAATGGATCTACTGTGTGCGCTTTATATCGCACTTTTCAAGGCATTCAAATCTAATCCATTAACTATTATTATTATTATTAATATTGTTGTTAATTTCACTGTTAATTTTGATTTGATCTTCCGAGTTAGACCCTCTGCTAACTTTGATTTACCCGACTGGTGTAAGTGGGATAAGTGACTTTGGAAGCTGTAGGTGTGAGGCGGAGCGCGTCTGCTTCAGTACAAGTGTAGCACTTTGGGGACATCTTGACATTCATGATTCATGAACAAGCCTCTCCTCAAATCTCACTCCGTTTCTCCGTTTCCGCTCCTCTCCAGGGCTACGATGAGAGCTACACAGACGCAGCCTACGACTCATACGACAGCTATTACAGTCAGCCGCAGGCGTAAGTGAACCAGACATCTCTTTGCTTTTTTACCTGCTTCTCGCAACACAAGCAAACATCGCTCGCTTTCTACTTTCACTCCAGCTAAGATTTGAGAATAGCAGCAATCCTGCTTGGGTTTATCGCTGGTAGTTTGTGTTGCATGTTTTGGATGGTAGTGGTATTTAGGAGGACCTGATCGCACTCAGACTTTCCCCATAAGAGAGCGAAGCTTTGATCTTATTTGTGAAAGCCAATTATCTCCCTGGACATTAGTTAACAGCCATGTGATGCTTTTTTTTTCTTCAAAGATTAAAGTGTGTTTTTCTTCAACCCCCCCCCCCCCCCCCCCCCCCCCCCCTTTTCCCTTCTCTTTGCTGTCTTTGACCACCAGAGAACCAGAATATTATGACTACGGACACGGAGAGTCCACAGAGTCATATGACTCATATGGTAAGAAGGCTTTTTATTGCTGGAGAAAAAATGTCAATTTCTTGTAGAAAAATGGATTGTGTATGATTTATAGTATTTGTGGGGATCAACCAATAGTGCTTGATTTACTGATTATTTGTATGTAGGTCTCAGAAATCAGTCTGATATAATTGACCAACTCAAAGCACCAAGCTTGAGCTATAATCCTGATAATCTGCACTTAATACAAACACCCCTGAATCACTTAATTTCAACGCACGCTTACATAAGTGGTCATTAGTCTTTAATAAACTCGGTCAGTACGGGAACGTTTGGCCAACCTTAAATTTACAAGGTTGGTGGTGTAACAACTGAACAAGCCCAGTGGAAGGGTCCCAGAAACATGGGATGGTTCAGGTCAGATGTTCTGGTACGTTTCCAGTATTTGTCAGTGGAAATGTGGAAAAATGTACCAAACTAGACCAGTAAGTTTTAGACTGGCATAACTTTCTGTAAACTCCAATTTTTTTGAACCAAGTCTTGAGTCACATTCACTCAAATCATTAACTTCTTTCAAATAAACAGACTAATTTAATCAGAAGTTGATTTAAGGGCAGGGTCTCACTTAGCACGATTGGTTTAATCTCGTTTCAACTCACTGGGTGTCAAAAGTCTTGTACAAACAGCCTCCAGTCACACTTACAAAGTTGGGAATGCGCCACTTTGCCACCGTGTCATGTGACTGCATTTGCATGACAGCGCCTGCTTCACGCCAGTCCAGTAGGTGGCGCTAAAAGTCATTTGTGTTGTTAAAACCTCTCTACCTCCAAATAAGCAGCAACTTTCTTGTAAACTTCAGTGTTCTTGTATGTCCGGTCTAATATGTTCTGGATGCATTCGTCCGACCAAATTTCTACGAGACTGTCCATCTCGGCATCAGACCAACAGGATTCATTTGAAGCCATGTTTCTCCTCTTCCACGTGTTTTCTGAATTGCTCGAAGGCTAACGGGCACAGTACGGGCGCAGGGCTTTTACGTAGACGGTGTATATTGATGTCATTTCCTCTTTATAATGTGGGGGAATTACACAATCGTTCTGAACCAAGCAACCGTTGTAGACCCCCTCCAGTGGTGGGTCTGGGCACTGCGCTGTGGCCGTCGGTCACACTGAAGTTTTAACGTGAAGTATGTTAAGGCTAAAGTATACTTCTCCGACTGCCTAATACGTTATCCAACTGCGTAATGACGGACACCCCTCCAACCTTCAAAGTTCTCCGTCATGGTGCCGGATACACAGTGCAATTTACCCCCTGATCAGTAGAGGTCACTACGCAACATTGGCCTACTGTTATGATGCAGATGGTCGGTAACTCCTGTGGTTATTTTGCTTCCGGTTACACTGAGCAATGGCGTCCAGGAGAGAGAGACTGTTGTTGCTGTCGCAGCTGAATAACATTGAAACGGAGACTTCTGATGCAAAAATAAAGGCAACGGAGAGATTTTAGTATTTCCTCACTTCTTCGGCCAAACGTTCTTCGGTTGGACTCATATTTGCGTCTACGTAGGCTAGCTAGTTTAAAATTGGCGCTGCTAGTGTTTACTTTGATAGACCAATCACTTGTTCAGAGAGTTCAGCAGTTTAAAATCTGCACAGTGGCTTTTGTTTAGGAAGTTCCTGAATGTTTTACTCTAAATCCCGTGTCTGACTTCCTGTCTGGTCCGATCTGAACTTTTTACGATGTGTCGGTGTGTGCTCTGTCAAAAATAGAGCTGGTGCGTATCTTTAGCGCAGTGGTGCGACATTATGGAGCAAGGATGGACCGCTCACTATAAATCAAACCATTGACTAAAATGGGTGCGTGTGGCGCTGTGCTCACTGACCTGGTGTAAAGCCGGGTTTAGACTCAACTTATTCCAAATTAAATGTTTGATTAATCCAAAAGTAACTTTTACATTAAATAAAGGGAATATTTTAATGGTACATATCAGCATATTAGCATGTTTTTTTTTGTCATAGATAAAAGGTGAGGAGTATAAAACTGCAACTGGCAGAACTGAGATAAAATAATAGGAAATCTGTAATCTGCATCATTTCTGTCCCTGATGCTCAACTTAGACTAAAGTTTGTGGTGGTTTTACACACTCGTGGTACCAACTTCAAGATGCAAACAGCAGTATATTCAACGTAGTCTAAATGTAAACATAACACGGTAAAGCCAGTCAATTTATTGGGCAGCAATTGAAAAATGTTAAATTCCTGCAATTCCCATGAACCTTTGTCCAGACTGAGTTTTGAAAATGCCGCTAAAATGAAATAATTAAAGTTTTTATCCAAACAGTCGTGGGTTTTGGTGTAGGGTTAAAGGTGGAACATGGTGGGAGTTTTCGACCACCAGTAGCGCTGTAACGCTGTCGAGCAGGGTGTTTGGAAGCTATCTTGTTTTGAATCTGTGTTGAAGTGTTATTTTGCTTGTCTTGTCCAGGCCAAGACGACTGGAACGGCACCCAGCGGACAACTCCAGGAAAGGCCCTTCCCCCATCCAGGGGCGGCAAGACGACATACCGGGAGCACCCGTACCGACAGTACTAAAGAGGACTCGCCACCCTTAGTGTCGCCCCGATAACCGCCTCTCTACCACGGCAGCTCTCGCTTTAAGAAGCCTGACAAAAGTAATTGTCCGTTTTGTCTTTGGTTTGGTTTTTTGTTTTTGTTCTTTGTTTTTCCTTTTTTTTCCTTTTCTTTCCAACACTGGACTTTATACAAGAGAGCAAATTGGAAACTGAAAATCAGAACTGGTTTTTGAGATTTGACTGCGAACACCTTCCCCAGACCCCTACTTTGTATCTCCTCTCAACCAACCAACTGCCCGTCGAACGGCTTGTAGACGGGCCAGAGAGGAAAAGCTGTCGTCCCCTCCCCCGTTATCTCTTTTTTTTGTTCCCTTTTTAAAATTTGAGTTTTGCTTCATTTTGATCTGTATTTTTCTCTGATCTTGGCTTTTTTTTTTCCCTTTTTCTTTTTTTTTTTTTTTTTTTTGCATTGTTAATCTTTTTTCCTTTTTTTTTTTTTTTTTTTTTTTTTTTTTAAATCCGTCTGGGACGCATTCACTTTCTAATGGAATTATAGGCTCATGACCTACTTGTCTAATGAATCTATTTTAATTGTTTTTAAATACAAAGAATCTGTTGAGGGTCAGTTGCAGATTCCCATTTAGGCTACATTTCAAAATTCTGTTAATATAGCCAAATAAAAGAACTTTTTAAACTTTAATTATGTAATATAGAGACAAAAACCCAAACAAATCTTAAATTAATTAAGATAAGGCTAAATCAGTGTTAATGGGATCGATACAATTCATTCTTGATAATGGTTTGTTTTTAAATAGTTTCTAAAACATTGTCCATGTAGATTTAGGCAGCAATATTTGTCATTGAACTTAGAGTTTTGAAATATAGCCCTAATAGACACTGTTGAGATGGACTGTCCTCATATCCTCAATTTGTTTTACTTGTTTAAAAGAAAATAAATCGATTTTAAGACTGAAGACAAAATGTTTCTTTCCTGAGATCTGTCTGAGACATGGCCTGTTAATCTAAAACGGTTCAGGTCTTCATTTTGTGATCTGATTCTATAATAAAACTGCATGCACAAAGTACACAAAAGAAGGATTGGGACAAAAATCTCCACATGGGTCTTCTCTTACTGTAGAGAAGGGATCCTGCAGCTCAATCCAAACTCTTGTACATATTTTAAAACATCCTAACTGTACTTATTCTGCCACTAGTATCTGTACCCTCTCCATAAAATGCATTATGCTACCTGTGTAAGCTTGCCTAAATAGGTTACTAAATCTGTCCAAAAGATGTTTTGCAGCAGTTTGTCAATAAAGCTTAGTTTGTTTTTTATGAAACTTAACTTGCTTTATTTGTTTCCTGTCCTAGTAAAATTCTGAAATGGCCTTTTTTAAACAACTTTCAGCAGTCAGATGTAGGTGTTTTCCTTTGTTTCTCATTCAAAACCGCTTTTTAAATCTAAATGAATGTATTTACGTCTGAAGACTTTAACCATACTAAATGATGTCTTGACTGATTATCAAAAGAGCACAACTTATTCTTTCTCTCTCTTTCTATACTTTTTAAAAAGGACCCAGAGGTAAGACCTCTAAAATAACCTGGATAGCTTCCTAATGTGTATAGAGTTGTAAAGCATTGAATGCCTGGGTATGTATAAGACTTTTTCAATCCTCTTACCTGTGGTCGTAATCGTCAATGAGAATTGCTTTTATAGCATCTGAAAATTAACTGAATTCAAACCACCATTCAGGTCTAGGCCTCATTGTCATGAATGATGCTGGCGCGATGGCTACTTTAGTAGAGTAATGGCAGTGCAATGGAGAGGATGACTATAACCTAGAGAACTCCACTGTAAAGGTAACCTAACCCTAAATGTTTAATTTCGTAGTGTGTTTATCCTTTGACATAAACTTGCTGGTAAAACACTTTCTTAAAATATTATTACAGTCATTGCAACAAAAAGAATCGACTCAAAAGTAAGAAAAAAGTAACTTCCAACATTACATAGTAGTGGATTTTATGTACCAAAATAACTGTTTTTGTGTACTAACAAAATATGTTAGGATAGTGTTAATGCAACTCTAGCTAAAATGGACAAAGCCAAATCTGTCAATATTTTCTGTACAGCTGAGCTGCTGTTATTTTATTTGCTGTGTAAAGGTTGCTTACTGTAATTAAAAAAATGCCTGTACAGTTATATAAAAACTGAGTTGCATGAGCATAACTTCTCTTGTAGACTTTGCATGACAAGTTTCAAGTTTGTCCGTGATGTTAGACAAGGTGTTGATTTGGGCTTTGTCCTTCCTTCAGGCACAGCTATCGTTCACTGAGTGCCCGGAGACGGACAATATGCTGGAGACCCTACAGCCCTCAGGTGGGTCCAATTTTTTTTCTCCAGATTTTTTTTCTCTTCAAAGAACTGTCCTGCTGAGCTTTTGGATATCTTGTCTCAGTGACAATGAATTTATGATCCATCATTTCCACTGTAAATTTCCTGGAGAGTTTTAACTCAAAGATAGCCTTTCCCAAACTGGACATCCGGGCCCCCCAGCAAATACTAATGCACATTATCTTGGAGGCCAAGGCTAAGAAAGTTTGAGACTTTTTGGGACTAGAGAAACTAGAGACTCCTAGTTTTAGGACTAGAGATCAATTTCAGCTCTCCCCCCCCCCCCCCCCCCCCCCCCCCCTTCCCTTCTCTTTTTAGGGTGTACTTCAAGAGATACCGTGTAACTTTTGACACAATATCAGCCAAATATTCAAATATATTTCAATATTATTATTGTAAGTAGTAATACATGATTTCTTGGGTCAATATACATCACTTTTTGCATGTCGATGCAGCGAGGGGGCTGCCATACTTAAACACACATTACAACTTTGTAGAAGCAGAACCATCTCTCACTGGATCATGTGACCTGGAGCACTTTGCTTTATGGCTCAATTTCTTCAAACCAGCGGGTGAATGTGGTTGGCAAACACCATTCTAAAACACTAATAGAGACTGTTTAATTTTGTGACAGTCGTGTGGCATGTGGGAAATTACAGGTTTAGTGCCCCTTGTGGCCTAAAATTACTCGGTATCCCTTAAAGGAGTGATGACATAGCAGTAAAAGCTAGTTCATGTAGTTGACATTGCTGCATATGTAAGTTCTCCAAAGAAAAAAACTGCACTTTTTACAGCGGGGGATTGTTTTGGCACGCTAGACTTCCCTTCCTCAGTAAAAGAGTTGCAAAGTGAAGAGAGGAGGGGTGGAAGTTGTTTGCTTGATAGTGTGCTCTAATTGGAGCAAATAAACTACGTAGAATGATAAGCTGCTGTCTGATTCAACTGTTTTTGAACAAAGAAACAAAGCTGACAGACCAAAAACAGGAAGTTTGATACTCACTCACTCTGGTTTACTGCTCTGCTGCTACAATCGATGCTCCATTGAGACCCATTTGCCTTTTTGATAAATTCCTCAGCTTATTTTAAGCCGAATGAATAGTTGAATTTGTATGTTTGAGTTGCTGTGAATATTAAGGCAGAAATGGATGCAAGAAATATTCGACCGAGCCCTCTCCACCCTTCGGAAGTTCCTGAAAGGAGCCTTTAAATTGCTGGAGGCTGTGCAGGTTCTCTGCAGCAAGTCTCACCCAGACAAAACACCACATCTCATGCAAACCGCTCCAGTTACTTTCCATTTGTATAAATCGTGTACATTAACACTTTTTAAAGATGTTGCAGACAGTTTGCTCCTCAGAAATCATCAGCTTTTTCCAGCATCTTTATGGTTGGTCATTTGGTCCTGAGGTGCAGCTCTTAGCCTCAAGCATTTCCTCTGATGTGGATTAACCATCCGCAGCTGTAATCTAACATATTTGCCATTTGTAGGTAATGGTCTAAAACATTTCAAAGCACTGGTATGGTCCTTTTAACTTCTTCCATTTTTCTCTAAAGACCATTGTGTAAGTAAGTGTGCTGCAGACGCCTCCAGGCCTTTCAGCCGGTGTGGCATTATTCAGCAGCTCCACGTTCGTGACATTTGCAGCATTTCAAAGGTTGGTTGATTCTGATGATTGCCCTGCTCCTGGAAGTCGCCTCGGCTTTTGACAGTGCTTGAGAGTCGGTGTGTGGCCGCGCTACCCCTCAGCGAGCACAAGCGAGGAGGGGGGAGCGTGACGCCGGCTTCGGTGCAGCCTCTGGGAAAGTGACTAATGAGGAGCGGTAGCTGACAGAAGGAAAGCAGAGGCATGAGGACTCTGGTCATTCCAGAAATGGAGCCAGCAGGAAGAGAGAGGTTGAAGCTGAATGACAGCTGGAGGGATGCTCGCTGTTGTCACTGGAGAACAGTGTGGTAAAGGCCACTTTCTGGAGACTTTCTGACAGAAAGGTCCATTTATTTTAGAATTATCTGTTCAATTTGACTTTCCCTGTTCTATTAAGAATGAAAATTGTTTCCTTGTGTGCAAAGGAACAATAAAAGCAGCATCATGTCCGGATGTCTGACCTTTGAACTCATATTCTTTAAAAAGCTCTGAAACTGAGACCTGAGACCACATTAGCTGCTGATTGAAATTTTAATGCACTAATCCAAAAAATGACCAGATTTTCCGTAACCGGGTTGCTTAGCTACTGTAGAAAAGCTGTTGCTTGGCAGGAAAATGACCTCTAATTACTGCGGCCAGTGCATTTAAGGAAATAAACTCTTTCTGTCTTTGCCAAACTCTTTTTAAACTCCACGTTGTATTTTTGTTTGTCTCCTCTGCAGTGAAGCGGTGCTTGGGAGCAGCTCAACATGAAGAAGGTGGGGTGTCCTGTTGGGAGGGGGAGGGAAGGGGGGTAAAGTTGGCTGCCCAAAGTCCAGTTTGCTACCACATCACCTTTAAAGAGTCAGCTGGAGAAGACTTGAAGGCAAATGGGAACTAGACTGAAGCAGGTCAACCAGGACATCCAGCTAACTGGGAATCCAGAATATTCTAAGACTTCTGAACTCATTTCATTTGGACTGTTTTTTTTTTCTTTTTCTATTTATTCATGTCTTGTCAGTACTGAATTACCATGCATTATCCTCTTGTAATTATGTTTCAACTTTGAAGACGCCCACTTGAAGCCTTTGCTGATTGTATGCTCCTGTACACAGCTTTCCGCAGACCTCCCCCTCTTGCTGCAGATGTAATTGTTTCAGCCTAATTCACCATAAAATGAGCCCTCCTGTTATAGTAGGCTGTGAAATTGTTTTTAATTTCTATTAACCCTTGAGTAAGATGTAAAAAGACATTCTTTTACTTCCCGTAAGGCGTGCTGCTCTCACTTGGTGTCATCTCCGTTCCAAACATTTGATCTTTTTAACCCCGTCCTGTTTATTATCCGCACCTCATTGTCACAAGAAATTAGATTCAAGGCTGGAGCCTTTAAAGATGCCCGGAGAGTACGGATCAGTATCTCAAGTTCACGGTGAGCGCGCTCACACAACGCTCCGTCACGTCGTGGAACCTTGAGGATATCCAATGCTAATGCAGAGGCCCCATTTGCATGCAACCTCGCTGCAAATGTAAAACACTTCTGTAACCAATGTTGGCCCGTTCTCTGCAGCTCAGCATCCAAGTATGATAATTTGATGCAATGGATGCCAAGGGGATGCATGTGAGAGAGGGACAGAAGATGGGAGGGAGGCAGACGCTAACACCCATCCATCCATCCATCATGCTTCTGTTGATTTGATTCCCCTCCATGCCATTTTCTGCCATTATCACTGATGATATTACAGCTGCCTGTGGTGCTAAGTTACATTTAGAGGTCAAAACTGTACTTTCCTGTATTAAAAACAGATTTCTCTGTCCCGATCCACTGGTCAGAGGCAGCATTAGCCAAGTCAGAGGCTCCATTTGGTTTATTGAAAAAGCCTGCTGCTTATAGGATAGAACATTACATATCAGGATTGAAACCATCATTTGAGATGAAATGTCAACGGGCCATATCCAAAACAGACCATTTTTCAGTCTTTATGTGCCATTATGTCTGAAATAATGATTTCTACGTCTCCTATAATCTAATGGTAGATAAGTGATGGTTTGGAAGCCGTCTCCTTTTCAATCGATTAACTGTCAAAGGCATAAAGGTGGATAGGAAAGTAAATGTTACCGTGCAGTGATCAATAAAAGTAGACTTCAGTATGAGCAAGCTGAGCATCCGTCATTTTTTGATGTTTCCTTTCGGCAAGTTGGTCGTTTCTACCTACGTCTTTGCTGTCTGCCGGGATGGATGGAAAGAAGCGAGGACGGGAAGCCAGACTGTCTTGTCTCTTGGAGCGAGGAGGAGGATGGGTGGTGGAGGTGTGAAAATGCTGCAAGTATTCAGTAGAGGTGGGGATGTGGCGGACAGCTGGATCTCATCCTCTGGCCCTGACGGATTCACACCATCGGAGGAACATTGCATGCCGATGTCTGTGAGGAGGGTGATCATCAGCCTCTCCCACACACACATCAGGAGAAGCTGTAACGTAGGTGATATGTGGTGCTTAACCCTTTGAACCCTAAGCCCATTTTTGTCGAAATTACATACTCCAGTTAAAATGAGTGTATCTCTGCAACCACAAGGTCTATTTGAATGAATTTGGTGTCAAATTACAGAAAACACTTGTGAGATTTGTGGAGATGTGTAAATATAAGTATATTTGTTACTGGTGAAGAGAGTAAATGAAGATGGCACAGCAAAATTTCACACCTCGCCTAAAAAAACATGCTTTCAGCATCAATAACTCTCTGAAATGATGATGTAGAAGCTATTTATCTCTTTCAATCCAAAGTACAATATGTTGACATTGTTTCTGCAAAGACCTCCCCTTCTAAAGTGAAGCAGACCAAAATTACAGAGTTTTTTCTTACAAAAAGTTAAGGCGAGGTTTCCAAAATGGCCAATTTGGCACAATTGGCACCATTTGTGCCATCTGCATTTTCCCATGTGCAAATCTTTATATTTCATTTTTAGATCACTAATGGTGATGAGTAGAGCTAAATACAACAGTTTTTGGCAACTGTTATGATTTACACATTAATTTAGTGCCCCCCCCCCCCCCAAAAAAAAAGCAAAAGTGGTAAAAAGACAAAAAAACTCAAAAGGGAATGCACATATGTGTGTACAAATGTACACGTGATTCCAGACTCATTTACAGTTACACAAAAGTATCATATCTGATAAACAAACAAGTATTTTTTCCCCAAACAAAGCTGCCAACTTCAGTTGGATTGATAAATATGACACAAATAAATTCATAGTCATAATATTTGCAAATAACACATACCTATTTGATGTTGGAGGGCAATAATCTGAATCACTGTTGTGTTTGTCAGGATGTATGAGGTCGTCCTCTTCTGAAGAGGAATCCTCCAGGCAAACAGTCGCCTCTGTCCTCCATTAATAATTTTAAAAACTCCTCAGCAGTGTAATGCTTCTTCGACATCTTCTTTGACATGTTTTTTTTTCAGTTTTTATACTATTGTAGAACAAATATTTTGGAAAAACAGCCTCAAACCGCAGCTTTCGCAGCCTCTGCTTTGCGTCATCAGTGCGCTCTGAATACGCACGCCCTAGCAGCTTCACGCTGTGTGTCGTTGCGCAGGCCCATAACTCCACAATGGATTGGTTGATTTTGGTGAATGAGACATCAATCAATTCGTTAGAGCCAATAGAATTTAACTAGACCCAGGTGGGAAAGATTGACAGTACTTCCAGCCAATCATAGCCAGCAGAAGGCGGTCATGCAGTATAGGTACATACCTGCATAGGTGGAATGTAAAGCAGGCTTGTGGGTCCTAAAGCCCTCCGGATAAACCAATAGGGTTTTCTGTCTAGCGCCAGAGATCATTCTCAAACAACCATGTGTGGATTTACCGGTAAAGAAAAAGTTTTTACGGAGAAACAGCAAAGGTAAGAGAAAACTTTTAAACTAGTTTCTGGCTGAGCGCTTTCTGCTGTTGCTGTTTTGTGGCCTCTATCTCTGCAATGCTTTGGTGTAGACGACTGGGGAGCACATGTTTGGATTCTACAGAGTCTGAGCTTTCATATGGTATATAATTTGTGCTGGTCTGATGCGGTGTTGTGGCTGTAGAGACCGAAATGTTGTACGTAGGTTGCTATTATGCCGTGTATTTACATTTTGCATCTTTTATTTCATTTGGATATAACTTCAGTTGTGTTTTGCACATTTTGAAAAGGTTTGTGCTGTCTTGTAGCCTAGCTTCTGCAGTTTAATTTGATGTGTCACATTGCTATAATCTCTGTCATTAATGCATCGTTTATCACCGTTGTTGTTGAGTAACTATCACGAGGGACCTTAAAAGGTCCCTCTCGGGTTCAAAGGGTTAAAGAGGGCCGACCTCACCATGGTGTCCTTGACGGTCAAGGGAGATTATAGAAGGCTCTGACAATGTATAGGGATGACTTCCAGTAATAAATCTGATGTATTTGGTTTGAACACTATAGATAAAACCATAAAGGCTCACAAGTTTAGCCTCAATACAGCTATAAAGAAATTAAAAATCAAGTAATCAAAGTAATTTACATTTAAAAAAGAAAAAAACACCTTGAAAAAGATACAAACACAATGAATTGATCTGTCTCAGAATTTCCTCTCGTGCATTGGCTTGCTGGAAGTGGAATCCCAGCAAATGAAGTTTAAAGATTGCTCTCAAGCAAAGCTCTCAGTAACTGGATAAAACCTTCAGTGCTCAGAGGTTTGAGTAAATCATCCTTTACTTAAACCCTATTGTCACTGAAAACTGTACATTTCTTGCAAATAATTTTCCAGACAAACTTATGTAACTTTATTGGTTGAGAAAACATCCTTATTAAGCTATCAACATGCACATAATGCAGTTTTACGGTAATTTTTTTCATGATTTTATCTTTTTTACACAAGATAATACAGTATAATGAAATATTCTACACTTGGTGTTGATTTGCTTTACACACTCATTGGCCACTAACAAAATGCCAATCAAATGGCAGAACCTTAATGCATGTAGACATGGTTAAATGACTTTTGAAAGTGGCATGGTTGTTGGTCTGGTGATCTGCTGGGATTTTCACACACCACCAAGTCTAAGGTTTACAGAGAATGGTCTGAAGAAGAGAAAATATCCAGTGGGCAGCAGTTGTCTGGACTAGAATACCTTGCTGATGTCAACAGTCAGATTAGAATGACCAGACTGGTTGGAAATGATAGAAAAAAAAAACAGGAAGTCCAATAACCACTGGTTCGAATGAAATGAGCAGAATACCATCTCTGAATAGACAACACATCCAGTATTGAAGCAGATGGGCTACAGCCGCAGAAGACTACACTCCTGTCAGCTAAAAACAGGAAACTGGCTATGATTCACTCAGACTCACCAAGACTGGGCAATAGAAGATGGAAAAGTATGGTCTGGTCTGACGAGCTTTCATTTCAGCTCTACATGGGAACATGACAGCATGAATGCCTTGAGTCAACAGTTCAGGCTGCTGGTGTAACAGTATATATTTTCTTGGTATACTTTGGGCTCCTTGTTACCAACGTGGCATGGTTTAACCACCACAGTCTACCTGAGTACTAATGCTGACCATGTTCATCCCTTTATGACCACAGTTCCACAGCTGTGTGATATACGGATATGATATTGCAACACATTTACATATATATCGTTATATCACGATATTAGTTGTGCAAATGTTTTTGTATGATTTTTTACGTAATGACCCGGCTGCACCTCGACTGACAACAGAGGGGTCACTTGATTATTTCAAGTAATAGTACACCCACAGAATGATGTGTGTTCATTTTCTACTCACCGTCATGCTGAGCAAGACTGTGGAGCACTTTTTTAATATCTCAAATGGAGCCAGAGATCGGACAGGTTCTTGTTTTCCAAAACTTTCATATAATGGAGTTCACCGGTGCCCGAACCAAAAGGTCCATAAAAGTCCGTTGCAAAGCGCGCCCATGAGAGCAGACAAGATCGCATGTTCTCTTTTTTTTCTTTATTTCCTTTTTTTAAATCTATAGCTAACCCCTCTTGTGTTTGTCCCGGTTTGTCCGCAGCTCATTTGCTCTTAGCATTATGTAAACAGCAAATTTCTTCTTCTACGCTTCTTCTACTCTTGGCAGAGTAGGCGCTGAATGCCGCAGCTTCTGTGGTGTCCTAAACTCGCAGGGGCACGCTTTCCGGCGGCTATATGTAGTACTGTTTAGGCTATAAAAATAGACTAAATGATGTCGTTTGGAGAATATTATGGACGCTACCCACTCAGGACACTTGGATTACATTGGACGAGCAGTATGGAGGAATATCGCCAAGTTTTTGTGGACTTTTATGGACCTTTTTGGATCGGGCACCGGTGAACTCCATTATATGAAAGTTTTGGAAAACGAAAACCTGTCCGATCTCCGGCTGCATTTGAGATATTAAAAAAGTGCTCCAGTCTTGCTCAGCATGAATAGAAAATGAACACACATCATTCTTTGGGTGTACTATTCCTTTAAACTGTCTGGAAGAAAGAAAGAAATCATAAATGACCAGCCAACTATCTTGAATTACTTTGATTTAAGGAGCATTTCAAACCAGTGTTTTGTCAATTCCATCAGTGGAGCGATACCTTTAAAGATTGAATATGGAATACGGACAGAACAGCGACATCACGTGTGTCTAGGTTGTAGTTGCAACAGCAGAAAAACAACTCCAGCCGCTGGGATGCCAGATCACTGCCGATACGCAAGTGACCAGCAGTCTGCAGCATGTCCAACAAGTAACGCAGAGGAGTTTATAACTGACAGCTAACGTTAGCCATGTTAGCAAACAAGCTTGCATACCGATCACAGAGGAAAGTCGCCATTTCTCTGTTTTACTCTGTGGAAAACGTTTATGTGGGTCCATTTAGTGAAGTATTCAACCTAAATTTACTCCAGGTTTTGCTCTTCTCAGGTCACTCCTCCTCAGAAACAGATAACAATATCTCCAGGGCTCTGAGGCAGCTGCTTCACTCGTCATCTCCACAGTTTTCCCCTGAACAGGCCTGACTATGACCAAAATATTGATCCACACAGAGAACGTATTTGGCAACCTGCAATGGCGGCGTGTATTGGCTTAAAGACGTAAATAAAATGCCATTATCGAACCCGTCAAAATTTATTTTATAATCATTTTTAGGCTAAATATAATTTTTCTGGGAAATGTTGTATTTTCATTCTGTCCACCCCCAAACGACCTGTGGTGGTATTATTTTTTAAAAAATATAGCTTTTAATAAAAATGTTCCATATTCAACCTTTAAGCTTGACATGTTTCAATACAAAAAAAAAAAACAAAAAAAAAAAAACAGGTGTTTGATATGAAATTAAAGGTTGAATATGGAATATGGACAGAACAGCGACATCACGTGTGTCTAGGTTGTAGTTGCAACGGCAGAAAAACAACTCCAGCCGCAGGGATGCCAGGCTCACTGCCGATACGCAAGTGACCAACAGTCTGCATCATGTCCAACAAGTAACGCACAGGAGTTTATAACTGACAGCTAACGTTAGCCATGTTAGCAAACAAGCTAGCTTACCGATCCAGCAGGAAAGTCGCCATTTCAGTGTTTTTCTCCGTGGAAAACGTTTATGTGGGTCCATTTAGTGAAGTCTTCACCTAAATTTACTCCAGGTTTTGCTCTTCTCAGGTCACTCCTCCCTCAGAAACAGATAACAATCTCCAGGGCTCTGAGGCAGCTGCTTCACTCGTTGTCTCTACGGTTTTCCCCTGTACAAGCCTGACTATGACCGAAATATTGTTTCCACACAGAGATCGTATTTGGCAACCTGCAATGGCGGCGTGTATTGGCTTATAGACGTAAATAAAATGCCATTATCGAACCCGTAAAAAATTATTTTATAATTATTTTTAGACTAAATATAATTTTTCTGGGAAATGTTGTACTTTCATTATGTACACCCCCAAACGACCTGTGGAGGTATTATTTTTGAAAAAATATAGCTTTTAATAAAAATGTTCCATATTCAACCTTTAAACTTTTTTAGACAAATTAGGGTAAAAATACCGATGAATATTGTATATCGCCATCTAAAACAAATATATTGTGATATGATATTTGGTCCATATCGCCCAGACCTACACAGTGTAGCATCATGTGATGGTTACTTCCAGCAGGATAATGGACCATGTCACCAAGTTCAAATTATCTCCAACTGGTTGGTTGAATCCAACAGAGCAAATGTGTGATGCTATCATGTCAATATGGAGCAAAATGCCCAAGGAATGTTTCCTAACACCTTGCTGAATCTGAGCCATAAGAATTAGGGCGGTTCTGAAGGTGAAAGGGGTCAAACCCAGTTAAAGCAAGGGGAACTCCACTTACACACAATTATACGGCGAGTATTTTGATTATATCTTCATTTTTATGCATATTTTCCTGCTCCAGGCTGTATAAACTCATATGCTCTTGGGATGTAAGCATATCAGGTGATGTGTATTTGTGTGATGAGGGTGGGTGTGGCCTAAGGAAATCAATACCTTATATCAAGGTGTTCATAATTATTAAGCAGCTTCTTTTCTTCAAGCAAAATGGGCCAACAAAGAGATTTGACTGATTCTGAAAAGTAAAAAAATTGTAAAAAGTCTTTCCGAGGGGTGCAGCACTCTTGAAATTGCTAAGAAATTGGGGCGTGATCACAGAATCATCAAACATTTTGTTGCAAATAGTCAACACCGTCGCAAGAAACATGTTGAGAAAAAACATTTGTAGGCAGACCGAGTCCGCTTGTTTGTTCCGGATCAGAGTCCGTTTGCGCATAGACAACTCCCCGAAACGAAGTGGCCTTTCTGAACAAACGGACTCTGATTCAAATCCAAAAAGCCTTTTGAATGTGCCCTAAGACACATTACTTGAAATGTCAAGAGTGGGCCAAGAAATATCTGAAGACAGATTTTTCAAAGGTTTTACAAGCTGATAAGATGAGTGTGACTCTTGACGGACCAGATGGATAGACCTGGGCTGGATCAATAACGGGCACAGAGTTCCACTTCCCCTTAAATGCCAGCAAGGTGGGGGTGGGGTACTGGTATGGGCTGCTATTACAGTGTTCGCGATGAGCTACTTGGATCTTTTCGGGTTAAAGATGGGCTCAAAGTCAACTTCCAAACCTACTGCGGGTTTTTAAAAGACACTTTCTTCAAGCAGTTGTACAGGAAAAAGTCTGCATGTTTTAAGAGTATGATGATTTTTATGCAGGACAATGCTCCATCACATGCATCAAAATACTCCCACTGCGTGGTTAGCTGGCCTTACAGATGAGAGAATAATGACATGACCCCCATCCTCCCCTGACCTAAACCCCATTGAGAACCTGTGGGCCCTTCTGAAGCAGGATTTACAGTGAAGGAAAAGTATGGTCGCTGATTTTTTTTTTTTTTTTTTATGTAAGAAATTTTGAGGTGTTTAATATTCTCATTTAAATGATGAAAATAAACAAGTGAGATGAGATTTTTGTTTGTTTGCTTTCATTTAGTTGCATAATAAATCTGCACACTTAATAGTTACCTAATAACTGTGCAGACAAATGTTCTCCGAAGAAAGCCAAAACCTCACTTTTACTCTTAGATATTCAGATTTTAGGTTTATTACAGAGGCGATTCTAGGATCAGAGGTTTAGGGGTGCTGGGCACCCAGAGAGCTGCCCAGCTAGGCCAGATAAATTTAGTTATTTTGTACAGTTTAAAACAACAATTTCATTCCAACAATTGAGAAAGAAAAGCAAAACACTATCTGGGAAAGTCTGTGACTACTTATAAAGAGAGAACCTAATAGAAGCTGATTTCCAGCATGGTGCCTTGTTCCAATGGTGAACCAGATCCACCAAACCCATTTTTCCCTCCTTATTTACAAAGTTTCTGATCATTTTCAAGCCTTAGATTTAAGTTTTTATCATCCAGCATCCAGAAACAAAGTTATTACTGCTACCATTTAAAAATTCGAATCCAGCTTTATCTGGATGAGAGAAGCTTATTTTGGGTATGCAGGTGTTGTGTCTATGTGGTGAACCAGGATACATCGCAACCCCATTTATCCTCCTCATTTATGGAGATTTACAGTTTTCTAAACTTACATTTAAACGTATCATAAATACAAAGTTAGGCTATTACTGCTGCTATTTAGGATATGCCAGGTGGGCGGGATCAAACTATTTTGGGGGGTTGCTGTATTTTTGTTGTGAAAATGTCACATTTCAACAAAGTACTGTATGAACAAAGTACTGTATGAACAAAGTACTGTATGTTTTTAATACCTTTTCAAATTTGTGTAAAAAAAGCACATACAGTTTATATGTATGTGTGTGTACTGTATATATATATATATATACACACATATATATATATATATACACACACACACACACATATATACGTATATATATATATATATATATATGTATATCTATATCTCTCTCTATATGTATATATATATATATATATATATATATATATATATATATATATATATATATATAATATCTAAAATTTAAGGTGTGCTGGGATTCTGTTTTAGGGGTACTTCAGCACCCCCAAAAATGGGATTAACATTTTTGGATTGACCAAGAGCACTGTAGTAGTTCAGCAACAAAATTAATCCTTAAAAAATAGAACGTGTAATAAAGAAGCTGGTTAGTGTGTACTTCTAGATATCTCATCCGAGTTCAAGGAAACATGCTTACATTATACTTAAGTGGAGTCTGAGGACTCCTGAAAGAATGAGAGGGCCAGCCTGCTCTTAGTCTTTCAGTGTGAGCGAATGTGTTTCAGCATTAATGCAATCCTTGTAGCAGCATTTGATTCCTTCTGACAAAAATGTACAGGAATGCTGAATGGCTAGCAACCCCTCTACCTGCAGTTAGCTTTTAGACCTGCAAAGCTGCCACCTGCAAACTTAAATAAAAGCTGCTTTCTTGGTGCTTAAGCTGAAAAAGAAAGAAAAACAAGCAACTTCTGGCTTTGCAGCCCATTGTTCAAGTAATTTATAGTAAAAGTCAAGGCTAGGTGGTAGCCTAGCCACAACTCATCTCTTTTAAGAAATGCATAAAAGTAGCAATAACGTACAGTCACCCTCCCACCTTCTTCAGCCAAAGAAAGGCAGGCGGTTCGGTTGAACAGTCTATTTGGCATAAGAACCTCTGAGTGAAAAAAACCTGCAAGTGTCTAAGCAGCAGCAATGATAAGAGCTGTTTGAATTCTCCAAATATTAAGAAAAGGAGCTCCAAGGCTTCCTTTTATCACCTCCTTTAGAACAGAATACACTGACTGGACCATCTTTTACGAGGAAAAGCAGATTATTTTTTTCCACTTCTCAGCTTTATTCAAGTTTATTCAGTTGTATTAACTGTGATTCATGTGGATAAATCACAGAGAAATGAGTGAGCAGCTGGTGACATTTCTACTTGTACCATTTTCTTCCTTAAACTACTGCCTATTTAATAATGATAGATTTTATATTTTAACATTTGAATATTTGTGGAACATCTTAATTTCCATAACTGTGAGTGAGGTCAGTTGCTATTTCAGTACATTTTCTGCTAAAATGTTTCCTACCAGTCTATTTTATTTGTTATATAATAATAAAAAAGCCCCAGCTAAACTTAAGACATAAAACAGCCAGGTCAGTGCTTATCATACCAACCTAATAACATTAAAGTTTCAAAGAGGGATTGCTTTTACAAACATCCTCAGGGGGACCAGAAAACAGTCACGAGTGTTTCTCATATAGCAGTTCATTTATGGCGTCTGATTGTCCCAGTGTTGCAAGGGAGAAAGCATCATCATTTAGCTTACTAGCTTATTTAGCCAATATATGTTCATATGACACTTGACATATGACACCTGTATTGTGCTTTGGTGTTATATTGCGGTGTCATGGTTATGACCACACCCAGCCACTTTCCTGTATTGTAATACTATTTTCCCAGAATGGGAAAATTTATTTACATTCCCAGATCCTGGTTCTATTTAAAATTTCCAGCATGAAAGTACCCTTTTCTATGAAGCCGAGATGGGGTAAAATAAAATCTGTGCAGTCTTGTAATGAATGAATGTTCATCTACTGTAGACTCCTTAATGTTTTTTTCCTATTATTTGAAAATACTTAATAGCATTCATTATCATGAGAAAGAGAAATGTTTTGTTTTGTGTTATATACTTGGATGTGTGAAGGCTTGTTTTTATTTGAATATGCATTTGTTTTTATTATGTCAAGCACTTTGTGTTCCCTTTTAATGGTATGAAAAGTGCTTTATAATAAAAATTTGATTAATTGTACAGCCAGGATCCCTCTACCAGACAATCCTCTGATTTATAAAGATATCCTTTTACATGCTATTAAATAATTTATAAAAATGTGGATGCCTTGTGCGTGATACTAGATGAATCTATACATTTCTATATTGGATTTATCTTATATGAAATTATCTCAAACAAAATACGCAAGTATTTCTAAAGTTTTCTTTAAAAAATCTGAGCATGAGTTCTGAAAAAGATATAAACACATACACTATATTGCCAAAGGTATTCGCTCACCTACCTTGACTCACGTATAAGCTTAAGTGACATCCCGTTCCTAATGAATAGGATTCAGTACAACGTTGGACTACCTTTGCAGCTAGAACAGCTTCAACTCTCCTAGGAAGATGGTCCACAAAGTTTAGGAGGGTGTTTATGGGAATTTTTGACCATTCTTCCAGAAGCACATTTGTGAGGTCACACACTGATGCTGGCCGAGAAGGCCTGGCTCTCAGTATCCGCTCTATTGGGTTGAAGTCAGGACTCTGTGTAGGCCAGTCAAGTTAATCCACACCAGACTGCATCCATGTCTTTATGGACCTGCTTTGTGCACTGGTGCACAGTCATGTTGGAAGAGGAAGGGGCCGGCTCCAAACTGTTACCGCGAAGTTGTCTAAAATGTCTTGGTATGCTGAAACATTCAGAATTCCTTTCACTGAAACTAAGGCAAGGCAAGGCAAGGCAAGTTTATTTGTATAGCACATTTCATGTACAGAACAATTCAAAGTGCTTTACATAAAACATTATAAGCAAAAGGGAGAGAAAAACAATTAGAAGCATGATTCAAAATTAAAAGCATTTAAGATTAAAAAGAGAGAATACAGAGACGTGCGGATTTTAACTTTTGAATAAAATCTACGTAAATGCAGCTGAGAACAGGTGGGTCTTCAGCCTGGATTTAAATAAACTAAGTGTTTCAGCTGATCTAAGACTTTCTGGGAGTTTGTTCCAGACATGTGGAGCATAGAAGCTGAACGCAGCTTCTCCATGTCTGGTTCTGACTCTGGGAACTGATAAAAGGCCGGATCCAGATGACCTGAGGGGTCTTGTAGGTTCATACTGGGTCAAGAGGTCACTGATGTATTTTGGGCCTAAACCATTCAGAGCTTTATAAGGAGAGGGACCCAACTACAGTCACGGTACATCGCCATATATCCAATCCAAGCCAGAAGTCCCAATAGGAAGTTTCTTTTTCATGTAACTTACTAAAATCTAACCCTAACCCTGACCCTTCTCCTAACCCTAACCACCCGACTACACTATACACATCTGTTTGCAAGCCGCAGATAAATACTCTTGGCGGTATTTAACTAACTTCCGCATGAGACTTCCTGTATGGATTGGATGTATGGTGGCACCCTTGTCGGTCATTGTAACTGCAGTTTGGTTCTCTTGGAACTAAGGGGCCAAGCCCAGCTCCTGAAAAAGCACCCCACACCATAATCCCCCCTCCACCAAACTTAACACTTGGCACAATGCAGTCAGACAAGTACCGTTCTCCTGGTAACCGCCAAACCCAGACTCGTCCATCAGATTGCCAGATGGAAAAGAATGATTTGTCACTCCAGAGAACGCCTCCACTGCTCTAGAGTCCAGTGGCAGCAGCTTTACACCACTGCATCAGACGCTTTGCATTGCACTTAGTGATGTATGGCTTGGATGCAGCTGCTCGACCATGGAAACCCATTCCATGAAGCTCTCTGCGAACTGTTCTTGAGCTGATCTGAAGGCCGCATGAAGTTTGGAGGTCTGTAGTGATTGACTCTGCAGAGAGTTGGCCACCTCTTCACACTATGCACTTCAGCATCTGCTGACCCCACTCCACATGGTGACATGGTCACATGGTCTACCACTTTGTGGCCGAGTTGCTGTCGTTGTTGTTTTATAATACAGCTGACAGTTGACTGTGGAATATTTAGGAGTGAGGAAATTTCACAGCTGGATTTGTTGCACAGGTGGCATCCTATCACAGTTTCACCCTGGAATTCACTGAGCTCCTGAGAGCGACCCATTCTTTCACAAATGTTTATAAAAACAGTCTCTATGCCTAGCTGCTTCATTTTATACATCTATGGCCATGGAAGTGATTGGAACACCTGATTCTGATCATTTGGACGGGCGAGCAAATCCTTTTGACAATATAGTGTACTTCCTGTAAACAGTTTAATTTTGACCCGAGTAAAATGGTAGGGTTGAACCATAATGAGAAGTATGGCTGTTAAAACAGTGACACCCCTTAAGTGCACCTCCCTCCATACTGCTCTTGTGTCGGCTAATACTGGTTTTGTAGAGAGAAGTTGTCTGTTATAAACTGATCCATGGGAGAGAATATCTGCTGCTCTGAAGGGCTCACTAGTTCCTTCTCAGTATTCATCCAGCTCAGCTTTGTTTCTCTTTCTGCAGTATTTGTCCAATCTCAACATTTTCAAAAGCACGATTATATAACCTTATATTAGGGAGGGCCATACCCTCCATTTCTCATGCGCACCATGTTTTCTTCATGCCAATTCTAGCTTTCTTCTTGTCTCAAAGGAAAGAAATCTCATATTGTTTGTAGGCCTGGAGTGGGGTTTCAACAGGCACCATCATGGACATTAAATTGAATAGTGGGGCTACAAACATTTCTACCACATTCACCCTCCTCCTTAGAGAGCTTGAATTTTCCCCATTAGGACTTGTTTTTATCCTTTGAAGAAGGGACTCCATGTTCAGGGGATGATCTTTTTTAGATTTGGATGAAGTTATATGTTAATACTTAGGGTCCGATTTACGAAAGGTTTGCGCGTGTTAAAACGGGCGCTATCGTCATTACGCATGCAATAATCTGAAGAGCTGATTTACAAAGCAGGGCAAAAGGAGGTTTGCGCCTGTTAAGGGGCAAAATAGCGCCGCTGTCCATTTTGCGCATCTGCTACAGATGAATATGCAAACTGGGCGTTTCTGCCAGAAGGCACAAAATATTGGGAGGAGACTATGCAAAACCTCAGTTTAACACGCGCAATGTGATCTATCAACCGTTCAAAGGAAAGCGGGGGCAAAAGATTGCGTGTTATTTAGCACGTCTGAAAAGCAGGTATAACTGGCAGCTTTACGCACTGATGGCTGAAAGAATGCTGCACACAGGACTGCAGACATCGGGTCAGAATCATTTCTCATGATGTGTTCAGGCGACACGTCAAGTTTTCATTATTTAATTAAATAACAATCAACATCACTGTTAAACACGAGTTATTCTAGACATGAACCAGAACATCTGCAGCTGCAGCATCATGGTGGTTAAAGCTGACATTATTTATGTCTTTTTATTTTCTTTTACTTTTTGCCAATGGCATATTTTTTAATTAAAATCATCTTCTGCTCCTCCACACCCCAGCAACTGCCGCTGCTCTGAGGTTGCTTTCCTGCGTGAAGTTGGCCCCCACCCCACAGAAAACTCAGTGAAAATAACCAGTAACGCACAAACTATTGATACTACTTTTCACTGAGTTTTGCGTGCGGTGGGGGGCAATTACACAGGTCCCGCGCCTGGCATTGTGCCAAAGAGCACGCAGTCTGTGCGTAATATCAGATCATCTTTACCAGCGCGTCCTTATCCACGTACTTAAACTGGCCTCTTCTTTTGATCCACAGGGAAACCTGCTGCATCGTTTTTATTTATAGTTATTATATGAAGAGTTCATTTGCAAAAACAGACAAACATCACTGTGGAAAAACAGAGTTAACTGCATTTGTTGCTGTCCGGTACAAACCTCTCCTATCTCCATTTTACATCATTAAAACCCTCTTCTTTCACGTGAGCTTGATTTGCTGAAAATATTCAAAGAGTAAATGAAGAGTTTATGTGCAAAAGCAGTTAACTCCGTTTTTCTAAATGGCGTTTGTCTATTTTTGCAAATGAACTCTTCGTATTTATCTTATATTCTGTTTTTTTATTTGCCTCATTATATCTCTGAAACTAACATCTCTCTATCAGGATGAATTTCATTTTGCGTTTACCACAAGCTCTTCTGAACTTTCCGTGGCGCAGGGAGAGCGCACGCTAAATCCTCATTTAAATCCTGCTGTTTGAGCCTGTTACAGATTGCACGTGTAATCTTTGTAGATCACCCGCAAACGCTAAAATGACAGCGCACGCTATTTTTTTTGCGAGGCAAAGACATTAGCCTCGCAATTTGGATTCTTTGTAAATCAGGCCCTTAGTATCTGAGGGCACCCACTAAAGTTTAAATGGTGTAATATTTTTGAACCAGCACACGTTTGATGTCGGCATACATTCAGGTTTGTTCCAGTTTATTTTACACTCTGATAATTTTAATATGATTCAACACACTGCAACGGTGCTGGTATCGTCTGCATACATAAGCAGTTTCTGCTCGTTTCCTCCTGCATGTATCCCTTTAAAGAGGCTATTTAATGCTTTTCAAATGTTCCTAAAGTCAGCTACAGGCAAATGCTATATAATAGAGGTGTAACGATTCATTTTAAGGATTCGATTTGTATCATGATACATGGTGTCCGATACAATTCATGGATGGTATTGGTTAATTAAGTACAATTAGATCTGAAATTATTCAGTGACTTCAAATCGATTCTCTTCATCTTTGGCCAAAAAAGTAGCCAGTGTGACTGGGAAATAAATACCTGGATACTGGACAGTGCAGGTGAAGTTTTCTAAATTCCTTTAAGAGAATCAAGTATAAATTAATTAAATATGAGCATAAACAAGAATGTAAACAATAATTAATTACAAATATCATAATTGGTGCCAACAATTACAAATCCATGGACTGATTACCAGTCAGACTGGTGGTACCAGTGGTACCAGTTTTAATGTTTGAAATAACATTTCAAACATTAAAACCAGATCTAAAAAGGTGGGTCTTCAGGAGGGATTTGAAGGAGTTTAGTTCAGCAGTTAAAACGGCTGTTCTTCAATATTTCCACCCATTTGCAGAACACAGACCCAAATCCAAATTTTCAGAGGGCTCTCGTCAGATAGCCCAACTCCACATGGTCGAAAGCCTCCTCGGCAAATATAGAGAACACAGCAGGAACCGAATTAGACTAATTCATGTGTACTAGATGATTAAGCCTCCTTATGTTCTCTACCGCAGACCTGTTCTCAATGAGGCTTACTTTTTTCTTCATCTATCTGGGAGTAGCATTTTCTAGTCGAATGCTAGGGTCCATGATAGGATTTTACAGTCTACCTCTATTAGACTAATGGGTCTGTTATTAGATGGATCTGAAACATCTCTGTCTTTTTTGGGAATAACTGAAATCAAAGCCTTGGTAAGTGTGCCAGGTAGAAAAACTCAGAAGCCTCTCCGTATATTTAATGCAACACAGGTGCGATGGTGTCAATATATTTTTCATAATATTCCACTGAAAAGACATCCATGCCTGATTCTACCACTTTTTCTTAACTCTTTGATGTTTTCCAACAAAGTCAAAGGAAAATAGCTTAGAAGAAGATGACAACAGGTAAAGTTTTGACTGCTCAACAGTACGCAGGGTCGAGCAGCCTATATGTTCAAACCCACTATGCAAGATGAGGCTTTAGCTAATGTGAAACTAGCATAGCTATGGGGGGAATTTGGAGAAGCTTGGTGGAGAATAAGCAGGTTAGTGGTTTAAACTTTTCAGACAGCTGCTTTGATAATTCGATCCTCTGATGCTGTCTAGTCTCATCTCCAGGAAACATCACCAAAATGTACAAACGTGCTAATTGGTTTGGCTATCTAATTCTTTATCTTCCTTTTTTTTTTTTATTTCCTTAATCTTTCACGAGCTGGCTGACCTGAGACCAGTTAACAGTGAGTGAAATTTGGGCAGAGACAAGAGTGACGGTCTGTGCTAATGTTAGCATCACATTACCTGCGAAAATTGTCATAAAATATGGAGCACTCAGGCTATTTCCTTATGTTATTTCCTTATCCATTACTGCTAACGTTCCATATGAAAGAGACAGGACATGAATACCATGGTGATATTATTGTTGCATGTAGTCAAGTAAATAGTTTCCTCTTTACTCTGATTTCATTTATGACTGAATTACCATGATATCAGCAAATATTCCTAAATATTTTCATGTACTGCATGAAGACAAAGATGCAGAGTAGTAACCAAGTTGTTTTAAGGCTGTCAGACTCCCTTTGTTGGATAGATTAGATATATTTTGAATCATGATTTCTTTTTGCAGGAACACTGATTAGTTTTAAGGACATAAAAGGGAATATATGAAAAAAAAAACTGTGCTTCAGTGCTTATATTTTGTTGTTTAATATTATTTCCATTCTAAAAAAATCCCCAAAACATAATTAGCCTACTGCTCTTCATTTGTTGGTGTTGTTTGGACCCAATTTAGAAATTCCAGTTTCCCCACTGTCATCAAATGTACCGTCAGCAGCTGTCTGTGAGTGAGCCACAGATTAGTAGAATGTAAGCATTCCAAATAAAACTGTCAGCCAATTATTTTTTATAGGTGTGAGTGCAAGTCTTTGGCTCTTTGGTTTGCTATGAACAGTAGTTATACTTCATATAAATTTTGAAAAAAAAATATTAGATGATAATGCTGTTCTAGTGCTTTGTTCAATATTCTATATCTGACCACAAATGTCTTTGTTTTGCCCCAACAAGTACTTTCTATAAGTTTGGTGTGTGCTAGTTTGAACTGGTTTGCTGTGTGTGCTAAGATGTGATCACAGACTATTAATTGTATGCTCTGCCATATAGTCATGATGTATTTTGAGGGTTATTGAATGAGACTGATTGTAAGAAGCAGATTCTGTGGAAAATGAAGAGGTAGAGGGGAGTCAAGTGGGGGACCCCCATCCCTTAAAACAGTTCAACTTGTAAAATATATATATATATATATATAAATATATACACACACACACCTATATATATATATATATTATATATACCTGTGTATATATATATATATATATATATATATATATATATATATATATATATATATATATATATATATTATATATATATAAAACCAGATATATAACCAGGTTTCATTATATTCATTACATTATATATTCTTATTTTCAAGTGGAGAAAAAAAATCCAAACTTAAATGGTCCTGTGTGAAAAAGTGATTGCCCCCTAAATGTAATAACTGGTTGGGCCACCATTAGCAGCAACAACTGCAATCAAGCATTTGCAATAACTGGCAATGAGTCTTCTACAGCGCTGTGGAGGAATTTTGACTCATTCATTTTTGCAGAATTGTTGTAATTCAGCCACATTGGAGGGTTTTCCAGCATTAACCACCTTTTTAAGGTCATGCCACAACATCTCAATCAGATTCAGGTCAGGACTTTGACTAGGCCACTCCAAAGTCTTCATTTTGTTTTTCCTTAAGCCATTCAGAGGTGGACTTGCTGGTGTGTTTTGGATCATTGTCCTGCTGCAGAACCCAAGTGTGCTTCAGCTTGAGGTCACCAACAGATGGCCGGACGTTCTCCTTCAGGATTTTTTGGTAGACAGCAGAATTCATGGTTCCATTTACCACAGCAAGTCTTCCAGGTCCCGAAGCAGCAAAACATATGTATATATATTTATATATATACTGTATATATATATATATATATATATATATATATATATATATATATATATATATATGTATGAAGAGTTCTTTTCTAAAACAAGTTAACCACCATTTAGAAAAAACGGAGTTAACTGCTTCTGCAACGAAACTCTTCATTTACTTTTTGAATATTTTCACCAAATCACACTCGCATGATGTAGAGGGTTTTAATTATGTCAAATGGAGATAGGAAGTTTGTACCCAACAGCGACAAAAAGCAGTTAATTCTGTTTTTTTCTAAATGGTGGGTAACTTGTTTTGGGAGAAAAAACTCTTTATATATATATATATATATATATACATAAATGTAAATTTATTTCTGTAATTTAATTCAAAAGGTGCAATTTACATATTGTATAGATAAATAATATGCTAATCAATATATTTTGAGCTTTTGTTTGTTTGGATGTTGCTGATTAGGACTTGCAGTTTAAGAAAACCTCAAATTCAAAGACTCAAAAAATTTGAATACTGTGAAAAGCTCCAGTATTGTAGGCTCAGTGTCACATTCTAATCAGGTAAGTAATCCAAAACATCTGCAAAAGTGCTCTGAGCCTTTTAAAAGTCCCTGTCTTGGTTTAGAAGAATTCACAATCATGGGGAAGACTGCTGATCTGACAGTTGTGCAGAAAACCATCACTGACTTCCTGCACAAGGTGGGAAAGACACAAAAAGTGATAGCAAAAGAAGCTGGATGTTCTCAGAGTGCTGTCTCAAAGCACATTAATGGACAGTTAAGTGGAAGGAAGAAGTGTGGAAGAAAACGGTGTACAAGCCAGAGGGCTGACAGCAGCCTGGAGAAGATGGTCAGTGTTAAGTTTCCCAGTCTGTGATGACCTGGGGTCCATGTCAGCTGCTGGTGTTGGTCCTCTGAGCTTCATTAAGTCCAGCATAAATGCAGCCGTCTACCAGGACACTTTGGAGTACTTCATGCTTGCTTCGGTGGACCAGCTTTATGAGGATGCAGACTTCATCTTCCAGCAGGACTTGGCACCTGCCCACTTTGCCAAAAGTACAAAATCCTGGTTCAACAACCATGCCTGATTGGCCCACAAACTCACCTGACCTGAACCCCATCAAAAAACCGTGGGGCATTGTCAAGAAAAAAGCTGAACGGGAAGAGACCAAACAATAAAGAAGAGCTCAAGGCTGTGATTGAAGCATGCTGGTCTTCCATAACACCTGAGATTTGCCACAAGCTGGTAGCATCCATGCTACGCAAGGTTAAAGCAGTCATTCAAGCAAAAGGGCCCAAACCAAGTATTAAGTACAGATGCAAGATTTTATTTTAGGAGGCCCGACTTTTTTGCTTATAAAATCCTTTTATAATTGATTTCATGCAATATTCAATTTTTTTGAGTTTTTGAATTTGAGGTTTTCTTAAGCTGCAAGTCCTAATCAGCAACATCCACACAAATAAAAGCTTGAAATATATTGATCTGCATATTATTTATCTATACAATATGTATATATATATATATATATATATATATATATATATATATATATATATATATATATATATATATATATATAGATATACACATATACATATACACTGCCTGGCCAAAAAAAAAGTCGCCACCTGGATTTAACTAAGCAAATAGGTACTAGCTTCCTATTGGATAATTACTGCATGGGCGATTATCTTTCAGCTGGCAACAAGTTATTTAACCCCAACTGGTGCAATGAGTTGCTTCTCATTTCCTAAACAATCATGTGGAAAGACACATCCGTGGTCTTGGAAAAGATGTTAGTCTGTCTGAGAAGGGTCAAATCATTGGCATCAAGAGGTGAAAACATCTAAGGAGATGCAGAAACTACTAAAACTGGGTTCAGAACAGTCCAACGCCTTATGAAAAACTGGAAGGATAGTGGACCATCGTCTTCCAGGAAGAAGGTGGGGCTGAAAGGCAGATGAAGTGATGCAGCATCATGCCTAGAGCTACTGTATGAGCCTGTGGGGGCAGTGTGATGATCTGGGGTTGCTGCAGTTGCTCAGGTCCAGGTTCAGCAACAGTATAAGCTCAGATAATGAGGTCAGCTGATACCTGAATATACTGAATGACCAGGTTTATTCCATCACTGGATGTGTCTTTCTGATGGCACGGCCATATTCCAAGATGACCGTGCCAGAATTTATCGGGCTCAGATTGTGAAAGATGGTTCAGGGATCATCAGACATCATTTTCACACATGGATTGGCCACCACAGAGTCCAGACCTGAACCCATTGAGAATCTTTGGGATGAGCTGTGGTCAGACTCTACAATCATCATCAAGATCTTGGTGAAAAATTGATGCAACAGGATGCAAATAAATGTGGTGACATTGCAGAAGCTTCTGAAACACAGCGAATGCTGCCGCAATCAAAGCTAAAGACGGTCCAACCAAATGTTAAAATGTTTGACCTTTTTTATGTTGGCGACTTTTTTTTTTTTTGGCTGGGCAGTGTATATATATATATATATATATGTATTATAAAACCTGCTTTAATCTGGTTTTGGTGACCTGTTTTTAAAATGTTCACAGTTGGAAAATCATCACTTCAGTCATAGCACTCCAGTTAATTATTTTGTGTTAAATCACAAACTAAAATACCCCGCCTGTCGTCAATTATCATCACTTTTCTGTATTTGGGTCATTTCATGATGTAAAACGTACTTCTTTAAACTCACCTGTTGTGTGCCTCATATTGCATCTCTGCTCACTGCTTTTTTATAAGAGTACTTTTACATTCTACACCTGTGCCACTGCACGTACCTAAAGCTCTTTAATGCATTTCTCAATAAAATTGTCCTTTTTTATTTTAAAGGAATTGTAAAATAGAACAGCAAACTTTCTAGACTTAATGCTGGCATTTGGGATTCTGTCCCTCCTGTCTCTCCTCTGCAGCGTAGTCTTTGGACCCAGTGGTCACTGTAGATGGCAGTGCTCAGCAGGGGCTGCAGTAGACAAACTAGGCCAGCTATATAAAGTGGGTGAATCTTACTTTTGAAATGGTTGCCATGGAATACTTACAAGACGCAGCACTGTAAGATGGCATACTCTGGAGCAAGGCAGTATTTCTTGTACATGCACGAGCGTATGCGTACGAGGCAGAAAGTACCAAATACACCAGTTTCTATTGAAAGACAGGGAGAGAATGATGAGGACCTTTTCTGCAAAGGAGATACTGCCAGGAAATGCCATACCTGTCGGTATCCTAAATAACATTTATCAAATTGCGAGATCACATTTAAAGAGCAACATGGCTGTCTTTTGGTGTAGTTTACAATTGGAAAACCCATGACAGCCAGACCTTTCACTAATCCCATTGATATTCAAAAGCACATCTTCACGCAAGTGCATACAGAGGCAAGTTCACATCTTACATCCCTGGAGCGGCAAGCAGAAATCAATGAGGCTTTAGTTTCACTGAAGACAAGCTTTCTCTTCTATGTATTGACAGCTCAGGTACAGAGGTGGGGGGAGAAACAATGCTCCAACCAGCACAGACTGGCTTGTCATCACACTTCTGTCATGGCTGGTTTCACTCAAAAATAATGAAGCTGTTTCCTCTTATCTCAGCCCTTGTGGCGCTGATTGTGCAGATGCATTTGAGTGCAAAAAGAAGTTAGATTTTGATAATATCAAAACCAGTCTGGACAGGGAGATTTTATTATCAGAAGAAGGCCATTTATGATTGACATAAGATGAACAGGTTTGGTGGCAAAATTCTGTAGCTGCTTTACCCATAACAGGAATAAGCTGCAACCCAGACATTAAATGGAAGCAATGGAGGTCAAGGGCTCTCTTTATGATTGCTTTCCACAGGAAAACATTTATTCAAAGCCCTGAACCTTGTTATACACTCATACACTTCACACAAATAGCTTTTTTGCTTTCGAGGTGGTGGTTTTCAGTGGGCCACAAGTGGAATTTAAAGTACAGAGTTTCTCTGACTGCTTAATCAGACTCCGGCTGCTGTAACTGCTGCAAACACCGGCTTTTGTAGTTTTACACCGCAGCAAATTAGAACGAGCATCTCAGCATGTTGTCTTTTCATGTGCAATTATGCCTCGGAGCCTCTGTTTGTTATTCTCTGGGGATATCATTTGCTTGATCTTTTTCTTTAAGATGCAAAGAAAATGTAAACACGCAGAAGAAACCAAAAGCTGTTGTTCAGTAACTCAAGTCAGTGTTTAGTTGCCTGAGTTTTAGTTTACATGAATTGTCCAGACTTATTTGATGCCTGCTAATTTGATACCAAGTTCTTAATGAACAGACAAGTTATAAAGTTTATTTTATTTTACCCAGAACCACAGAGTGAAATTACGCAAGTGAAGAGCGGTCAAGCTCGACTGCTATTAGTTATCACATGATAATGAGCTAACTTTGTTATCTTGAGATAATGCCGGCTGTTATAGCATGAAAATTTATTTCTTTATCTTGTGAAAAACTGTTTTTTTTATTCAAGGCAGACTGAAAAGTCAGAGTTTACTTTCTGTCACCTGATTTCGTTGATCAAAATAGATCCCATACCAGCTAGCGAGGGGAAGAAGTCATGGCATGTTTGTGTGATTCTGTGAATTAGTGGCTGGTAAAATAGAAGCATAGAAACTTTTAGCTTTTATGAGACTGAACACACAAAGTCAAATGCATTGATCAGTGGTGGATTTTTGATCAATCTCCGTTTTCCAGCCTGCCCGTTGCTGTCAAATGTAAAACTGTCAAATGCCCGTTAATGTCAAATGTAAAACTGATTTCTACAAAGTGATAAAAAATATGTAACAAAATAAGTGCCCCCCCCCCCCCCCCCCCCCCCCCCCCCCCACCAAAAAAAAGCATGCTGCTATGTTTGGCAGCCACCAAACACTGCACATCACCACGAAAGCATGGTGGTGGCAGCATCATGCTGTGGGGATGCTTCTCAGCAGTAAAATGAATGCGGCAAAATATCTTGACAGCCTGGAGGAGAATGCGATTCCATCTCCTGGGGAATTACAGGACCTGAAAAGGACTGTTCACACCTGATCCCCATGTAACCTGACAAGCTTGGTCATCTAGAAATTGAAATTTTACCCCATTCTTCCTTGCAAACTGTTCAAGCACTGATTGAGACCTATCCACACAGACTCCGTGCTGGGACTGCAGCCAAAGGTGCATCTACTGAGTACTGATTTGAAGGGGGTGAATGTTTATAGTTGCTTATTTCATGTTACCTATTTTTATTTGTCATTTTTTTTGTAGAAATCACTTTTCAATTTGACACTGAAGAGGATTTTTTTTTTTACTTTTTTTGTCACAATTGCCTGAATTGAGCATGACTGATTTACAAAAGTAACGAAAAAGGTAAAATATCAATGGGATGAATCATTTTTTTATAGGAACTGTACACACACTTAATCAAAAGTTTGTACACACTTTACCATTGGATTTACCTTTTAGTTTGTTGCTGGAATTCAAGCAGTTGAAGCCCAATAATGATACAAAGATAAATAAGAAACAGGAATTGATGGAAACAAACATGTGAATGCTTGGCAGCATTCACACAATAATGAACTGCCAAAGGTTTAAAGAAGAAGGTCTCCCTGCACTAAAAAATAATTACATTTCAGAATTATACAAAAGGCCTTTTTTAGGCAGCAAGAAATGAGTCAACCACTTAAATCTGTTCTGCAACAACAGAAGCTGATCAAGCCTTGAAAAGCGGTGCTACCATTTCAGAGCTTTCTCAACTTTTCTTGATTACCTAAGCCCGGCATACACTGTACGATTTTTGGCCATTTTTCAGACGATTTTCCAGTCGTGTTACAGTTATGGGGATCTGCCGACTCTTGGCCAAATTGTGTGTCGTGCGGCGTGCGGTATACAAGGGGGTCACAAGACGCGATTGGCACTTCACGATGAGCTCCTGATCAGAAATTGCGGGTCGCAAGAAAATCAAAACCTGTTAGATATTTTGGTCGTCGCTCGTGAGTGAATCACGTGTTGAGGCTGTGACACAACCTGACTGAGAACTCTTTCCTTCAAGATTTTCACATTTTGCATGTGTGAAACAAAAACGGAAGTAAACCGGAGGCAGCGTGGCAACTCGGCGTGTCATTTTGATGGAGTTCTTGTTGTAGAACAAGAACCGACAGACCGTACACCCCAAGTCTGGTCAGCCAATTTCGTGTCCACACACAACATTGTCATGTTTTTGTTTTGGTGAATTCTTCACAAAGAAGAATGAAAATTGCCAAGGCAACACGTTTTTTTTGTATGATATAGCATACTGTTGCTGCTGCCGTTGTTTTTCTTCTTCTTCTTCTACTCCTAGCCTACCTCTATTTATTGCGTTGCATGTCAGGATTGTTCAAGACCCTGACCTGTCTTTGAGGACGTACAGTGTGAGTAGTCAGATCGCATCTGAGCGTTGGTTCGTACAACGTGTGAGGACAGACATCGCAAGCTGTGAACTTTTGAACTTTGCGATTGATTCGCACAATTTGAATTAGGGCTGCAATCAACGATTGAAAATATCACACAGTGTATCCCAGGCTTTACAAACCCAAGAACTGGAAAAAACAGTGGTGCTCTAAAACTTTTGACTGGTAGTGTGTATAATATATATATATATATATATATATATACTGTATATGTAATGTTTAAAAAAAGCATGCGAGTACGGCTGCTGGGCTTCTGTAGGAAATAAACAGCCAAATTGAAG
>JALJCO010007570.1:0-81003 GCA_023101725.1 Atherinomorus stipes | reverse complement strand
GCTCCCGTTTATTATGTAACTTAAAAACGCATTATTAGTGACGGTTAGCACCACTGCTAGTTCGCATTTCCCAACCTGGACCTTAAGAAATATGTGTATGGTGCGTTCACCGGTAACATTTCCGTGTCACTCTAATTTCTTCGGATGATTTTCACATTTCTCGCCGTCTGTATATGATCGCTGTATATTGCGGGTGAAGGAGGCAGTGGGTCTCTACAGAACATTATCTGCAGCAGAACTCCTTCATTTCACAAATACTTTTAAGATGAATGAGAGAACGAGTACTGCTGTCCTGTTCACAACTGGTTGCTGTCAACTTGAAAAGTTTAATACCTCAAAATATTGTTCTATTTTTTTATGTTTACCTCAAACCAAAAGTGGCGTCATTGTTGCTATTATCATTATTATTATTACAGTTTGCTGGACAGTTGTCTAAGGTAACGATAACCTATAGGTATGTTATCCAGAGATCTCTAAAGTATTCTGACTTTTTTTTTTCCATTGGAGCATAAATTTAAACTGTTATTCATCTCCGGAAACTGGCTTTAATGACAAGCCACACTGGAACAACACACACATCTCATGATTACTTGTCAAAGTTTAAAAAACTTAAGTCTTTCAAAGGTCGTTACTTTTCTATTTTATCACATATTTGGCTTTTGGTTTTGTTTAAGGACTGTACAGACCACGTAGTCTTCACATGTCCTGCAGATGAAACTAAAGGCTTCAGGACTCCATCTTACTGATTCGTTTGTGTTTGCGACTGAACTATTTTTATTCTCTGGTCCAAATGTTGCCTTGATCAGAGCAAAAAATGCTGCAATTCACAACATCTCCCAGATTAGTAACTCGCAGCTACACCACAGCTGTCTCTGTTAGTATTAGTTAGCATAATAACGTCATGTGGTGCCTCATTTTCGGCAGCGTAGACACTTGAAATATGATGTCAGATGAATGAGTGTTCACCAAAATTTACTGTGTTTTTGTTGTTGGGGGATTAAATCCAGTGTTTTCTCTGCCATGGCGGCAAGTTATTCCTCCTCTGTTCTCTGTGTGTCCAATATTCCTCCCCAATACGAACATCAGTGGACTGAACAGCAGCAACGTCCACTTTTGTCACAGACAGTATGGTCATGAAATAAATGTCTGCGATCTTCTTCTTCACTTATTACCACATTAAAGTTTACTCTGATGTTCCAACAACCAGGAATGTAACAGTCCTTCCACATTTACTCCATATTGTTTAGAAAAAAGTCAGATTCTGATCTGTTCTAATTACAGAAAGGCTCCCCAAGCAATGGCGGATGGTCTCGTTGTGGCGTTTGGCCGGATTAGTCTATAACGTATATAGCAGAGCTGCTCAACTGGGTCCTACGAGGGGGCCACAACCCTGCAGTTTTTAAATGTTTCAGGTGTGTCTGAGCAGGGAGACATTGAAAACGTGCAGGACCGCAGCCCTAGTAGGAATGAATTGAGTTGCCCCGGTATATAGCATTAAGCTAATTCGCAGGTCTCAGCTCTAGATGAACTATTCAAAGAAGAAGAATGAGAAAATGAAAGTAAAACAGGCAAAATAAGCTGGTGTGAATAGTCACCTCAGCTGAGCCGTTGTATGTCTTCATGTTTCAGCCAAAATGCGTCACAAATACGTTACTCAGGCTTCAGTAAACTGTGCCAACATGGAAAAAGTTTTTATTTCTACTTTAATCTTGCTGCATTGACTTCATCTTGACAAGTCTTGTAAGCTCAACGTCTGAACATGTCAGTCCCACTAAGATGAGAATTCACAGTGAATGGTTGCCTCATTACAGGTGTTGATGTGACACTTTATCCTTCATGAGGTTTTTTTTACATGGTAAAGCTGCAGCCTATTCCAAGTGTCCAAAATGTCACAGCAGCATGTGCAGCTTCTCAGGTGAGCAGTGAGGCTGCTGCCATTGATTTAAGGGGTGAAGAAAGATGTGGTGAAAGATGAAGGACGAGTACTAATGAAGTTTACCTGCAGCTCCTGTAACAGGGCTGGAAGCAGCAAAAAGGTCAGCAGGGCTTTCCAGCTTCAGAAGAGAGGAGGAAGGAAAATGACTGAATGTTTAGCCATATATCTGCAGAACAGCTGAGGATAGGTTGCTGCAGCATCAAGGTTAATCATAAATACTGGAACCAAACAGTCAGACTGCGCCCAGTCGGAGGAGAGTTGGATGCTCCATCGTCTGATCCAATCATATGTTTGAGATATTTATTGTAACAAACGCTGCAATAAATACAGTAATATTATTAAACCTTGAGAGAGCAGATGGTACCAAACTACCAAAATGACCATGGTGGAGGCCTGAAACTTCTGTCATTTTGTTACGTTTCACTTCATCAGAGATAATGTTCACATATTTCACTAAGATTTGATGAAGGTTTGGAACTGCAGGTGCTTCATTCAAGAGGAGTATTCCCAGGATGATGGTTTGACCCTGACATGGGCAAGGACATCGAAGTGGCCCACAGAGAGGGAAGACAAGTTCATCTACAATATTATGTAATTCAATACAAGTAGAAGTTTATAATCCACAATATTCTATTCAGAGACTGACAGCAAGCTTAGTTTTGTTTGGTTTTATTTAGCTGAATCCAGGATGATTTGAATCATTCCTGTCATTTTCTAAGTGGAAGGCATCTGTGGGCAGATTAGTTCCTCATCAGATTGTCCAGACATGAAAGCAGCTCATCATCAACATCATAGAAATGTTCTTTATTCCCACAAAAGCAGAAATTCACCTACATTCATCCAGCCGGTGAAGGCTTGGCAGAAAATATGACCAATTACAGACCACTGTTACACAGTGTTGCACATCATCATCATCATCCTCTCTCTGATGTTCTTCTTTCTAAAACAACTGATGACGATTCTTCTTTCTAAAACACCTTCCATTTAATTTCTTCTCTCTAAACAACTCTTGGTTTCCTTTCTTCTCTCTGACGGAACTCCTGATGTCCTTTCTTCTCTAGGAAAAACGTCTCCCGTTGACCTTTCTTCTCTCTAAAACACCTCCCTGTTCACTGTCTTCTCTCTATAACACCTCCTGATGTTTTCCATGCTCTCTTAAATGTGCTTCCTCCTTTCTAACACACCTCCTGACAACCTTTCTTCTCTCTAAAACACCTCCCTGTTTGCTGCCTTCTCTCTAAGGGTACATTCAGAAAGCATAGTCCGCGAGTCTCGGTCCGTTTGGGGACTCGGTTCGGTTGGGGGCGGGGGTGGTCTTCTGGACCGAGATCGCATTCATGTTGCAGTATTGCCAAAGGGGCCAAGAATGAGAATCTCAGGTGGCGCTGCTCTCGGATTCACCGAGACGCACATACAAGAAGGTTCTCACAACGTCTGTTCCCTCCACAAAGCGACATCATTTTTGTACGAGGAGCTGGATATGCTTTCATCAGATCACATATCGATTAAAGCTTTTACTTCCTTGTAACTCCATGTCTGACCACCTCTGAGCCACCTTTATAAGTACCGCAGTCCCACACGTGTGTTTGTTGTTGTAGCGTTTACCCACATTGTCCAACATTTGACTCACAATGCCAATGCAATTTGTAGTCCACTTCCTGTCTTTGGTTCACTTGAAGCGGACCGAGTCCAGTTGTTTGTTCCGGATCAGAGTCCGTTTGCGCATTCACAACTCCCCTAAACGAAGCAGACTATCCGAGCAAACGGACTCTGATTGGAATCAAAAAAGCTTTGTGAATGCGCCCTAAAACACCTCCTGATGTCCTTCCTTTTCTCTAAAAGAGCTCCTGTTAACCTTTATACTCTGGAAAACATCTCCTGTTGACCTTTCTTCTCTTTAAAGTGGACATATCATGCTTTTAAATCCTTCTTTTTCACATATAAATGATTCATTTATGGTCCATATAAAGTAGAACTACAATGCTTTGGTCTGATTTCCTCGTCATTGTAACTCCACAGACCCTTGTTCCGCCCTGTTCTGAGGCGCATCTTTAGAGCAACTCGTTTTGGTGCGGTCTCTTTAAATGTAAGTGAGACAGTTCACGCCCCACCCCCCTCCAGGTCGCACCGCGGTCTACTCCACCCCTTTCGGCCATTTTTGAAGTTTTTATAGCAGTGATACGATTATTTACCGGCAGATAAACTTTTCATCTCTAAGTTTTTTATAAATGTCGACAACTGGAGACTTGTCCATCCAGCCTTACATGTTCGAACCAGAGTCTGACCCAGAGCAGGAGAATGAAGATGACGAACCTGCAGAACAACGCCTTCAAATGAATGCATCGCAATGGTGTGTAACTGTAATTTATTTTACACTTCCCTATCTTTACCAACTACCTACAGTCGGTCTCTGCCGAGTGACGTAACATTTGTCGCTAAACCAGGTTTGACGCAATTTTAAGCGGAAAAAAGTCAGTGGCCCCATTTATCAAACCAGCGTGTAAATGAGCGCACACCTGATCATAAAAATGATCTTACTACTGGATCCACGTGTGATTTATAAATTGTTTGTGTCTGACCAAACAACAGAATGTATGTCAGAAATCCACCATCATCCAGCTGTTTCTACCCTGAAGCAGTAGCAACGCTGACAGGTGGAGGCGGGTCGGATCGAGCCAAGACAGGGACAGAAAAACGATAACTTTCATTAGTCAAGCTAAAAAAAAAACATCTGTCAGCGCTGCTGCTGCTTCAGGTTAGAAACAGCTGGATGACGGTAAATTTCTGACGTAGATTCTGTTGTCTGGTCAGACACAAACATTTTATAAACCACACGTGGATACAATCATAATATAATTTTAATGATCAGATGTGCGGTCCCTATTGATAAATGGGACCACTGACTTTTTTACGCTTAAAAAGGCATCTTAGCAACAAATGTCACGCAACTGGCAGAGACCAATATGAACGGTAGTTGGACTATAGGGTACATTAGAAACTACTTTTCAACACCCACAAAAGGATGCTCATGGTCGTTATACACGATTAAAGATGTGCAATAATTTAATCAAGCATATTATATTTTGTGTTGATCTCTTAATGATTGAAATATACAAAAGGCTCATACAATTTTAAGACATCGTTTTGAATTTCAACAATCAAATAGCCTGTTTTCCATATTTAAAACAGACCTGTAATCAGACATAGTAGTAGTATTAAATAGTATCTACAACTTCTTCCCCCTTTGTCTCTTTTTATCTTCCATGTATATCTTAGTCCTGATGCTCACTGTGTATAAGTGCTTATGACAACTTTTTTTTTTTCTAATCTTGCAATTCAAAACATGTTTATCTTTATCCAATTTATGCATTTAGGTGTACCTGTGGTAACTGTTCTAAAATGCCAACAGAAGTTGAAAACATATGCTGAAGAGAAATTCCCAAGGTAAGAGTGATTAGCCAATACAGTACATAGACCACTATTTTATCATTTCTCCATAATGAATTAAATACCCCTGTTAGGTTACTGCCAGAATGGGGGGAGCACCCAGTGAACTGACATACACGGTGGATCATCCTAGATTTGAGCCTGTGTGTCTCAATCAGTATTCACTACAGAATGCAATAAATGTTTACAAAGCACAGTTTGGACCATTAAATCTCAGAGGAATTGTACAGTAAGTGACTCTGATTTGTATTTTCTTTTTATTGTAACACAAATTTACAAAGCTATAATCTCAGTAGAAACAAAACACACAATTTTATAAAACAAACAAAGAATAAAAAACTAGTTGAATAATTGGTACTGAAGTTTTTGTAACTTATTTGTGCTTTAGTCGTTACAGGTATTGTGCCTACAGGTGCTATGTGTCCTGGTGCTGGGGCTATCTCGGTCGGAAAGTGCGTGTCGTCCTCCCGTCTTGTGTGGTCATGAGGATAAGGCAGGAGTATCCAGATGACGAGGGGCAGTATGTGGGCTTCAGACCGGCCCTGGATTGAAGCGTGAGACGTAGGCAGAAACCACTGTTGCCTTGTCTGGTCGTGGATGCTGCGATGAGAGGGTTGGTGGGATGTGGATCTTTTGAACCTCGTCTAAAAATGGAGTTGGGTCCTGGAAAACCTGCTCAAAGACCAGCTCCATGATGTCATCCACGTAATCTGTAATGACAGATAATAACTTGAAAAACGTATTTGTTCGCAAGAAGCTTTTGGAAAGTTAGTTCTTTTGCACTGCTGTTTATAGTGATGTTACACTTATTTATTTGTGATTTGTGTTATTTTTTCATGCTGCTTTGCTTTATGCTTGTTGGTCTGCATAAGAATTTTCCTTTGTTATTCTGGTGTAAGAAGAAGTCATAATTAAATTATGAACACTAACCAGATTTTGATTTATTGAAATGAAGTTAGCATACGAATAATGACTCATGCAGTAAGACTTACTGAAGGTTTCTGGTGTTTTGATCGGCTTTGCTGTTCCGTCTCCCTTCTTGAACTTGGGGAAAGACATTCTGAACATGGGCTCTCCAGATGAGGTAGTAGCCTGCAGACGTTGAGCATTTTCGTTGAAATGCAGTGCCGCCAGGTACAGCCTGATAAAAGTTTAAAAAAATGTATTTGTTAGTTTTCGGTGGTAAACATAAAACTTATCTAACACACACATTATCTTTAATATGGAAAAAGCAAATTGAGGGATTATAACACTAAACTATGCAGTTATTTACCTGCACAGCATTGTAATGATGTAATGATTTTATTAATATTACTGACAAAGGTGGAACGAACAACATTTACTCAGTTACATTTTCTTCAACTTTAAAAAAAAAAAAAACAATTTACTTTTAGGGGAAGTACTTTTTACTTTTACTTAGATAATATTATTATGAAGTATGACTAGTTTTGCTCTTTTTTCTGGCTACTCTAATCACTGAGGAACTTCACCAATAAAATAGGAACAAAAACTTAAATAAATAATGCACCAGATACAGACACAATCCTTTAGTTATTTAGTGACATTATTTCAGAATACTTATCAAATGTTTTTAACACATATTAATCAGTTATTCAGTACTTAAGTATTCTTTTTATGGAATATTTTCTTGCTACTCTTAGTAAAAATATATTGAGTTATTTCTGTCTACTCTCCACGGCTGACAATATTGAAACACAAACTACATGTCAGATACTTTTATATATATATATATATATTAATGCCACTGGAGCATGTTCAGCTTTCATCTGTTAACCCATTCTCGTGTCATGTACTGTATAACAGACCTACAGTGAGAACCTCTCTCCCCCAGCACAGAAACAGCAGACCAGACAGGGATCATCCTTCGTACGGATTTATTAACAGAATAAAGCATAATAAATAAATGTTGCGACTGTCTCCGCCGTCTTCCTCTTCCCTTCTCTAACTGATTAGTTACAGACACACTTCCATATTATTTTCCATCATCCGATGCAGTTTCTATCAGCTGTTCTCTTTGAACCCTAGCTTCCCTTGTGCCACCTCAGCAGTCTACTGACTTCGAAAGCATTCTCACATTCTGTTGACCTCGAATCATGTTCGTCCGAGACATTTTTCTTCCACACGAACATAATACGAAAAAGGCACAGTAAACATGGACGCGACATAGTAAAGAAGTTAACTAATGTGTAACTGAATGCGTTTGGGTCATGTGTTCTCCACGACAAAAAACCGGCAAAAACACAAAGCCAAATAATTTTATTGAAAGTATGCAGTAATTATATCCTCAGGGAGGCAGCTAAAAGCTAACATAGGGCGCTAACACAATGCTTTTGATATCAACGCAATGACCTGAACGTCATATCAGCACAAACACAATTCACGTCTAAACTAAAGCTTGCTGTCGTTTTAGCGTTATTTGGACCTTACCGTTATGCTTTGTCCGTCGTTTCCGTAGATAGATGGAACTGACCCCTCATTCAGACGAAGTCTTTCGGCAAATCCCTCTTGATACTGGCGGAGGTTACTGAAGCAATCGTCCTTGAAGTGCTTCGCGCAAACCAGGAGTACTTTCCCCACTGATGTTGGTACATTTCCATGAAAAATAAAATTTAACCAGGCACTTCGAAGAGGTTCTGATGCTGTGGGGCGATGTAAGGAATTGTGTGGGTTAAGACACCCAACAACCGAACATTTTGACTTCTCCGCTTGCAACTTCAGCATCGCTGAACTTGGACTACAAAGTCGCGACGAGAAAAAACATGGCGGATTCACGAAGTTGGTTACCCGGACGTCCATGACCTTATTTGGCAGTTCCACAGCGAATATTGTGACGTAATAGAAAAGAAAACGTAATAGTGAATAGAGAAAATCAAACGGACTCAAAAATACAGGCCAAAAAGAGTATAAAGATATATATGCAACCTCGGGGGAGCATGAATTTGCATTTTCTGCACTCCTAAGCACTCAAAATACACAAACACATGTATTTAAAAGCTAAAAAAAAGTAGATTTTGCATGATATGTCCCCTTTAAAACACCTTCCTGTTCACTGTCTTCTCTCTAAAACACCCCCTCATGTCCCTCCTTTTCTCTAACAGACCTCCTGGTGTCATTTCTTCTCTCTAACAGACCCCCTGGTGTCATTTCTTCTCTGGAAAACACCTCCTGACCTCCTTCCTTCTCTCTAAAGTACCGTCCGGTCTCCTTTCTTCTTTCTAACAGACATTAGGGACAGCCAGTCACGTTATCATGAAGCTAAAGAGCAGAACCAATCAGAACGGATCATGAGGTGGGACTCATGGCTGTGACGGTTCAGATAGAGGACGGGCTCTCAGCTATTTTTATGATGGGAAACCTCTCAGGATTGCTGGATATTCCAACCCAATTTTACAGCTATGAAAATTGATATTCTTCCTGCAAACTTTACTATCTTGTGTTTTGGTTTGTTTTTTTTAGGAGAACTTAAAACTTTTTTATTTTGCTGTGTTCCATCTTCAGTACTTCTCCATCAGTCACACATCCACAGATATTTACACAGCTGAGCATATCTCCTTCACTACAACTCCACAAGTAGGGATAAACTTATTTCCTTATTGGGATGAAATAATAGCGCACAAACCTTCAAATAGGCTCCAAGAGTTCATCATTCAATCACTGTATTCATTTTTTATAGCAACCATGCAGGCTGGTGATGCATACATTATTCAATTCAATTCAACTTTATTTGTATAGCGTCCATTCATAACAGTGTCACCTCAGGGCGCTTAACAGACAGAAAAGTTCAGGTCAGATTCATAGTAGCCTGGTTAAGGAAACCAACAGATTGGATTGAATCTTGACTTGACCCGGTCCAATCCCCCATCCTGAGCAAGCACGGGGTGGTGGCGACAGTGGGAAGGGAAACACCCTTTTAACAGGGAGGAAAAACCTCCGGCAGAACACGGCTCAGGTAGGGCGGCCATCTGCCTCGACCGGCTGGGGGGGAGAAGACAGAAAGGGAGACCAACAAACACTGCAACGTTATCCAGCCAGATCTGCTGAGAGAGGAGAACACAGTTAATGATGCAATACTGTCACAGGTTTCTACGAAGAAGCAGAGATGAGTGGGAAGGAAGAGCCCAGTGCATCATGGATGTCCCGCAGCAGTCTAAACCTATAGCAGCTTAACTAAGAGATGGCTAACCATCCCTAACTATAAAGGCCCTTTCAGATAGGATGCGTTTTTTGCGGCGCGCGCCGCGGGGTAGGGCGCACCTGGCGCAGAGTCGGCGAAAGAGCAAAGCGGCAGCGGGCATGTCATGCACGCGTTGCTAAGCGACAGAGAAGCGTTTCCTCCCCGACACGCTTCGTTGTGAGAGATGTAGCTCTCATCGTCACAGCAAAGAGCTTTTATCCTGAGGAGGAGGAGGAGGAGGAGGAGGAGGAGATCTGCAGCAGATAAAAGATAACCTGATCCTGATGACAAGGCAGATCTTGGGGGAGTTCAGGTTCGTCCGGGAGCTGCATTCTTTCACTCAGACCGCTTCCAGGTTTACTTAAAGCTGACCAAGGACTACTTTTTTCCCCGAACTGTCCTCTCCTATTGGACGCGCTAGGATGTCGTCACAGCGCGCAGCGCCCGAAATAAAACATTTTTAATTCGAGCGCAGCGGCGTCAGCGCTGCCGCCGCGGCATGCGCCCATCTTGCGCTTCGCGGAGCTCCGCGGCATCGCGGTGCGCGCTGCCGTGGCGGTACCACATACACAATGAATGGGTTTGCCGCCGCGGCGCTGCGCTTGCCGCGTTCTATCTGAAAGGGCCTTAAGACTTATCGAAAAGGAAGGTTTTAAGCCTGATCTTAAAGGTAGAGAGGGTGTCTGCCTCCCGAACCTGAAGTGGTAACTGATTCCATAATAGGGGGGCTTGATAGCCAAACGCTCTGCCTCCCATTCTACTCTTAGAGACCCTTGGAACTACCAAAACGCCTGCAGTCTGAGAGCGAAGTGCTCTGCTTGGAATATATGGAACTATGAGATCTCTAATATATAATGGAGCTTGGTCATGGAGAGCTTTATATGTGAGAAGAAGAATTTTAAATTCTATCCTGGATTTAACAGGGAGCCAATGAAGAGAAGCTAAAACTGGAGAAATATGATCTCTCCTGCTGGTTCTAGTCAGAACCCTAGCTGCAGCATTCTGGATCAGTGCATACAAGGTGACAGAATATTCAGAGAAAGATAAACATTGCAATAGGAACCCTGTTTCCAATCTGCTGTTTTGATAGACTTCTTATAACGTTGTAGAGGAGAAACATGGTTTATTTGTCTGGGAAGCAGACTGATGAATGGTCATCACTGGGTAGGAGAGAGCGTGCGACTGAGCCAGAGTAATGAAGCTGAGGCAGCTAGCATCCTCGTATTGTTCTAAGAATTTACCCATTCTGGCATCCTCCCAAGTGCCTCATCACTCCGTTCATCCAGGCTGAGCAAATAAACTTATGGAGACGGAACGATAAATGCATGTTTCATCTGGGAAAGTTCAGCAAGAACGGAGGGAACTCTGAAAACATGGTGGAAGGTCGTCGTGTCCCCCCCCCCCACGTCAAGCTTCTTCTGTGTTCCAAACGTGGGCTTCACATCATGCCTTCAAATTTTCAGCTGTTTCTGTGTTTGATTAAAACCCACTAACTCCTTATCCTGACTGGTTAAACTGGATGTGTGTCGATCCAACCAGTGATCACAGCCAGATGTCTGACCTCACTCTCAGTAGTGGTGTAAACATGTGGAAAGCACTGTCAGATGCTTCACTCTATGATGATCCTGGTGGACTGATGATCTGCTTCAACTGGACCTTGTTTTCCTTTATTTTCTCTAAATGTTATTTCGGTGTTGTTGTTGTTTCCAAACTGGAAGAGGCCAAAATTATTCTGTTTATATCCATGCTTTATTCATAGTTTCATTTGTACTTAAGCAAACTTTTAACCATCAACGTACACGTGACTCGCCTCTAAAATTGACCGTTTACAAGCTGGTCTGCCTTGGTTGAAGTTTGTTTTGTTTTGTTCACCCTTGCAACCGTCGTGCCACTTTCAAGCTCCTGCTTGTAAAAGCAAAGAAGTCAAGCAAATGACTGCATGCCCCTCACTGGGCACCAAACAGGAAACAGGCAAAGTTGACAACCAGCTGGTGAACATTATGCTGCAGAGGGTCACACGATGACCTCCCAGCTGACACAGAGCCACAGACAGAAACAGCTAAAAGTCCAAATGAGCCGTCACTGAACATGCAGGTCTGTGGAAACTGCAGGCGTTGTTAATCATTGATAGGAGCTAATTTTTTCCATCAAATGGTAAAATGTCTCAGTTTCAACATCTGATATGTTGTTTATGTTCTACTGGGAGTAAAACAGTTTACACAGAGACACAACTTTTATAAAATTGGTGTTTTATTAGAAAAACAGCTTCAAAATGATTTGGTGCTTCAGAGAATAAAAAGAGATTAAAGAGAACAACAGTGGATGCAGAGCTGGATGATGATTTCCTGTGGTTTTGTCTCTAAGTGACTTTTATACATTATGCTTCATTTGTTAAAATTTGATTTGCGCTGCTGTAAGGCCTCTCAATCCATCTGCTTAATGTGAGGAAATCTGTGGAATACATTTGTCTTTATATTAAGAATGAATTTTAACATTATTGGAAAATGATGCTTTCCTCGTGGTCATTACTTCTCTGCTTTGTTTCAGAGAAGAACTCCACTACCTCAGCAGTGGTCAGCACTGATAGGCTAATATTCCTGGACAGTTATGTATCCCAGTGATTGATGAGTAACTCAGTATCTCCACCTCCTCAGCTGCACACGCTTGACTGGCTGCAAACATTTGTTGCATTAGATGCCGTCGGTGTCAGGATGTTGTTTATTCTGAGCTGGTGCAGATCTGTTGACGTGTCATGGTGTGGTGGGGGACGTGTCATGGTGTGGTGGGGAAATTTATCTCGGTACAATGGGAACATGTGTCAATGTGCATGGGGGCGTGTCTTGATGTAGTAGAGGGTGTTTGTTTCGGTGTGGTGAGGGTGTGTCATTGTGTGGTGGGTAGGGCTGCTCGATTATGGAAAAAAAGATTTTTTTGGTCAATATTGAAATCATGGTTATTCAGATGATTACTTCTTTTAGTTAAACAATGCATTTAGTCAGCATTTCTCTGTCCAGAAACATTTTGTTACTGATAATTTACACAAAACACAACATACCTCCCTCACTCTTCAGCTTTGTGAATGTAGGTTGTAGCAGGTCCGTGTGGAAAAGAATGTATCATGCACTTTTCTTTCAGAATTTTCTGGAAAAATATGGCCCATAAATTGTTTTAACTCGATTATATGAGTTTGGACATTGTTTGAAAGGAAAATTGAAATCAGGATTAAATTTCAATTAATTGCACCGCCCTAGTGGTGGGGAGGCATGTCTTGGTGCGGTAGAAGGGCCAGTGTTGGTGTGGTGGGGGCATGTCTTGGTGTGGTGGGAAGATGTGTCTTGGTCATAGATGTTGTAAGTCTTTCACCTAATGTCCAAGTCAAGTCTCAAGTCCCTTTAAGTTGTACAGTAATGAGTAATCTGACATGCGATGCCTGTGGTCTGGTCTGCTTGAAGGATTCAATTATAATATCCAAGGAATTAAAAACCTGTACTCACCCTTTACCTCCCAGCAGCCTGTAACCGCACTGATCTTTAGCTTTACATGACAAATATTCTGTCCCTCTCCTCTGGAAGATGTCTTTGCTGTACTGAATTAGAAAAACCTGTAGATCAACATGGACATTTATTCAGTCTACTGTAGTAAATTGGCTCAAAGTTATCTCAGAGTTTTTAACCTGTGCAAAAATCCATCTGGACCAACAGAGAATTTTTCAAAAGTAATCCTACAGTTCATAACTTTTTTTGTCTGAATGTGAAGAGGAGACCAATATCCTGCACCTTGCTGCAGCTGTCCTGCAGGTTATAAATGTCTTCTGCTGTCACACACATGACAGCTTGTAGTCAAATTCTGCACAAGCCTCATAATGAGCCATTATTAAATTGACTCAGGTGTGTTGCAACAGGTTAACATGTCCAAACCTGCAGGACAGTGTCCACAGCTGGTGATCCTGCACCAGAGCTAAAATCTTTTTAATGCTTAATACAGTGGTTCTCAAACTTTTTTTTGCAGGGTCCCCCTTTCATTAAAAATTATAATGTCAAGCCCCCCCATCCCACCACCGCTACCACATGCACCCAGACATTTACCATGGGATACACGGGGCAATGCCTTTTGAATCATCATCATTTGTTCATCAGTACTTTAAAGAATATGCCCATTTTTCGTTAGAAGTACAAAAACTAGCTAGCCTGGCTGGGCCCCCCTGACAGAGCCCTGAGCCCCCCACTGGGGGGGCCCGCCCCCCAGTTTGAGTACCACTGGCTTAATATAACTGTGTGAGCTGAGTGCAGAATACATTATTGATTTTAAACTGAAAAAGCCTCTACATCTTAATTAACCAACAACAGCTGGACTTCTCTAATAAACAGAGCCAGTAAACCTGCGTTGTTTACAGCACGGTCTGATTCCAGTTTGGTCCCAGTTTAACGTTGTCATGGCTACGTCACGGTTAATGGAAACGTGTTCAGTAAACTTCTCATTATTCTTCTGCATACATTCAGTAGAGCCAATCTGATGACTTTAACGTGACTTAAGTACAGCGGTTGTAACGAGCAAACGTAGCTACGGTGCTAAGCTCATTGCTAATCCAGCTTTAACAGGCGAGCTGCTAACAATAAGCTTTCACACAGTGACTAACCTGTCCGGGTGTGTTTAAGGTGGATGAAGGTGGATGTGGGGAATCCAGCTTCCCGGATTTTTAGACCACAGGCGTTGCAGCTTGATGTTCACATATTTGGGTCTTTTATTAAGTTTAATACCCAAAGTTACAGCGATGCGCTGATGTGCGGCATCACGCTGTTCACTGGCGCTCCCGTTGTTTAGATTGAGTGCATGTGTGGGCGCGTCTGTGTGACGTTACATCAGTGCAGTCTGGGGGAATGACAGCTGTCACACACTGACAGGAGATCAGACAGAGAGATCATGAGGGGAATTTTTTTTTTTTTAATGTTCATGAGTCTGAGGCGAGTCTCAAACAGCGAGTCAAGTCGAGTCTGAAGTCTTTTGAGGGCGAATCTGAGTCAAATCTGAAGCCTCTGGTGAATGCGACTTAGGTGCCACTCGAGTCCCCATCTCTGGTCTTTGTGCGATGGAGGGTATGTCTTGGTGTGGTGGGGATGTGGGTCTTGGTACGGTGGGGGGCTGTCTTAGTGTGGTGGGCGTGTGTCGGTGTGGTGGGAAGACGTGTCTTGGTGTAGTGGGGAGACGTGTCTTGGTGTGGTGGGGGGACATGTCTTGGTGTGGTGGGAATACGTGTCTTGGTGTAGTGGGGAGACGTGTCTTGGTGCGGTGGGGGGGAGTGTCTTGGTGTGGTGGGAAGACGTGTCTTGGTGCGGTGGGAGGAGTGTCTTGGTGTGGTGGGAATACGTGTCTTGGTGCATGGGAGGTGTCAATGGTGTGTGGAGGCAACTGTGTGTGCTGTTACATTTAAGTAGCTTCTCTTTCTCATAATGAATGTTTATAAAGTTATTTAGAAAGAAAAAAATTAAAAACAAAAATCATCTCATGTTGTGTTGATGATCTTGGTTTCTTTTTTTTTTTTAGCTAATCCAACAAGTTAGATTTTACAGAGCAGAGTACTTCATTCTAAAATAAAGAAGCTATTTGATATATTATGCAATTCAACAAATGCAAATTTGACTTAGCAGAGGTTTGTTACTGATATAAACAGCGGTCATGATTCACGAGTGACGTGCTGGCTGCAGAGGAAGGACAGAGATGAAGACAAACCTTCATAAAAGAATAAAAGATATGCAAATGACTACAGATGAGATGGGTTTGACTCATGCACAAGAAGAAAAGCAGAGCACACCTGACATCTCACCTTGTTCCACGCTGCATTCAGACTCATCAGTGAAACACAGTGACACCCAGATGTTTGGGCGGAAATGAGGAATGGAACTTTTTACTTTTAAACATCTTCTCTGAACTTTCTGAAGACAGCGTTTATAAATTATGCACAGGACGCTGCAGACTGTCTTCGCTTTAAATGATTATTTTCTGAGCTTTAAAGGGTTGGGACGAAGCTGAATGCAGCCAAGTGAAATATAAAGAAATGCCTTCAAAGTAAAGCTCAAAGTAAAGTCATTTAAGGCCTTTCTAGGCTTTCTGCTACAGGATGGGATTAGCATAGTTACACTGGGAGACCATTACAGTGGATATTACATCAAGGAAATAATACAAGCAGAAAATGGCCAAATCTAATGACAACGTTATATGAAAACATATGACTCTAATTTTCTGATGTAGCTGGTTTTAATTACACCAAGTTTGTGTTTTTTGACCTGGAAAAGCACCATCAGCTCTGCGGTGTGTTAAAGCATCCGAGTTTACATGCTTTCTGGCATCAACATGTATAAAATGTTGTAGTTCCAGCATTACTTCTCTCCTTGTTAACATAAATTAGGTTCATGTCCTCAAAGTTGAAACAATGTCATAGCATCATGAATATAAAGAATATGGAAATGATTTACTCTGTATGAAAGCCAACAAAAGGTTTATGGAGTTAAAAAAAACAAAAGCTCTGTCAGAAGCTTTTCTTCAAAGGGCTCAGACTGAAGTTCAGTGTGTTTGCTGGCCAGCTCATGCTAATATGTGGATAAAATCAGCAGAGTGAGACGACTCTGGGGCTGATGGGGAGGTTGGATGGACTCGTGGTTCTCTGTACTGGTGACCAGCAGCAGCTTTTCTAACGGCGTTCCTCTGCAGACTGAACTCCAGCACAGGAGCAGATTTCCCAGCAGGAAGAGATTTGGCTCTCAGTGGGGAGGAATGGTTGACACTTCCTTATCATTTGACGTATTTCTCTGTATTTTAGATCAAAAAATCAATTTAGAAGGGAGACACGTCCAATTTATCCGCTCAATTAACATAAGCATTTAACCAGCCAATTACACGGCAGCATCTGGTCATGTAGACATGATGAAGAAGACCAGTCACAAGGTAGCATCTAGTCACATAGACATGATGAACACAACCAATCACATGCAACATCTAGTCACGTAGACATGATGAACACGACCAATCACAAGGTAGCATCTAGTCACATAGACATAATGAAGAAGACCAATCACAAGGTAGCATCTAGTCACATAGACATGATGAAGAAGACCAGTCACAAGGTAGCATCTAGTTCCGATACCAGTATGAGAAATGCCTCTGATACTGCCACGCAATTTATAAAAATAGGAATCTATTTACTGACCCCCCCTCCCAAAAAAAAATATGTCTGATAAGTCAGAGATTTAAAGAAATGCCCAATTTCAGCTTCATCATCCAGGAGTTTACAACCAGCTCCGAGTAAGTTAATTAAAAAACTACCTCTGCTCAACACAGCGTTCATCCTGAAAAAGATAAATGCTCCGGTTCATGTTGCAGCCTTGTTTTAGCTTCGTGTCTCAAACACCACGTTTCGGTTAGAGGCATTTTTCCACAAAATCTTACTTAGTTGAATTTGATGAGAGTCCATCAAGAAATAAGAGTATCAAACTTTGAACTGATGAGCCAGAAACCATGACCTCAGCAGGCTGAGCCAATGATGACTCTACGATGGTACATGTAAAAATATGGGATGAAGTACTTACACAGATGCTGCTGGCGATTAAAATCTGTATTTAAGGTCCTTTTAGTACAATTATATGGAACTGCACCAGGCTTGGAGAAGGGGGGCTTTTTATTGTACCTGGTACCTTTTGTAGCATTACCTCATACATATGTTGTTATGATATATGTTGTAAAATAAGGAGGAGCAGAACTGAGTTCAGGAGGCATGTAATGGAAAAGCAGCCATCATCCGTGGTCCTGGGCTGCAGCAGTCTGCATGTCGTCCGTCACACCTCGAACTCGCCAGACCTTCCTCATCCAGCAGATGGTTTAGCAGTCACTTCACAAACCAGACCAGAAGTCTTTTCAGGGGCTCTTTGGTAAGATCATGAGTTCAGTATTACCCCCAAAATGCTCATTGTTGGGCAATGATGGAGAAAAGGAGCAGTACGCATAGAATAAGCAGTGTATGAATGTGTGTGAGCAGGAAACAGATTGTAAAGCACTTTGTCAAACCTATCTGAGGTTAAAAGGCAGAATATAAAGACAGACCATTTACTTCTATAAGAGACTGGGTGGTTTTGCTCAGACCTGAGTAGAAAGTTTCCAATCATAAAAGGAACTACTGTTTTCTGTAGCTCTTTAATCAGCTGCAGAAATCTGAACGGCGCCTCTAAGGCCTGTTGCAGTCTACCATATGCTTCTGTCTGACAGCTTCCCGCATTCAGTGCACGCGTCTGTCTGCTCCGTTCGCAGGATTTACTGCACAGCAGCTGTAAATCCATCAGCAGTGTGTGTTGATGTGTGCATACCTGCATGTCTGCAGGTGTTTCAGCTGAAGACCTGCTGGGGGACTGCTGTGCTGCCGGCCAGAGGTGGGCCAATGAAAACCTCCACTGCAACCACATGCCTGAGCTGAATGACAAGCACTCTGTTTGCAGGTAAGTCGCATGTCCAGGTGCATAAAACTAAATGTGTGATTACTAAAGTAGATCTTCTTTCATTCTTTGGGGGGGGGGGGGGGGGGGGTAGACTAGAGGTAATGTCGCGGGCATTGGCGTGGCACACCCGGGCTTGATCCCCCGACACAGCACCCAGGCAACCACTATGGGTTCCTGAGCTAGGTCCTTACCCCCACCAACTGCTCCCCAAGCGCTGCAATTGGCTGCCCGCTGCTCTCAGGTTCAACCTGAGCTGGGTTAAATGCAGAGAACGAATTTCCTGACTGGGACTCTAATTGGTATTAATATTATTAGCATTAAGCAGCAGTGTTCAGCTTCGGGTTGGAAGCACCTTTTACATTGTGACAGTATAACATGACTGATTATTGTTCCATCTACAATCTTCATTTATAGCGCACTGACAACAAGCAGGAGGCTGCAAAGTTTATAAAAAGTGGATTTCACCTTCAGACCTGCTGAAAATATCAGTTGATGTTTTTTCTGGGCCAACACTGGTTATTAATAATCATGGATAATCAATATTAGGAGCCAGTTTCATTTGAAATAAAAATGAAAATCATAGCGTCAAAACACACATACACATACTTGTTCTTCTGTCCCTGTGGGGACATTCATTGGCATAATGCATTCCCTAGCCCCTAACCCTAGCCATCACAACTGATTGACTAAACCTAACCCGAGCCAAAACCTAATTATAATCAAAACCCTAAAACCAAATCTTGACCCTCAAAAATGGGTTTTCCTAGGCTTTTTTTTTTTTAGTGAGGACCAGCCAAAATGTCCTCACTTTGTTGGTTAAAAGCACAAAATGGTTCTCACAGTGTAGCAAGTACAAGTGCACACACCCACCATCACGTGCACACACACACCCTCACGCGCACCCCCCCCCCCCCCCACACACACACACACACACACAGTCCTTCACTATCACAGAACTTTAATAAAAAGGCCTGAACCAGGTCTGAACCACCTTTATTCTAGTTTTCCAGGTTTTCTAGTCTTTATCGGTGACACCCGTCGTCTGTGCTCGTGTCTGTTTTTACCAGCCTGTTTTACATTCCTGCTGTTTGCATGTTTATTTGGTCAGCCCCGTTGTTTAAGTGCTCTGTAAATAAAGATGAGATGGATACCCTGGATAAAGAAATCACAGAAATGAGCAGCTTAACGTGGACGTACCTGCAGTGCTTGCTCGGTGGTCTGATCCGCTCGGGCTTGTTTCCAGGATGACGAAAGGAAAAGTCACATCTTGTGTGTAGAAGCTGATGTTTCTGCACATGCATGTGTTTCAGCGTGGCGTGGAAGCAGTGCTGCCTGAGCACTGTGAAGGAGAACCAGTGTGAGTCCGGCGTGACTTCGGCCCGAGCTGGACACGCGTGCGAAGCTGACGAGCATCACCCGTGCACGGATGACTCTTACCAGGTACACGCAATGGAAGATGGACAAGAGAGACACAAAAGGACATGAGGTCATACATGATGACAAACACATTCATCCATCAGGTTCTTCTGGATGGATAAATGTTATTAAGTAATTAAAGTTTACCCTGAGAGGAGAAGTATGATCCAGTTCTTTGATGGAAAGATGAAAGAGGAGAAGGAAAGCAGTGGAACGTTGAGAGCTGGGAATTATGATTTTCTTGCAGTAACATCACGAGAGCTGCGCCAGATTTCTCTTTTACTTAAAAGTGTTGAAACATCCTTGTTTTGATCAGAGCGACATTTCTGTGTGAGACATGCGAGCCAGCAGAGAGGTCTATTTATGTTTAAACAGGTTGAAATGTACGAGTCTCCCATTACCGAGTCCTTCAGAGCCGTGAACACTTCCATATGGGAGCGGGCCCTTCGGCTCAGGCGGTAAGCGGAAACCTGCTACCTCGGCCCTCCGAGCGCAGCGGAGCCAAGTCTTCCTGCCAACTCCTTCACTCAGGCTTTCAGAGGGAAGTCTGCTTTTCTTTGTCAGACATGTGGTTCAGCTTACGCTGAAATCCTTTGTAGCGGGACGAACCGGCCAAGTCTGCTCTGGTTTCTGAGCGGCTGTTTATGAAGCAGGTCAGAAAGCGGCGAGGTGGTGATTGGACGGCAGGGTCATGCATTTGTGTCTGGATGTGCAGGTGTGCTGCAGCTGCTGCGCCCTCGGCTTGTGGATACGAAGTGAAGGACAGGACTGCGAGGTTCCCCAAAGCCTGAGCTACCCGTGCAGTCACATCTTCCTCAGATGCTGCGAGGAAGAGGACGGTCTGGGTCAGCTTCCACTGAGGAGGAAGGAGAAACCCCGACCAACCGCCCTGCCCAGAAGAGGTATCTACCAAAACCTGTCGTTTCTGTCTTTGTGTGACCCATATCTGATCTCTTGATCACAGTCGGAACGGCAGGAATCTGACCCGGCATACTTTAGACGTGAGGCCAGATCAGCACCGTTCCCATCTTTTTCTCGTCTGAACGGCAGGTTCATCTGACTATTCCACTATTACACTGAAGTGAGACGGAGGTCAGAAATCTGCACCAGTTCCTGACTCTGCAGCCGCTGCTGCACAAAACGCCCTCGTTAAGATTTACCCCCGGTTTTACATATACACAGCGTGCCGCCTGACGTCACACCTTCCTCTGCACATACAGGTCACTCAGGCTGTGTACCATGGGCGATTTTAGCCCATTTTTGGGGGTGCTGAAGCACCTATGTGAATATATACAGTCGTCCTCAAAATTATACCCTCCCATTAAAGAGGGAAAAAAATCAGCTGTAAATGAAATAAGTCAAAATTGACAAAAATGATAATAAATGAAATTTCTATGAAAATCACAACATTGATTTGCATTGTGATTCGAAAGAAATATTAAGAACAAACACACACACACAAAAAAATAAAACAAGCAGACAATCATGGGGCTCAAAAGCTAAAATTTTGTTGAGCAGCACTTTGAGGCAATCACTGCAATCAGGGGTTTTCTCTGATGTTCAAAAAGACTTCTACACCTGTTGACAGGTATTTTGGCCCAGTGCTCATGAGAAGGTCGCTCTTTTTGGACAGTTTCATTTGAGGACGACTGTATATATATTTTTTTACTGTATGTGCTTTGTTTATCAACTTGGAAAGTGTGAAAAACCAACCACACTGTACTTTGTTGAAATATAACATTTTCACAACAAAAATAGATCAACCCCCACCCCTCAAAAATGGTTTGATCCCTCCCACCTGGCATATTTCAGATAGCAGCAGTAAAAGCCTAACTTTGTTTTTATAGTTAATAAATATTCTAAATGTAAGTTTGGAAAAGTTTCAGAATCTCCATAAATAAGAAGGATACAAGGGGTTGTGATGGATCTGGTTTACCGCTTAGACACAGCACCTGCATGTCCAAACTAAGCTTCTCTCATACAGATAAAGCTGAACTGGGATTTTTAAATAGCAGCAGTAATAACTTTGTTTCTGGATGCTGGATGATAAAAACTTAAAGTGCTGATGACACGACCTTAACTTCAAATAACTTTGCCATACAACAACACAGCAAGACAAAATAAGTAGTTCTGTGCAGTTCGAAGTTAATCAGACATGTATTTACATAAATATCCGATGTTTAGGAGGCTCGGCTAAAGGCTAATAGCTTCTCAGTCGTGAAACGAGCCGCCATGTTGTGACGTCGACGACGGTACAGAGTTGCGGTCGGCCCATTGACTTACATGTATAATCTAAGCCGTGGAAAACATGAAAGATGCTCCAGAACAACTAGATTGAAACTGGTTTGTGTGGTGGGATCATCAGCCAGTTCAGAAAAGTGTGATAATGCTGAGGAATTTGGGGAAATCACATTTTACAAGCTAGAACCGGAGTAGACCTGCAGCCAGCTGCCTACAGTCTGTCTCCACCCTCAGGTCCACTGGTTCAGATAAAAGCCTGCAAGACCACACCGAGGGAACCAGAACTGTAAGGAGCGACCCGGAACAACATAAAACAGACAACAGACCCACAAAGGAGTTTGACATACATTAGAGCCAGGCGTGATAGAAATGAGGCACTCGTCCCTGTGTTAGCCCGCAGCTAACAGCAGCCGCAAGCTAGCCGCAGTAAATAATTAGCCTTTAAAAAATGAGAAGATAACAACTAACATGGTTCCAGTGGAGTGTTAAATAGTTCCTGTTTATAAGGATGAAGATGGAGGAAAGGATGCAGCTTTGGAAGCAGCTGGAGGAGATCTGATGACCGGAGACGTCCTCATATAACCGAGCATCAGGTAACAGGAGCTGTATGACCGATGTAATGAAGCAACGATGGATGAAAAAGAAGATTTCCGAGGAGATGATCGCAGTTTCATTGTGTTAGAAGTCTCAACACGGTGGTTTCTGAACTTTCAGTAAACAGATGCTCCAGACGATCAGAGAGGTCCGGTTGCTGCCTGTTTACCGGTGAGTAAGACTCATAGGTACGACTATGATCTGCTTTTCCTTAGCCTCATCAAAATAAAATCCGAATCTGTAGAAAACCTAAATAAACTAACGCTGCACTTACGAGCTTTTAACCATTAACTGTCAACACAATTTGAAGGCTGAGTCGTTACTGTTTTTCTGTAAAACTAGAAAAGGAGCTTAAAAACTGCACTGAAGTCACTTCAATGTAAAATGAGCAGCGAAGAAGAGTACTCTCTCATTCTCTCGCAGACGTCATATCCGGTTTCGGCTCACAGCGCCACAGTCTGGTCAGAAAAGCAGCGATGTTTTCTAATAACTCATCCATGTAGCTGCGCTTGTTTATGTTACATAGATCATCATGAAGGACGTTTTGGTCTATAAAACATGGCAAAAAATGGCAAAAACGTGTCATCTGCACTTTAAGTCTAATGCTGCATTCCATTTGAACTCGAAGTCGGAAATTCCCAGTTCCGAGTAGGAAGTTTCAACTGGAACGGCCCTTGAAGTGGGATTCTCCGACTCAAAAGTCGTAGAATCCTCGCCACCTACAGATTTAAAGATGGCGTTAGCAATAGTAGAAGCTCCTGTGATGTTACATTTACACTTCGGACTAATTTTTGTAGCATTAAAGGAGAACTAGTAACTTTTTTACCTGAATAAATTAGGGATGCACCGATTGTGAAAATCTGGGCCGATACCGATACCGATGTTTAACATAACAACTTGGCTGATGGCCGATGTTTTCTATTTTTATTTATTACTTCCTTTGTGCCACAGAAATTTACAAGTCTTTCAGCTCCTCATCAGTCTATCCTTGAATGAGCACAAATTCAATCAGACCAATTAATGAAACAGAAACAACCTTTAATGTTACTTTGTGGTTGACATTAGCTATAACAAGCTCTTTTCTGAAAACTTTTCAAAAACCTGGGACTGATAATCACTAAAAAGAATGTTTCAGTATATTGCCCAACAAAATTGAGTGGTTTTAGCCTAATAAACAAAAACATACTCAGTGAGAAGATTATTTCATGGCCCAATAAAAAATATTTGTGGAGCATGTACTGCAAACTGCGTAACGCTGATCTTTTTCTGAAACGGTAAAATATTGCCACACGACAGCCGCAATCTTCGTTTCTCTACTGAGGAAAGTGCGTGGATGCCTTCTACCAGTATCTCCCCCCACCCACCCAAAAAAGAGGGGGAAAAAGAGTTTTTCTTAAGCACAGTGTGGATGACACATGTAAATCATTATATATATATTAGGGCTTGAAATTCACTTCTCAAAATGGGGGGGAATTCCCCCTTACATGCTTCACCAAGGAGGGATTTGTATACTTTGGGGGGGATATTTACAGGGCGCTTTACCACAGGTCTTACAGTGTCCTACCCGTACCTCAGATTAATAAGGAGCATTAATTTGTCTTTTTCGTCCTTCTTAGTTTCCATAGACGGCTCTCTTGTCCCGTCTCCGTTCTCTTTATCAGCTATCATCAGTTTTTACCAACTCAGTATAAAAAGTATATATTGCAGTAATCTGTTGCATCTTTCAACTGCATTATTCTGGTAGTTCCTTCTTCCAGCTCTGTTCTGTTCTCTTTCCTCTACATAATCTCTTGTGTTTGATAAAAGTTCTGTTAAAATAAAACTGGTCTTGGGGAGGACAGAGCATCTTCTACATGCAAGGCTAGAAAACTGTCAGAAACTTAATGAATATAATAATAATAATACATTTAAGAACACCTTTAAGAACACCCAAAGATACTTAATAGGAAAGAAAATAAAAACACAGAAAATATAATAAAGAAGATAAGATAAAAGATAAACAAGAACAAGTGAAGAGCAGTGAGAAAATGATGAGGAAACATTCTCCAAATCAGCTTCTTTCTCCAAAATAATACCAAATTTAGATTTTTAATAGGGCATATTTAATGCTGTTTAGCCTATGCATCAAAATATAAAATGTATTCATCATATCAACCTATTACTTATCAATACTATCTTTATCTATAAATCAATCTCACATTTAGCTGCCATGTGAGAAACAGTGACGCAGCGCTGATGTTGGTCTCATCACACCAACATTAAACTGAGCAGCTCGTGTCTCCATCATTATGATCAAACACGAATATTCTGAGCCCGTTAGGATAAAACTTTTCTTTGGGCTGCTTGGTACTGTGACCAGCACCTGCGCTACCTGAGGATCCGGAGGATTTGGGTCGTAAACGAGCGCGACATCAGCGCTGCCACAGCGCAGATCTTTACTGGTGTTGGTCCAGACCAGCTTCTCTTCAGGTGACCCGAAGTTACATTTACGTTATAAGACTCCGTGAAAGTATCGTCTTACCGGTGGGAAATCCGCCAACAATGGCTGGTTTATAAACAAGGGGGAAGCTGCGACATCTGACAGGTCAGAGAGAGAGAGAGAGAGAAAGGGAGCGCGCCAGCGTGCGTTTAATGGCCAACGCGGGAGGCGGCATCACTCCTCCTGAATGAATGGAGAAGGAGCGACGTCGCCTTAATGTGTTGAGCCCTTTATGCTTCGCTATTACATGGCTCCGATGCAAACGTTCACTGCACATTATGTCGCTGCAATTGCAAGCGGAAATTTCCCGCATTACACGAGCGAAGTTTGCGGGTGTTGATGGTATTATGCGCGATTCCCGCAATCCCGCAGTGAATTTCAGGCTATATAATAATCGGACACTGCCATCGGCGAATGTCATTTTTATTGGCCGATGGCCGATGGCAGTTAACGAGGCAAACATCGGCCGATACCGATGTCCAGCCGATGCATCGGTGCATCCCTAGAATAAATGCTTTTCAGAATCCCTGTGGGGCTAAACAAAGTGTTTACGGAGCGATTCGATGCCGCCCCCGGTGTCTCTGGCCTGTGAGCAGCTCTTGGCGAGCCGACCCGACACAGAACTTGTGACAACAGAAACCGCTGTACGGTACTCAGGTTCCCATCTACCGAGCTGCTTCCAGCGCTGATTCGAAGAAAACATTTCTTTACCTTCACACCACCTTCACATGGCTCCTGGCTCTCATAACCAACTCTTTGCTGGACCAGAGTGATTCACGTAGCTTGCGCTGTCTGGGCGCCAGGTGAAGCATCACTGCTTCAGGCTCAATAATCACTTGTCTTGTGTGCAAAAGGTATATAAAAATTCGTATTCTTACCTGCTACCCGCCAACACCAGAGAAAAATATAATCCACGGCATATTTACCCGCAAATCGCGGGTTAAACGTCCCGTTTCAGAAGATACAGGTCTTTGCTTTGAGCAGAGGGAGACGAGGTGCTGCTACCAACGCAGAAAAGTAGCATCAACAAGCTAGTAAAAGCTTAGAAATATATCCAGGGATCAAAATAGAGGAAAGACAGGTAGAGAAGCCGTCTGTGTGCTGGGGGGGTGTAGGGGGGTTTGAACTTTACGACAGTGAAAGGACCCTCTAAGTGGGAGCCCCGAGCTGAAGTTACTGAGTTCTGCTTTAAAGTGCCAGTGGCATAAAAATTCCCGGCGACTTTTGGTCCCTTTTTAGTCAGACTAGTTACCTCAATATTGTTTGAAAGGATCGTTCGCCATAACTCAGCCTTGTCATAGAATAGCAGGCGCTACTAGTTAGCGCTAGTGTTAGCACTGCTGTACAATGACCGAGGTTCGGTGGGTGGGACCAGAAGGCACGCTTGCTTTTGTTGTCATGGTGCTCTGGTGGAGAGGAGGCGGAGTGATACGGAGATACCCGGAGACATTCGATCATACACTCAGCAGTAACCTGCAGACACGTGCCTCTCCACACACTCATGTTGGAGTAAAAAAGAGTTGCTGTGTTCTGTTGAACACGGCTGCACGTCAGGCTTGAAGAAGTTCGTATTGAGCCTCTGTGGATCTATAAAGGACGTACAGCGGTCATGACAGACGGTGATGCAGCGTGAGTATGAATCCAGTTTAAGAAGAAAACAGCATCATATTCCAGTAACAAGTTTCCCTGAATTATTTACCTTACCCATGACCCGAATTCAGTTAATAGTTAATGCTAAAGGCATATCACACTAGTTCTGCACGTTAGGTCTGTCTTCGTCTGACAGGAGCGGTACAGAAACAGTGGTGATGATGATGATGATGATAATGATGATGAAGGCCTGATTGCAAACCCAAGTCTGCAGCCGAACACGTGCGCACAACGGGAAGAATCATAAAGTGGAATCATCACAAATGATCAGTTTCCCTCAGAGATAAAAGACACGAACATGATGAGAAACGTTTATTAGAAACTTCGTGTTTCTTCGTGGTGGCTGGAAGCCGTTATAACCTCCTGAGGAGGAGACGGAGCTGCAAGGAGATTTTCTGTTAGTTCAGTCGGCACATTCCTGCAGAAATGAAATCATCCACAAGCTTGTCAGTAGGGAGGACAGAAAGATTGCTGTTGTCCTTCGTACACCAGGTACAGAGCAGTTCTGATGCGAACGGGACCATGATGTGGGTTTGTTGTCGTAGGTGTTGGAGGGAGAAACTTGGACAGTGTAGTTCGGGGGGAGGGGGTGATTGGCTGGAAGTCATGGTGTCACAAGCTGCACGAGGAGTAAATATGCCGAATGCCAATCAGCCCATTTGTGAATGCCAATTTCGCCATGAAGGCAGACACACCCAGGGACAAAGGAAACGCAAATCTATGATTTAATAATATAATAATTTTGACCAAAAAACACATTTCATGCCGGGGGGCACTTTAAATCAGTCATACACGTGGCAATGGTTTATGTAAATTTTGGAGGATGTAGTGGTGCAATTCACATTTTGATGTGTTATGTGAACCACAGATATGAACTAAAACACCAGCTGTGCTAACAGCGGCTAAAAACATTAGCCTTCGTAAGCACATTGTTTTGCTAGGCTGCTACGTATCTGGTTTTCCGACTAGTGAACAGGAACGCAGTTTGGTTAGGTATGACATCATTCCCAGTTCCCACTTCCCAGTTCTGAGGTAAATGGAACTCAACATGAGGCTTGAAAATGATCAGAAACTTTGTAAATAAGGAGGAAAAAGCTTCTCTTTTGATAATCGGTTCTATCCACAACTCCGCTACTTCCTGAACTTTAGCCAGCTTCTTTGTTTCCTGTCTTTCATTACTGGGAAAACGGATTAATCCAGGTGTGTCTGGCCATTGTTGTCGTGGTTACTGAGGCATCCTTGCCACTTTTGTCGCTTTTGATCTGAATGTACAGTGAGACTGTATGGATACCTGTTGTATTGTTACAATTTTTACATTTATCCTACTTGTTTGAAATTATATTTCAATTTCCCTCTTCCACTACTATCTCCATCTGTGGGTTGTTTCCTTTTGCGCTGTCGTCGAAACATGCAAAACCCACTATAATTTTTAGCGACCATTCTTTATAAATCACCCGCAAAATGTGGTTCAGCGCCTTGCGCAAAATTCTAGATTCCACAGTCAAATTACTACATTCAAATTTGGATCTCAGTAGACCCGCCCCATAGACTTCACTCGTCTCTGTTGGAGATTGCCACTTGGTTCCACCTCATCCATGATGAGAATCTCCCGTTCCACCACATCCCAACGCTGCTCTGCTGGACTGAGATCTGGTGACTGTGGAGGTCCCTGGAGTGAACCCATGGTCATGTTGGAGATGATGTGATCTTTGTGACATGGTGCATCATGCTGCTGGAAGTAGCATCAGAAGATGCTCCACTGTAGGACTGTGTGATATGACGATAAAAGATCGTGAAGGTTTCGAACGTGCTGACGATCTGCCAAAACACAAAGATCGCAGAACCGTCTGAATGCAGCTGTGTCTGTTTAAACCACGTTCTTTCTCTCTCTCTCTGCTAAATCACACCACGTGCTTGTCCACGCGCTTAAGTTGACATGACAGACACCGATAAACCAATCAGTGCGAGCTAAAGTGTGCCAGCATGGAGTTTTTCTTTGTTTATCTCCTCCCCTCTTTCCCAAACACATGAGGAGAGCAAGCACAGCTGCTAACCAGTACAAAAGTGAGGAGTTGCTCCTGAAAAACATTCAACTTCAGTCACGTGGAACTGGTTTGGTTTTTTCAAAGTTTGCAAGGATGAGGTTCGTTCGTCTGATGGAAATACGACTATCCTTTTTCATCATCGTAGGAGGCAGCAGCCTGGTCTGCAGACAGTCAGACGGCAGACACACCTCCACCCACACAGGTAAAACACAACGCTGGTAGGAGTTCGATAAGACAACTACAGCGATGAAGGGACCCGTACCTCCACTTCACATAAGAAATTTGTGCTTCACTCACTGCCAGGTGGACGAGAGGTGCTAAGCGGAAGCGGCAGAGCTCAGAGCATCCGCTTGAACTAAGTGTATCTAAATGTGGCTTGCAACCAAGGGGCGTGTCCTATAGTGGGCGTGCTGTATACTGTAGTGGGCGGGTCTTGTTAGGTTTAGGGGAAGGGTCAGGGGTAGGGTTAGATTTTACCGTGCTCTCATAGGTCTGGTAGGCGTGTCATAGAGTGACGTCACTCGGCGACACGCCCACTTTGCAACAAGCCCCTGTTTTGCGAGCCGCAGATTGACCAAATTAAACCGTACACAAATAGCTAAGCTAGCGTTAGCATTGTATTTAGCGTAATGGTTGTTCATTAACTCTGCCCATTCACAAACCTGCTGCTCCGATCTGACTGCTGACATTTCGCCACGCATTATTCTTCTTATAGAAATCATGATCTGTCTTTTAGGTGGTTTTTAATGTAGTTTGTCATGTAGTTTCTCCTCCTCTGTATGTAGCTTCTTACTACGTTACATTGAACTGTCATCTCATTGGCTGAGCTCTGAAAAACTAGAGGCAAATGAGGTCAAAGTTCACAACATGATTTTCATGAAAAGTTGTGGAATAGTTGCCAAGTTTACATGGCAGCTGTACTGTATTGTTTAACAAGAAGTGACATTTGTATTTGATGTAACTTCTCTGAAAAGCTGTTGTTGATGTTTGATTTTATTATTGTACTTTAGGATTGATTGGATTTAAATGTGTGTTTCCTCAAAAAATCAATTGAAGTCACTAGACCGGTGCTGCCTTGTTATAAAACATCTTTGCTCAGCTAAATAAAAAAAGTGCTTGAACAGCACCTGTTATAAGGGATCTTTTGTCTTTTTCAGGGGTCTGATTTAAAATCGGTAAATTGTTTTGTGTAACTGTAAATAACTTGCAGAATAGTCTGCATGATCTACATGCAGACTACATGGAAAAAAATTGTGATAAAATCGAGATCGGGATTTTGTAAAGAAAATCGTGATATAATTTTTCCCCATATCGCCCACCCCTACTCCACTGTAAGGGATGGACATGGTCAGCAACAATACTCAGGTAGGCTGTGGTGGTTTAACCATGCCATGCTGGTACTAAGGTAAATCTCCCCAACACCCAGCAGTGCTGAAGTCTTGATCTAAGGCAGGATGGATCCATGCTTTCATGATGTTTCCAGCAAATTCTGAGCCGAGCATCTGAATGTGGAGCTGAAATGGAGACTCATCTGACCAACAACTTTTCTCCATCTTCTATTGTCCTTTTTTTTTTTAACTGTGTGAATTGTAGTCTCAGTTTCCTGTTCTTAGCTGACAGGAGTGGCACCCGGTCTGGTCTTCTGCTGCATTCTGGTCCAGACAGCTGCTGCTCACTGGATATTTTTTCTTCTTCAGACCATTTTCTGGAAACCCTAGAAATGGTTGTGTGTGGAAATCCCAGTAAATACTCAGACCAACAACCATGCCACGTTCAAAGTCACTTACATCCCCTTCCTTTTGCTGTTTGGTGATGTGATTGTGATTGTGTAAGTTTTCTTCCGGAAACGTCCGTCCCAGCAAAGCTAGGCTAACTTTGCTCTGGTGTGTGAGCTGTCTGAGCTCGAGGCATCAGTATTTTTCCCACACTGAAGCTTACGTTGCAGGTGGCGAATGAGCCAACTCTAATGTTCTAAAAGACAGATGCTCTGCCCTGATTGGCTCAGAGTCTCATTACCATTTAGTGTAATGGGAAATGATGTATGTGCGCTGAGATGAACCAGAAACAGATGGCTCTCAGGCTGTCGGCTCTCTGCTTGTGCCAGCAAAGGTTTCCTCGTCTCTGATCCATCACACACCTAATGCTGCTGACATTTGCATCCAGCTTGGATTCAGCCCAGAAGCTTTCAAACATCAGTTTCTCTCCTTTCATCTGAGAAATATCTGAAATCTGAGGGAACACAGTAAACACCTGCATGCTTATCTGGCTTTAAACCCCTGAGAATTAATGGACATGACGTGGTGAGGGACATGCAGCTGTCAGTCACAAGTTTAATCACGATGATATGTTGATTCAGAAAATGATTCACTGATTACTGATGTAATAAATAATACGGCTGATATGAGTTTGATTAATTATTCAGAGATCAATATGAGACGATATCACAGCCGATTTAACAGGATCACCTGCATTCATGTCAGATCAGTAGAAAGAAGTAAAATATCCAAATCTGAACTCAGTCAGATGTTAAAATAAGAAACATTTTGACGTCTGACTGAGCCGGATCCGGTTCCACCAGGATCCAGCTGGTGGATCTGGTGGATCTGGTCTAACTTGGATCTGGACTCGGGTGTACCCGATGTCAGGTGGATCTGGTCTCAGGTGGATCTGGCCTGAGCTGGATCAGGTCTCAGGTGGATCAGGTCTCAGGTGGATCTGGCCTTGGCTGGATCAGGTCTCAGGTGGATCTGGTGCCAGGTGGATCAGGTCTCAGCTGGATCAGGTCTCAGGTGGATCTGGTGCCAGGTGGATCAGGTCTCAGCTGGATCAGGTCTCAGGTGGATCGGGTCTCAGGTGGATCAGGTCTCAGCTGGATGGAAGATGCACATAGATATAAGTGGAAAGCAGAGACTTTTCTACATGCTGGACGCAGCAAGAAGCACAACAAAATCTCGTGAGATTTCACAATAGACTTAGTAAAAATATCGACTCTGTGTTTCATATCGATATGATATCGCAACATAAAATATTGGCATATTTCAGTGTATCGGTATTTTGTCACACCCCTACTCTTGCAGAAGTAGTCTTTATGATGTGTGATGTTAGGACCACCGGTCTGTAGTCACTCGCCTGGATGCTGGACAAGGACGCCCCCAAGGGGTGGCCTGTGCCCTCCTGAACAAAAAGCTGGCCACCCCTGCAAGAGTTATATTTTTTTTATTTATATAAATTTTTCTGTAATGTTAACATGGTGCAGCATGCTTTGCTAATATTTAAATGTCAAAATCTTTATAAGCTAATAAAAATAAAATAAATAAAAATATTACACTAGAACTACCATTTTCTGCCATTGCTGTTTTGCCGTAGTCCCCCACAGATCTATCAAGAACTAATTAACTCACCCTTTCTGATGCAAATTCATCCAGGAAGGCTCCACCCAGAACTGCCCCAACCGGTTTCTAATGCCCCTTTCACATCAGCACCTACTCAGCCCCGCCCTCACTGGGCCGATACCACACTACCCCCGTTTACTTTGTTCAGTTACACCTTCAGCTCTGCTTTTCAGTGTGGGTGAGGTTGTCATAGTTGTTGCAACACACAGGATTTGTGACACACACACTAAACTGCTCATCACAAGCAAAACAATCTTGGCCACTCTTGAAATAAGTTTTTTTTTTTTTTAAAAGTTTGTTTTTGGCTTTTTCTTTTTTTTTTTGCTTGTAATAAGCAAAACATTCTGCCAATGGAACAAGTGAAACTTTATCATAATATTTCTTGAAATAAGATGCATTTGTCTTATAACGAGTTCCTATATTCACTGAAATGTTTCTGCAACGATAGGGGATTATCACGCTTCCGCGTTCCGGTTTCCGGAAGTTGAAACATTTGGCACTTCCTCTTCCGGGCCATGTTAACGACAGCCGTTCCTGCTCTGTTATACTGTTTAAATCGGATAAACTCCAAACATATTTAAGTTTTCATTCTAGACTGAAGTGATACTGGACCAAAAGCTGGATCAAAGCGATTGATTTGCCGCGGTGAAGGGCCGAACTTTATAATAAAACACACGTTTGTTTGTCCCCAGTGGGGCACAACACCGGCACTTCACAGCATGCTAGCATTAGCCAGCTAACGTTTACTGACGTGCTTAACATTGTGCGTCTTAAAACACACAAACATCTGAAAATCGGATCTGTACCTCCCCGTTTCCAGTGGAACAACTGGGGACTGCCAAGAAAGGAGACGCTTTCAGATGCTTGTGTGTTTTCAGCCGCACAAAGTTAGGCACGTCATCAAGCTGGCTAATGCTAACCTGCTAACAATAGTCCGCCAGCTACTACTCTGTTAAACTTTGTAAATCGGATAAACGCCAATGCCAAGTTTTCATTCCAGACTGAAGTGATGCTGAGGAAGAAGTGGATTAAAACGACCGATTCGCCGCGGTGAAGGACCGAACTTTATAATAAAACGACACACGTTTGTTTGTGGCCGGCAGACTGCGCAGTCGTGTTAGCAGGTTAGCATTAGCCAGCTCGATTACGTGCCTAACTTTGTGCGGCTGAAAACACACAATCATCTGAAAACGTCTCCTTTCTTGGCAGTCCCCAGTTGTTCCACTGGAAACGGGGAGGTACAGACCCGATTTGCAGATGTTTGTGTGTTTTAAGACGCACAATGTTAAGCACGTCAGTAAACGCTAGCTGGCTAATGCTAGCATGCTGTGAAGTGCCGGTGTTGTGCCCCACCGGGGACAAACAAACGTGTGTTTTATTATAAAGTTCGGCCCTTCACCGCGGCAAATCGATCGCTTTGATCCAGCTTTTGATCCAGAATCACTTCAGTCTAGAATGAAAACTTAAATATGTTTGGAGTTTATCCGATTTAAACAGTATAACAGAGCAGGAACGGCTGTCGTTAACATGGCCCGGAAGAGGAAGTGTCAAAAGCCGGCAACTTCCGGTAAGCGTGATAATCCCCTATTATTCAAGTAATTCAATTCGTAAAATTGCTTGAGGCAAATTAATTAACTGCCTCCAGGATCCCTTAAATTCACTCTTTGTGTTTTGTGCATCCGCCTGGATGGTTTTTCTGTTACACAACCTGGGCCGAACATTAACACAATTGACCTATGGCTAAGCCCCGCCCCCTCCACTCACTCGGACAAACAAACATTCGGTGACAGGCGCTACGTGACATTTCGGGAGATGACAGCTGTCAACACGGACAACAGACGCGTGATCAGACAGAGAGATCATGACAAGATAAATTAAAAAACATAAAAACAATACAAACAAACAAAAAGAAATTGTTCAGAAGTCTTAAACTGGGAGTAGAAATCAGCCTGTGAATCTCTGAATGTGACTCGTGTCGCTCCCCCAGTTTCTTGCACAAACTGCTGCACGGCTGCTGTTGTTGTGCCAAAAAGTGATCATCTGACAAAAACTGATCAAACAGCCTCGGAAGCGGAGCAGTCTGGCTGCAGCTTGGAAGCCAGAGGCGTGTCGTTATTGACGTTATTACACGACACCTGTACTACACGACAGCGTCTTATGTACCGTTACCACGTACCAAAACTAGCATGTTTAGCTAGCGTTAGCCAACTTAAACTAACGTTAGGGAAGGTAACTTCATATTTCTTTCAAGCAAAGTGACAACATGTTTCCTCAAATACGATGTTGCCTTACCTTAGAACAGATGTAGACATGCTTGTTCATTTTATCCACGTTCAGTTGATGTTGTGTTCTGCCGCATAACTTTGGCTTGATGTGACTTGGTAAAAGGCAAAAAAAAATACGCCCTGTCACCCAGCCTCTCAGGATACCTAGTATCGGAGTTGCATGTACCCCATGCACACGTTTGACCATTTTAAACTAAAAAGAACACATAAAAACGAACAAAAACGGACCAACTTCAATGCATTTCAATGGACGTTTAAGCAGAGAATGTCCGAGTGTATGGGAAAGCTGTGCGCACTGTGATTGGCTCATCGCGTTTGGGGGCGTGGTTTAGCCATAGGTCAATTGATGTTCCACCTGGACGGGTATTTCTGTTGAACATAACAGTTAGCTTTATGCTAATAATGTAACTAACGTGGAGGGAGTAAAAACTGTACGGGACCCTACAAACTGGAGTGAAAGAGAGAGAAAACACCGCCCCCTCTCTGCGGTTCAGTACGCATGTTAACCATGACATAGAAATAATAAAGGTCCTTTATTTATTTGTATAATCGGTGGATTTGGCTGCGCCTGGTCAGTAAAGGCAGTTCAGAGCGGGTCCGTCTGCTCTGCGCTCCGTGTGCTGTGCGGCCTCCAGAACTTAGGACCGTTTTAATAGATGGTTTAGTTCACGCCGTGGACCCGCAGCACGAGCCAGAAGCACACTGTCACAGCTCTGCTCTAAATATGGACGTCGAGTCTGTTTTTGACGGAACAGCTTCCAGAATCAGCTCTCATTAGTTCAGATAGAGGAAATCAGATGTGGAAGTAGCAGAAAGCATCCGGTGACTTTCAAAATAAAACGCCGCTGCAAGTTTACAGTCGCTGAACTACATCAAGCATTACATTACCAGTGATACCAGGTTAAAAGTCTATCAGAGGGTCTCAGCGGTTTGTTTTTATTTTATTTTCATAACAATAAACAAATGATTTTTTTTAAACTGCTGGGAGTCAGCTTAGCAGGTGCTGATCATCCTTTCTTGTTAACACATTTATACTGCAAGTGTTGTGGACTTGAATGTGTATTTAGGTCCTATAATGAACGGCCAATTGTCTCCATTTTATTAAAGCTCAGAATTAAATATGCAGATGTGGAAGCAACATTGAAGTTTTGGCAGAGAAGCGGGGGGGGCATCAGTGCTGCGTTCAGGGCGAACGCTGCACGCTAGAACTCTGAAAGCTAGAAAGTTTGGCTCTTACAATCAATTTAAGTTGTGAAATTTGAATAACTTGCAAAATGTCCAATTTATCTGATTACTCGATTAATTGTTAGAAGAATTGCTAGATTACCCGATTACAAAAATAATCAATAGCTGCAGCCCTAGTAAGATTTGAGTTTTTACAGTTGAAATTAAGGAAGTTTGTTGCAGATAATGCCTTATATACAATAGAGGCCCATTCATTCTGCCCCCTTCACTGCCATTATATGGATATACGCAGATCTACGACTAATCTAAATAGTGTCCAAAGAAGTCAGAGTGATACAGAAATGTTACTGATGACTAAATGCACATAGGCTGCTCTGGATAAATTCCAGAAATAAAGTCCACGTTGAAAAAAACATGACCCTGTGGCCACCCCTAGGAGTAGATGTGTGGTCAGAGGCAGCTGGCATCTTAGAAGAGCAAATAATGCATCAAAATATTTCATTTGGCTGTTTTTTAGATCTTTGTTCACTATTAATTGAATTTGTGAGCCTGTAATCAGGTTTTATGAGTCAGCCTTTAGCAGGAGAGCTTGTATCTGCGTGGAATGGTGAGGTGAGGTCACTCCTGGTCGTAACCGGCTGCGCTAACCACAGAATGCAGCTCATTTCCTTCGCTTTCAACGGGGAATTTCACTGATGTCATTCTGAAGTGGGAATTAATTAACCTGCTTTGAGCTTGGACAGGTTTGTTGCTGCACAAAGTCCAGGCCAGCCCTCTCTTACTCTGATTCTGTCTCTCACACACGATATATGAAGGCAACATTTGTTTCTAAGTGCTTTGTGGATGAAAAATCAGATGAGATGTGCTGTAATAATTTTCACAGGGAATATAATTTTTGACCTGTGACTTGCAGCCTTTTAATTTTCATTTAGTTTGTGACGTAACGTTTGACTTCTGTTGTTCGTCAGCAGGAACTTGTGAAAATGAAGTTTGCTTTGCCAAATAAGCAAAAGGTAATCTCACTGGAAACATAAAACTCACAAACAGTAATAATTCTCAAAAATTCAGTCTATTTAGTTTATTTATAAAACACTAATTTACAACATATACCATCTTAGGACACCATAAAGAGAGAAATTAAATCCAACTAACTAAATTCAGACGTCGTCCAGCTGTGTGGTTTCACTTCACACGTGTAGAATGAAATATTCACAAGTTGTTCGAGCAGCGTTGCTCAGTCCTGGTCCTCAGGGACCCCTGCGCTGCTGGTTTTCAAGATATTCCTACGTTAGCACACCTGACTCAGATGAAAGGCTCGTTAGCAAGTTTGCAAAGAAGTTGATGAGCAGTTGAGTTGATCTGAATCAGGTGTGGTGGAATTGGAAACCTGGAATACATGCAGGGCAGGAGATCCTGAGGACCAGGACTGGGAAACCCTGTGTTATAGGCTGATGAATATCCGCTGCAGGATGGTTTCCCAAACAAAGTCTTTCCTCTTCATGTCAAAGACGAGAAAACAGCAGACAATGTGAACATTTGGACGTCTCCATGTTAGATTCAGGAGTTAACGTTACAGTACCTGACTGTAGTGATACTGAAGTACCGATGCCTCTGATACCAGACGTTCATGTTCTAGAATCAATTTTCATGTTAGAATATCAATATTTTGCTAATTTGAGATAAATATGAAGTTTATCCCAAATTGTAATACTGTAGAATGGTGTTTCCCAACTCCGGTCCTCAGGACCCACTGACCTGTATGTCTTTGAGGCAACCCTGATTTTCTCACCTGAGTCAAATGATTGGCTCATTAACAGGCAGTTCATGAATCTGCATCAGGTGTGTTGGAGTAAGAACACATGAAGGCCCAATCCCAAACCGCCCCCTACACACTACCGCTTAACTTTCGAGTGTCGGTCCCAAGGAAGTCAGATTCGCAGCTGTGGATTAATAACTCACACTCATGTGTGAAGAACAATGTTTGTTTTTTTACAGAAATAACGATCCTAAACAATTAAATAAATGACAAAATTATTAATATTACTACTACTATTACTACTATTACTACTAATAGGCCTAATGTTCATGATTACTAATTATCATTATTACTTCTACTACTGTTAATTATAATTCATCATCATCATTATTACATTATTATTATTATTATTATTATTATTATTTATTATTATTATTATTATTGTGCCAATAAGAGGATTATAGACATGTTTTCTATCAGTATTGACACGTGCAGAACTCATATGAGGAACACGGTTGTTTCCTCCTCCGTTTACCCGTTGCACCCGTTGCAAAATTCTAGCGAGCAGACTCGTTAGCTGTGTTCGAAATCGCTCCCTATAACGGATGTAGTGCACTACATAGTGAGCACGCCATTTTGTAGTGTTGTTCGAATTCTGTTCACTACTTTTCATCCACTACATCGTCCACTATAAAATACCCACAATACACTGCGAATGTAAGTGTATAAGCGATGTACCCTACATTTTACTCCCGTATACCACAATGCAATGCGGCCGTGTTTTGTGATCGCAGAAGAAGCTTTAAATGTAAGTAAACGTAAGTAACGTTTAAGTATCAACATTCGCTTTAGTGGCGTTGTTGTGTAGCTTTTAACAATAATGGTATTTCTTCGTACCAGGAAAGCTGTCTATTGTTCATAACTGTTAGCTACCGCTACTGCACGTCTTTAAAAAAAAAAAAAAAAAACAACTTTATTGAAGTTCCATTACTGCACGTCGCAGCGCATCTACCGACTAGGGATGTATATCGTTATGATTTTATCGATACCGATACCCATATCGATACTCCTTATCGATACCGGTATTTATCGATTCTCTTATTGATACTATAACATAATTTAGAGTAAATAATAAAGACATTACAAGATGTTAAAAGATCCAGTGGTGGAGAACGTTTGTTCAGAAGGTGTTGAAGTAGCCCGGACATAAAGGTGGGTGAAGAACAGCTGGGAGAATATGGGAATTGTGTCTGTCTTATTCCATCTCTGTGATTATTTGGCTGTGTAATGATAACTCGATGGTTAGGTAGATGTACAAAAAGTATCAATAAGAGTATCGTTTGTCCAGAATCTTAATGGTACCCTGGTATCGTTAAGATTAGGAACCGGTACCAAACGATACCGGTACTCGGTATACATCCCTAGCCAGGAGTCCTGTCTTTGACAACCTTGGTGGCAATTTGGAGTTGTGAAGGAAAAGAAAACATTCTGACAATTGTCAAACATATTCTCATGATTTGAGTCAACTGTCATCTTCGACAGCCTTCCTCATTAATAACCTCATCACACACCAAGGAAACCTAATTTGAGCACATGTACACTTAACTCACAGTGCAGGAGTGAACAGGGAGAGTCACAAAGCATGATGGGAAATATTCATGCTGAAGAGGGCGTAGTCTCTCTGAGCAAGTCTTATAAAAGTCATTTTTCTTTGACACTGAAAAGAAAAACGCTGATGACCAGCACATCAGCGGGCATTTTACTGTCACTGGTGTTGGAATTACTCTGAAAGAGTAAATATGATTTAACAAATCAAATCAGATTTTACACTTGGGATTTTACCGTGTACGTACATCCATTTCCACGCAAAACTCTGCATTTATCAACTTGGACGTGAGCGTAGGATACGATTAAATCTCACAACAGCTCTGAGTTCGTGTACGCAGGTTTGAGTCAGTGAAGGTTTGCAGCGCAGCAGAACATGAAAACATTTATAAAACAAACCTCAAGCTGTCATTTAAGCATAAGTAGCCACATATCCAGCACTGAAAATAGATTCCCAAAACAACGTTTAAAAAAATAGCTGTAACTGAATTTTATTCCTTCATTTAATTAAACAAAGTATTCAAATTATTAGCATGTTATATTTCTAGGTGGCAATTATTATGCAGTCTAAAAGCATCTTATCACACCGCTGATAAACCTGCCAGGAGCGCAGGTAGGCCTGTATCTGTGTGCAAACAAACACACATGCCAAGGTGGAGCGCTACCTGTCAGACCAGCGGGGGGAACGTTGCTTTAGAATTGGAGACAGTCTGCAACACGATCCTGTCACAATTGCTGCACGGCAATGGAGCCTTTTGATGCACAGTCAGAGGAACAACGCACCGGGAGCCTGAGCTACCTGTAGTTAAGAGCTAACCAAGCTAACCCGAAACTAACGGGAGCTAACAGAAGGTAAGCGGGCTACGGATAAAACTCATTGCTGTGCGACTCTGCTACAGGCTGAGGCCTTCCTGGGAGCAAGCAGGGAGCTAGCTACTAGCCATCAGCGCTAGTGCTGACAGCACATCTGTCAGCTGTCAATCAAAAGTACATGCCCATAATTATGTGTCATTTCAAGATTAAATAACATCTGAACAACTGAGTTATAAAAATTCAACCCCGTCTCAGTTGACATGAAAGCAAACTTCACCTATTAAAGGCCTCCTTCCACTGAAAACCCGTTTAACTTGCTCCTTCTGAAATACGGAGGGTTTCCCCTTGTTTACTTACACATGCTGACTTGCTAGCATTGCGTTCCCCCCAGTCGGCTGTGCTTTCTCATCAGAGAAACAATACGAGGAAAAGAGCGAATCGGGAACAGCCTTGCACTTCTACGTCACATTGCAAATAGCGTATCCCACGTGGGGTTTCTATCTGTCCATTGGAAGGCAGGTAACCCTCCACTACACACTAGAAGTAAAGACGGCACGACTGTAGCTTCGGAGTTGAGAAGCTAATTAGCTAACTGTTTGTTAGCATGGCGGAACAAACTTGTTTGTCGGCTCTATTTCCTGTCTGTAACAAAATAAGAGCGGAGGGCGGAGCTTCCTTCATACACTGATGGGAGGCAGCCAATCAGACGGAAATTCATGAGAAGGACCCGGAAAAGCCTGCCGTTGGACCACAAGCCTCTCTTCTAGTATACAAATACTGCTGGATACTAAGCAACCAGAAGGTTTTTTTAAACAGAAACGATGCAGAATGCATTCAATAATAATGGAGAACACAGAAATATTAATGAAATGACCATGGAAGTACAACTTTAAACCTGAAATGATGTTTTGAACCAGACTGTAAATAAGTGTATTTCTACTGTAAACATGTTTATTTTTGCTGTAAACATGTTTACTTCTGCTTTGAAGTTGGTCATTTTAACATGGGAGTCTGTGGGGACCAACTCCCTTGTGGAGCTAGTCCCTAGTGGCTGAGGTGGGAACTGCAATTTTCCTCACTTTTTGGTCGGCTTCCCTTTTCACCATCAGATTTTGCTGCTTGGAGAAAATGTTGCAGTTTTATGACGGTTTAGTTGATCGCACCATGAATGAAAATACTGAAACTGCTGTGACCAGATCTGCATTAAAGCCACAGTGACGGTTGAACATCTGAGTGACTCTGCATTCTCTGCAGAGAAGGCAGAGCAGATGTCCAGAAACCATGGCGTAACTATCTGACACCGGCTTCAATAATCTGCCGTCCCATTTGGATGTTAACTTTTCCATGACTGTGTAAAAAGTGAGGACCCAAACAGAAGCAGAATAAATAACATTAAACATCAGATGTGAGGTTGTAAATGTTAAACCTACCTCATTGTGTGTTTTGGCCCTCCAGTTTTCCGTAGCCTGTCAGTGGTTGTTTTACTACAACAGTCGTATTGTTTTGGGTCTGTAATATACGTCAGCTCACCCCCCCCTCGCTGTTCTCAGTCTCAGACAGAAAGTTCTCCAAGGCGGCGCTCACCATCGGAGCTCCAGACGAAGCCGCCAACGCCGTGGACGTGGACGAGTGTGGGCTTCACGGGGGCCAGCTCTGCCAGCACACATGCAGCAACAGCCGGGGTTCGTACCGCTGTGGCTGCCACCAGGGCTACATCCTGCAGGACGATGGACACTCCTGTGCACCAGGTACCAGTTCAGCTCTGAGACATGATCCACCCCCACGGTCCAGAGAACAGAGTCCTGTTTCACTGGGAGACAAATTCAAAGCTTTGAAGCTTTAAATAAGTTTGCAGGCGACATGAAACACATACATGCTCCTTTTCTTTCACCATCACTGTTCTCATTCTGCTATTCTGATGTACAGTCAGAGAAAAGCCTTAATATATGCTTAAAGGGACTAGAGGCAGGAATTGTGAAAGAATAAACATGCATGTCCAGTTTTTTAGTACTCATGGGTGACTAAGCATTAAAAACCAAAAAGAACCAGCCCACCCACGTCTACTTTCCGTTACCTTGAACAGGCTGCGTGCTGCATAATGCACCGCGATTCGGTGGCTGAATTTCCCGCGCAGTCTTACGGGTTTGATGTTGGGGACGCTGCATCCGCGTCCCCAACAGTTTTGAAACAGGAAGGAGACGGTCGCGGTGAATTCAAACATTGTAAGGGATAGTTATGGATTCTTCTGTCATCAACAAATGATCCAGATCAACTGAAAGACATCATCAGCATACATTATGATAAACACTACCATGCTGATAATAAACACAGGCCATTATGTAAAGTGTAAATGAAAGTGGTCCAAGAATAGACCCTAGATGGATCCCAACAGAACATCCAAGGTCAAGTGATTTGGTCCCATTAAGAGGAAAGTTCTCTGACAGGAAATACGCACCTTCAATTGTGACTGGATACCAGATGCAGCCGAGATCTCATCATCATCCTCACAGCCTCAAATGGAAGATAATCAGTTGATCTCCTGAAGTTTAATGACATCACAGGTCACATGACGTCCTGGAACGCAGCTGTTTGCCATATTTTCATGTCACAGAAACATTTCCAGACTCAGCCGAAGCGCTTCATGATCCTCTCTCTGTTGTTTTCACGCAGTAAGTCCAGAGGAGGACAACCGGGTCGGGGACGTGAACAGTCCTGCTGCCGGTCCCATACAAACCACTACTACCACCACAACCACCAGTGCAACCACCACCAGCCCTGTCCACCTGGATCCCTGCGCAGGTAACGCAGATGGCACCGTGATGCCATTTTCATTAACACACGCCTAACGCATAGACTCAGGAATACCAGATGCCTCAAAACCAAGCTAACGCCTGGCTGAGGCCCCCGGCCTTTCTACAGAGTGCTGTGAAAGAGGGAGGTAAGAAGCAGGGTACAACCGGACCGATCACCTGTCCAGGTGATTCTAACATCACAGACCCCCGACTGTTAACAGTTTATACAAAGAATGTAAAAACTCCAGATGTGATGAAAGTCACTGTGCAGACAAACAAAGCAGGATCATCCTCAGTAACTGCTTATGATTAACATTACTGGCTCTTTGTTTTCATAAAGTTTGCTTAACGTTTGAAAATTAATAAACTTTCAATAGTCACGATATCACAGATGGTGATGATGGATCTGATGGCCACACAAGAACCTAGCCACGGTAAAATCCTTCCTCCATGCGCCCGACTTGACAGAATAAAGCCTCTGCAGACTCCATTTACATTTCAGTTGCTTTTCTAGTTTGGTTTATTTTAATAAAACTGTTTGATCTGCATGTTCACTCATTCAGTGGAGCGCCAACATGATGCTCCCGTCACACGATGTCACCATGTTACACGATATCACCATGTTACATGTTATCACCCTATGACATGAGCGATGGTGCCCTCCACCCCCCATGGTGATCTCGTGCTCGTCTCTTCCAGGAAGCAACGCCTGCAGGCAGCTGTGCCGTTCAGTGGCGGGTCGAGCTCGTTGCTCCTGCTTTCCAGGGTTCTCTCTGATGGCAGATGGACGCACATGTGAAGGTGAGCATCTCCACTTCCTGTCACATCATCACGTGTCTTTCCATAGTAAGCTTTGACGGCAGTGATATGTCAGTCACTGCTGCGTGAGAGCAGCACACCCAGACTGTGAGGTGATGGTGGGCAGCGGAGCGTGAGCCACAGAACCAGACTCTCCCGTAATTGAAGTCAGGGACTTCGGACGAGGAAGCGCTGGTGTTGAGATCTAAACAATGCTCTGGCTGATTGGCTTCCTGCTGCCTGGTGGTGCACATGCAGCCCTGCTATCCTACAAGATGAGTCAAACAGCCAATTACGGTGCAGCAGCATTAGCTGCAGTAATGAATGCATGTAGTCTGAGCGCTCAACCAACTCCCTCGCAAAGCCCTCCACGGTATCTTCTAAAACAATCTGTTACACTTTTAATGACCAGAAATAATAAACGGGGTGTAAACGTGTTTTCTACCATGTGTGCACATCATAAAGCAACCTGCCAGCCAGGAGCACCGCACCGGTCAGCTCACGCACTGAACAAGACAGGGAGGAAAGTAAGTGGACCCTCTTTAAATGCAATCACAGCTGCAGAACTATTTAAATTTATAAACTGCTGCTCTTGTTAATGTCAGCTTCATTTCTGCAGCATATTTTAAAACAACAGAGTTGATAAACTTGACTTTTAAAGCTGTCCTTTTTATTGTAAATAAATTTGCGATCCTGAGGGAACTTTTTGTCTCTACTCATTTTACCACATGCCTCTGGGTATCCTAGATTACCTTATCTGAGAGAATTCATTTGACCTTACGGATCGGTCACAGTAATGAATAAAGCATCCTACGGAGAAAAAAATTGGAATTAAACAAACAGGCTTTAAATCGGATGGTTGATGCCTCGACATTGTCCATTATTTCCTGATAATGTACGCCTCGTCGGACATTATCCGGTACATATCACGGTCACTAACAAAAGAGAGAGAAATATTATGTCAATTATTAATTTGTCGATGTTGTTTTTACAATTAAAACCTTAAGATTTTCCCAATAAACTTCTGAGCGGACTGTTAAATGTTTCTTGTGACGCTGCCATCCAGCTCTGAGCACAGAACCTCCAGCTGTTAATCAGGCCTGATCAGAGGAAGTGAGACGATTGCTTAACGTTTATGTTACGTGAAACAAAGTTTTATTTCAGAGGGCACTGACAGAGCCAAATACAGACCCTTTCCAAAAAATTACAATATCATAGAAAAGGTGTTTCATTTTCATAATGCCATTGGAAAAAGTTAAACCTTCATAGATTATAGATTCAGGGCCCACAATTTAAATGATTTCAAGTATTCATTTGTTTATTTTTACATAATTTGGGCTTTCAGCTCATAAAACCCACAAAGTAAGCCTGCAGGCTGCTTTCACAGCGATGCCCAGTCACAGAGATGATGTATGTCTCCAGCCCGGCGTCTGAGAGTCGAGCCAGCCGTGCTCTGGAGGCTGTGGGTCCGCGACACACCCACCTTAAAGAAGCAATGATAACTCATATTTTGTCTTCTGTGTTGCCCTTGTGATAAATAAACTGTAAAATTATTTTTTTGGCAATGTATGTTCTATCTGTTGCCACGGTTACCAACAAGCATTTGAGCCATCAAAATTATTTGGAACAATCAGGTCATTTGGCCAGAACCTTTTTTCTAGGTGTCCTAAATCACTTTTTAATGGACTCCCTGCAGCCAATGAGAGTCGAGTTCACTGCAAAAATTCAAATTTTACCAAGTATATTTTTCTAATTTCTAGTCAAAATATCTCATCACACTCAAAATAAGACTAAACTACTTAAAGGTACAGTTTGTAAGAATTACTGACATCTATTGGTAAAGATGGATTTTTGAGAGAAAACATGTTTTCTTTCAAATGACTTCATATTCCAGCACTGTTGTGAATGTACGGTGGTCGTTAATGGCCAAAATTCTCCCAGACATAAAGATGTTTTCATCTGGGAGTGGATCGGTGGTTTCAGGTGTAGCTATGACTGTTCTACCGGAATATCAGCAATAACCCGGTTGCGCACGGCCATGTAAACACTGGCAAAAACCTGAACATGCTCATTTTCAGGTTTTTAAAAACCAGAATATTACCCCTGGGTTACTCCTTTTCTAAACCAAATATTTTGTCATGTAAACATGTAAAGGAATATCTCCATTGAAAGGAACATTTAATTGTGTTCTGTGCATGTTCTGTCTGCAAGGATTCTTGGTCTTTTGAGTAAACAGGGAGTATTTGTACCAGCGATCAGACAGTGCTCTGCACAGCCTGCTAGTTTATATATCACCATGGCAACACGCATCCCGAGAGAAGCTGGTGTGCAAACAGTTACTTCGCGGGGCTCCATCACTCATCTGGCAAAGTTTGGTGAAGGTGTGACAGGAAAATTTACTGATTCCAGCCGGAGTCTGTTAACTTCATCATTACAAGCGTTCCCACCAATCCTGACTGAGACCTTCATCTGTCCGGGGGACTCTGGTGGAAACGGGAAGCGTGGATGTGCACAGCTCCAGCTCCGAGCTGCATTTCCAGCACATGTTCTCTCCTTCTATGACCCGTCAAGTAGCTACTGCTGGTGGGTCAGAACCAGAACAGAAGCGCAGGAAAAGGACTGCTAACGGCTCCAGACTGCAGTCCAGCCGCCTCTCGCAGATCCGCGGTCAAGCCAATCGGCGTTATTTTGGCTGTAACGCTGAAACTTGGCTGGTTTGACCGCAGTGGCTCCGGATGATTCATTATCCCCCATCAACATGACGTTTTCTGTGCGTCGCGGTTTGGGTCGGGATATTCCAGTTGATTTCAGTCATCATGTATACAGGAGTAACTCTGTCTGCTCATGCATGTAAACGGGTTATTCCTAATCTTTAAGAAACCGGAATATTGACCTTAACCCGAATTTCGATGGCATGTAAACGTAATCATTGTTTTGTCCATTTAGGGATACTGTAGTTAAAATGGTGGCACAAATATGGCCCCAACCCCCACCCCCCCCCCCCCCCCCCCCCCCTCCCCCCCCCTTCCATTTTATAGCTACATGTTCTCACCCATCAGCGTCGTGTACCTCGTTGTAACTAATTTTTTAACTTTTTAGTAGAAACATTTCATTTTTCCCTCAACACAAAATAGTCTAAACTCCTTGAAAGATGATGATAACTGCAGAAATTTCAATATATGCAAACTATATAGGCACATATAGGAGAGGCACTTATACTGTTGCAATCAAAACAGACACAAAAAAAAGACCAAATGACAGAAAATAAAAGAGATTTCTCCCAACTTGCAAAGAAAATTATGTTCCTTATAAAGTAATTCATGCCCAACACCATATTTTTCATAACAACCCCTAATTCATTTTGTCCTTGCCGGCCCGTCCGAAAGGTCTTGTCCCCGGTCTCGTCTTAAAGTCTTTCTTTCCGTCTACCTCAAATGTCTTACCTTGTCGCCGTACTCCCTGCTCGTCTTCTCGGTTGTGCGGTCTTACACAACCTCCATGTATGTGCACCCGCAGCAAGCAGATATAAATGGCTCATTCTGAGAAAATAAACATGTAACAGCTTTTCTAATACAGCGAATACACATCAATAGAAACATAGTTTTGAATTACATATAAAAATTTTCTTCCATTGACCTTTGTTTTTTTACATACAGTACCTTTAAAGAGAAACATTTCAGTGAGATATAGGAACCTGTTTTAAGACAAATGCATCTTATTTCAAGGAATATTGTCAAGAAAATTTCACTTGGCAGGATTTTAGCTTATTACAAGCAAAAAAATCTTGGTCACTCTTGAAATATGTTTATTATGTTTATTATATGTTTATTTACCTTTTTTGTTATTATTCCCCCCTCTCCCCTTCCACCCTCCGCTCTGCTCTCACCCCCTCCCTCGCCTGATTCAACTGCGTGAGTGGAGCTGAGTAGTAACTTCTGTGCAGTCAGGTCTGGATTTTCAAACAAATAGATTTTTTAAAAAAACGTCTGCAGCAACACTGAGGGAGGGGGCCACAACCTTGTCATTACCTGTAAGTTTATTCATTTTCTAAATGCTGTCTTGTCTGATAAACGTAGCTCACTGTCTGTAGTGCCCATGTTGCTAGCAGCTAGCCTTTTAGCAAACTCCGACCGCAGCTTGACCTACTTTTTCTAAATGAGGTTATAGCCAAATAAGGTGTAGCCAATTAAAAAATGAAGTTAACTTGGTCTCCGGGTAAAGCTGCATATCATTACCACACTCAACTGTATTACCGAGGAAGGGAGGACTAGCGTGCCAAAACAAACCCCCCGCTGTAAAAAGTGACATTTTTTTCTTTGGAGTATTTACATATGCAGTAATGTCAACTACATGAACCACTTTTTACTGCTATGTCATCACTCCTGTAAAACAAGTTCCTATACCTCACTGAAATGTTTCTCTTTTGACAATTATGTCTTATATTAGTGTGATGAGATATTTTGACTAGAAATTAGAAAAATATACTTGGTAATATTTGAGTATTTGCAGTGTATGCAGCCCACCAAGGTAAAAAGTGAAATGCTGTCTGGTGAATTCTTCATGCAGATCAGTCTACAGCTGTGATACTACTCAGAGACCCAGACGGCCCAGGAAGCTCCTTTATGGAGGTAATAGTCAACTCTGCTCACCAGGAAGTGGATCTTTATGGATGTTAGTGACCAGCAGACTCTGTTCATATTTTACTGTGGTAGCGGTCGTCCCACAGATGTAAATTTTTTTTGATTGATAGCCCTACAATAATTGATTTGATGCTTAAGTAAGTAAACTAATTTATAAATTGGCAAAAGTGTGAAAACCTGGCTGCAATGCTGCTTCATGAGGGAAGAAGTGATGCATGGCGGCTTCTAGATCCAGCTGATGTAAATAAAAAAAAAAATATTTTTTTATTTTTATATCCACACACACAACACATAAAAAAAAACCAAACAGAAGAAAAAAAAAAAAAAAAAAATTCACTCACAAAATGACAATATAAAAAAAAATATTAAAAAAAAAAAAACCAAAACAAAAAAAAAAAAAAAAAAAATAAAAATAAAAAAAAAAACCTTTAAAAAAACACAAAAAATAGAAAAAAAAAAATATGCAAATGTCTGCTTGCAGCAGGCCTCTGTTGGCCGTGTGGTGTCAGAGAGCTGCTGTGGAGGTGAAGCCTGGACTTACACTGCAAAAACTCAAATCTTTTTCTCTAATTTCTAGTCAAAATGTCTCATCACACTCAAAATAAGAGAAAATTACTTAAAGAGAAACATTTCAGTAAGATATAAGCTCTTGCTTTTTCCTTGATCATTTCTTTAATATTACTTTATTCTCCTATATTATTAAATAATATCTACTACATTTTATATCATTAAAAACCTTCTAAAATTATTTGTATCCATCTGTATATCTATATTAAAATAGAATATTGTACTCCAATGACCCCTTCCCGGTCCTTCTAATCACTTTACATTAATTCTCATGACCTCACTCTGATCAGAAGAAAAAAACAACCCCCCCCTCCCACTCCTCTACTGTCATGAAATAGAGCAAACAAACAAAATTGTTCAACCATACTAACAAACAATTAGATAAATTAGTTACTTAACTACCTAATATACACGAACGTACTCTCCTCCTATCTTCTGTAATAGAGGGTAACCCACCCTCCCATGGATAAAAAGAAACCCCCAGTGGGAGACGCAATTTGCAATTTGAAGTAGAAGGGCAAAGCTCTTCCCCGTTTTCTCTTTTTCTTCTATTTTTTTCCCTAATAAAAAAAAAAACCCAACTGGGGGGAAACCCAACCCAGAAAAACAAAAAGTGTAAAGAAAAAAAGGGAAAACCCTCCGTATTTCAGAAGGAGCAAGTTAAACGGGTTTTCAGTGGAAGGAGGCCTTTAAAGGCATATGCCACCCCTGGGATAAATTTAGCCTCCCCCCGCAGTCCCCTGAGTTGGACAAGTGGGCAGAAGCGTTTTCCAACCGACCGTCATTCTTTGAATCTGGCAGCCCTGACTTTAGCTTAGCTTAGCATAGTTGCTGTAATCTGGCGGTTCCAACTAGCACCACTTGGTGAAAGTAAACTAATTAACTCAAGATTTTTTCCAATTACGTTTCATGACCCGCACATTCTGATCGAGAACAAATAAGAAGCAGATTTCACATCAAAAGACTGACTTGGCAGCATTCAAGAGGGGAACTATATGCCGTGGAAGTACAGGCGAATCACAGGCGAATCATAGACGAAGCACCGGCAGCTCGCATGCGCAGCATCCCCAACTTCTGTACACAGGGTTGCGTCCAGATGCTGTGCATGCGTGCTGCCTTTGCTGCTATCCGCGGTGCTTCGTCTATGATTCGCCTGTGATTTGCCTGTACCTCCGCGGCATATAGTTCCCCTATTGAATGTCCTTTGATGTAAAATGGGCTTCTCATTTGTACTCGGATCAGAGTGTGCGGGTTACAAAACATAATTGGAAAAAAAATCTTGAGTTAATTAGTTCACTTTCACCAAGTGGTGCTAGTTGGAAACGCCATATTACAGCAACTAAGCTAAGCTAAAGCCAGTGCTGCCAGAATGACTTGGTCGGTTAGAAAATGCTTCTTCCCACTTGTCCAACTCAGGGACTGCGGGGGAGGCTAAATTTATCCCAGAGGTGGCATATGCCTTTACAGCAATGTATCTTATTTCAAGAAATCTTACCAAGACTATTTTTCTTATGCCATTGGCAGAATCTATTTGCTTATTACAAAAAAATTAATCAATAAATTAATTTTTAAAAAAATCTTTTTTTAACTTATTTTTGGAGTCGCTAAGATGTTTTTGCTTGTAATAAGCAAAAATGGCATGAGCAAAATTGTCTTGGTAAGATTTCTTGAAATAAGATGCATTGCCTAAAAACAAAATCTCATATCTTACTGAAATGTTTCTCTTTGAGTAATTTTGTCTTATTTTGAGTGTGATGAGATATTTTGACTAGAAATTAGAAAAATATACTTGCTAAGATTTGAGTTTTTGCAGTGTGGGCATTGTCCAGCTCTGATCCAGGAATGCACGAGTTTATTTAATGTGTCTGTTATCTGATGGGAGAAAAACCTCCAGATTCAAAGGGACTCCGTAAGTCAGATGTTTGGTGGATAGAAGGAGCACTTTCACTCTAAATGTTCCCACATGTGAACTTGTGGGTGGGCAGCGTTTGGTTTGCAGTGGAAGAAGCGAATCAAGCCGCAGAGCGAGATGAGTCGGTGTGCATGTATCACACAGGCTGTGGTAGCAGTTAAAGCGCGCGCACCTGCGGTGTTTGCGGTTGTTGGTAATTAGTGGAGCACACAGAGGGTGAGCGCTGGTCTAGTGAGTCCGTGTGATGTTTGATGTGCTGGTTTACAGTGTAAATAAAGCTGCTGCTTTCCCTCTGTGGTGCAGTTACCTGCACGTCAACACCATCTCACAGCTTGCGTACAGATGCGTGTGAGGCTGCAGAGAACTGTGTGGATCTTTGGCAGAAACAAACACGTCTGTCTCTGAGGCACGTGGACGCCACCTGCATCCAGGAACTGGGACTAAAACCACTGCGAGAAGCTTAGGCTGCCTTCCTCATGAACGATGATGACTCCTACACTCATCGGGGTCCTGCCATCTCTGTGGTCACATTTCTAACATTGCTGGAGAGACGCGGTGACTCTCTGCCAACTCTGGAGGAATAAATCAATGCTGATCCACCGCAAATGTCTCAGAGTTCTGGATCCGCCCAGTAAACGGGAACCTGGTCCAACCCGGGCTAAAGGTTGTCTCTAAAATCTGTCATGCAGACTCACTCTCACCAAAATGCTGCTCGTGGTCGACGTTGGCTGTACGGACCAACACAGTCAGGCTTATCAATTATAATCCCAATAACGGCAGATTGTAAACCTCTCAGCACCACCTCACATTGTCAGACTGCTGCCAACATGATGGTTACATGTAACATGTCAACCAGTCATCATGCTAGCAGATATAAACCGATATACAACTAATATGTTGATTAGCTTTGATCCAGCCCCTCCCAGTGGTCTGCTCTGCACCATGTGACAGTCACATCTTTTATTTTAGCTTTTATGATAATTATCACTTTATTCATTTGTTTATTTAATGTTTGGTAGCGTCATTAATGCAGCTTTATTTTCTCATCTCGGTTCTTCTTCTTCTGTGGTGCTGCAGATGTTAATCTGTAGCTGGAACACTAACATTAAGAGAATGACACCTACATTTATGAAAACTTTTCTTCATTTCAGATGTGTGTGCATATGGGACAATGTCTTTGTCAGAAAGTCTTTTTCACACATTCAAAATTCATCTTTTATTTGTAAACAAAACAATTTTATGTTGTGAAAGCCAAGGTTATCCATATAAACACTAGATAGGACATGAGGGCGTTTCGAACATGGATACCTATATGTAATTGCTAAATGCTGTTGGTCAATGGAGTTGAACGTCCAGTCTTACAGGCAGCTTATACCATTACCACGAAGATTATCGCTAATCTTACCACTTATACTGTTGGGGTTTAATGGTGATGTACTTTTTAAATAACCGTAACTTATTCAATCTTCTACCGATTTTCAATTGGTCTGGTTTGTTATAAACATCAGAGATGTAGTTATGAAACTACATACTTAATGATCATAACTAACAATTCTAGAGTGAGCTATTAACATGGACTTTCATTTTATATTAGACAGGCTAGGTGCAACAAATATATTAATCATTTATTCATTTTCTGTACCGCTTATCCAGTTCAGGGTCGCGGGGGTTGCTGGAGCCTATCCCAGCTATAATCAGGCGAGCGGCAGGGTACACCCTAGGCAGGTCGTCCGTCTGTCACAGGGCCGACACAGACAGACAGACAACTGTTCACTCACATTCATTCTTAGGGACAACTTAGAGTGACCAGTTAACCTAACATGCATGTCTTTGGACGGTGGGAGGAAGCCGGAGCACCCGGAGAGAACCCACGCATACACGGGGAGAACATGCAAACTCTACACAGGAAGGAACTGTTGGAATTAATCAAACCCCCTCCCCAACTGGGCCTTAAACTAGCGACCGTCTTACTGTGAGACAACAAAATATACAAAGCCTTCTGCCACACTCAACACACACCCAAGGCATTTCTATGAAATCAGGATTTAGATTGCTAAAAATAAGCGTACATATATAGATATTATAAACCTTGTTTAAGAAAAAAGATTTGAGTTTATTTAAAATAGAGCAATCCATATTGATAAAAATTTTATTAAATTGTAAAATTTCTGAGTAAGCTTTACTACTGGGTTTCTCTCACCGATTTCCACCTCGCCTGAATTACAGCTACTTTTTGGGCATGTAGGTTCATTCAAACATAATCTTTGTAGTCAACGAATAAAAACAGCACCCTAGTGAGGAACTACAAACACTACAATCAAAGACCTGATTTAAATAAAAGAGTTGATCATAACATCGTCATAGTTGTTTGAAAAACTTACCGTACCGTACCGTCTTCTTATCCGGGATCGGGTTGCGGGGGCAGCTGTCTAAGCAGGGAAGCCCAGATTTCCCTCACCCCGGCCACAGCCGCCAGCTCATCCGGGGGGAACCCGAGGCGTTCCCAGGCCAGCCGGGAGACGTAGTCCCTCCAGCGTGTCCTGGGTCTCCCCCAGGGTCTATATTCCCCCCCCCCCCCCCCCCCCCGATGTTTTTATCCCCCCACTCTAACTACAGTAGTAAAAGTGATTGACGAGCCAATAGACAAATGAAAAATGTAAGGAATGCAGAGATGATTGGTGGATGTTTTTCAGCCCCATTTCTTTCACAGCTGATGTATAATAATATTTTTTATATATTTAAAGCTTTTAATTAATCAGAGCGTATGGGGTAGTGAACCTGATTTTATCGAATATTGCAAAAATTGTTGAAAGAAACATCTTCTATAATGCCTTTAGTGGTGCATGTAGTTTTTAAATAATCATAATTTGCTCAATTTTCTACCATTTTTCAAACAGTTTGGTTTGTTACAAATGTCAGAAATGTAGTTATGAAACCTTACCAATAATTATGACCAAATTTAGGAGCCACAAATATTGTTTTGGGGTTCTGAGTGATCACTGGGTTGATGGTTTGTTTTATTTTGGTTGTCATAGTTATGGCAAGCATTGGTCACATGGAAGCCAGCGACGGATTGTGCTGTCAAAGGGGTATATATTAATATCATGTTGCCATTCTGTTTAAAGTTTTAGTAGCCTTCATGTTGATTTCACATAAATACCTTACATTATATTCTTCACATGAAAGTCAAAGGTGAAAGCTTTTCTCTAGAAACATTGGTTATAATCATTGATAGTAGATGAAATAGAGGTGGAATGTTAGATTTGTGTTATTTTGTGTATATAATGTTTTTATAGAAGTGTATTATTTAAACATATAAAACATTACAGCTACATCAGTTCCACTAGTAGCCAGTAGGGGGCGCACTGCTCTGATCACAGTCATTACATACTATATTGACTTGAAAGCTGAACGGTGTCTTCTGTTTTTGACTCAAGCTGTTTTCCCCTACTCAGGAGTCTAGCATATGCAGTTTCATAACTACATCTCTGACGTTTATAACCAACTAAATGTCTAAAAATTGGTGGAAAATTGAGCAAGTTATGATTGTTTAAAAAGTTCATGCACCATTAAATCAATATGATGAGTGGGAGAGCTGACTGTGGTAAGATGGCCCCAGTGTGGACGTTTGAAACCATAAATTTCTATAATAGTAAGATCTCTTATGGTGGATTTTCAAACGGCATCACTGGCGGCCATGTTATCACAGGCTCTCTCTTGGGACTTATGGTTTCTAAGTGAAGGAGAAGACCTGCACAAACACAAAGGATCTTATTTCACTGAGATTTTGATGGATTTGCAAATGGTTTGGTTTCTTACAAACATTATTAAAGGGACTAGAGGCAGGAATTTTTAAAAAACCAACATGCATGTCCATTTTTTTTAATACTAATGGGTGATGAAGCGCTAAATACCAAAAATAACGTTTCCATCCACGTTTCTCTCCGTTGTCTTGAACAGGCTGTGTGATGAAAAATGCACTGCGATTCGGTGGCCGAATTTCCCGCGCTGCCCTGCGGACTTGACATCAAATGACGCTACATCCACAGTTTTGATACAGGAAGAAGACGGTCGCATTAAATTCAAACACTGTAAGCGATAGTTATGGAGCTTCTGCCGTCAACAAACGATCCAGATCAACTGAAAGACACTAAAAAGTGTAACTACAAAGAAAAAGGTTAGTAAACAACATTATAGCTTCAGTTTGTGCACGGTCCAGTGACGGCTTGGCTCGTGGCTGCGGTTAACTGAAGCGCCAGTCGTGGCAGTCGCGAGTTTTGTTTCTTAATCTTGCCTCTGGTCCCTTTAATGTGGCAATATTTTTGGATGCTTGAACATGTTAAAATTGCAGCATTTCTTTTTGAAAAACGATTTAATCGTGTAGCACAGTTGTGCATCAAGGCTAATATAGCTAGGCTAATTGTGCAAGTTATCAAGGCTGAGACCACAGTTAGATCTATAATTAAATAGCAAAGTTTTTCAAATGAGACCGTGGGTACAAGCGGCTGAAATGAGTTTCCTCCGCAGGGTGGCCGGGCTTTCCCTTAGAGATGGGGTGAGGAGCTCGGTCATCCGGGAAGGACTCAAAGTAGAGCCGCTGCTCCTCCGTATAGAGAGGAGCCAGATGAGGTGGCTCGGGCATCTGGTCAGGATGCCTCCTGGACGCCTCCCTGGTGAGGAGTTCCAGGCAAGTCCCACCGGGACTAGACATCAGGGTGTTTTCTCTTTGATTTTCCTGTTTGAATGACGCAGTGGAAATAATGTTGGTCGCCATGTTGGTGGAAAGGGACAGAGATGATAAACAGCTCTGCCCGTCCCTGCGCTGGGTGGAATCCATGCTGGGTGGGATTTTTACTCCCCTCCGGACAGATAACAGATGCCTCTCGGTTGCAGAGGAAAGAGTGGCATTCGCAGAGTTTGTCACCACTTCTCTGCTGGTGCAGTGTCCTGTAGACAATATCAGCAGAACATGTGGAGTTTAGAGAGATGTGTGTATTTTTGCTGATGGTGCGGTAAAGAATGCTTTATGGTTTGATGAGTGACGCTCGTGTAGTTAAAGGAGGTAAAACTCACAGTAAGTGCTGCAGGTGCACCTCTGACTTCCTCCTCCTGCTCCCTCTGGGACGGTGATGTGAGATGGACTTCATTCACATTCTCAGTTGACTCCTAAATAATCACGTTTGTTTCCTTCTTGTTATTCAGCTGCAGGTGAAGCTGTGATGCTGCAGATTTGTAAAAAGATTTTCAAAAAAGTTGAATCTGGTTTGATAGCACAAAATGCTCCCAGTCCTTAGAGGGCATTCAGCCTTGCACTATGATGCACGATGAAAGGATGCGGTGGCTAGATAAAAACCATCCACAGCAGAGCAGAGTGATCTGGCGTCTCAACGTGAAACCACCAGTGTTAGAAATCAACAGCTGTTGGTTCCGTTTGACTTGGGAAACAGGCACTACAGGTTTGCAACTGTGCATCGGATTTCACACAAACTTACTGAATGAGCAAAGTATCGCTGAGCATTTGCCAAAGCTTGATATTTTAAATTGGATTAGGGATTTGTGAAACATTTGCCGTCCAAATTTCACGGGCTGCCAAACAGCACACAGTCTGTGAGTCATGTCGTCCATATCACTGGAATGAAAAACTAATCTCTATTTAATCCACTTAAAATAGAGTTGCCTTTAGTTTTATTACAACGGTTATCAACCAACAGAGAGAGACAGTAAGTCTGCAGATTTGTAGCCGTGACATTTCACCATACCCAGTGTTTATACCAGCAAGAGTCCAATTCTTTACCTTTAGTCAGAATATGAGTTACTAATGGTTGATGCCAGAACTTGAAAATAAACCTTATTCAGCTGCTTCTTATCTTCAAGCATGGAGACATGACTTGAACTTAAGCTTGTCCAGTGAACCACAACCTGTCTTCATCACTGGTTTGTAGCTTAGATTAGTCTCAAGGTAGCTGAATTAGACCCACTTCCCACCAGATACAAACAGAACTGATTATTTCGCTTAGGAATTACGTATTCGATTGGGCACCTATTTCCACCAGACCCAAAGTCAGCAATGATGTCACTCCCAAACACCTCGTGTCACCCGCGTTTAGCCGACACCTCCTTGTTTATCTTGTGCATGTGCTTAGATGTATTAACACCCGAATCCCCCTTGTTTCTCGAATGCCGTGCACCTGGAATAAAACCCGATCTGTCCCCCACCCTCTTGTTTTTCGTGTGGGTGTATCCTTCCTTCAGCTCATCTACATGCAACCAAGTAATCAGAAAACTCAAGAAATGTTATTATGATCAAATTGTTGGTGTGCATGTGACACACACGATACCCTGGCTTCCCCACCTCTTTCACGTCTTCATCTCCTGCTGACATGCAGATCGTCCTTCATATCATTGCTTGCCCCAGCTGTTTATTTTTAAAAAAGGTTTTTGTTTTGGAAATGGACTAAATTCTCTACCTTTTACATCTTACTTCCTGCCATACGTCACAAATTCGGCTGCGGCAAGCCGAGGTTATTATAGTTAACTAAAAACGAAAAAACAAAAACTAAAATTGAAAGAACATTTTTGTTAACTGAAATAAAAATAAAAATGATAACAAACTGTGTTGTCTTTACAAAATTAACACTAAAGGAAATTGCAAAAACATCCTTAGTTTTAGTTTTTGTCAATTTATTTAATACATAAGCCTTTTGTGTTTATATGAAATCTATTTCTATTTAATCTATTCACTTTGCTCTACCGGTTTTACTCAGAGTGACTTTCTGATGATTTTGAATGTCACACCAGACAAATACGTATAATTAACTAAAAAAAAAAAAAAAAAGCCCCCCAAAACAAAAAATAACACAGAAACTTAACATTTTCACAATATAGAAACTAATAAAAACTAGCAAACCTGTCCGAAAAACTAACAAAGGCAAAGTTCAAACAGCGACAATCAGAAGAGAAGACGTAAAAGTGGTGTCTCGTCTCCATCTTTTTATCCGTGTTTACACGAGTGTTGTCATGAAGAAATCTGCACGCATACGAGGACGCAACAGTGTGTGGAATTCGATTGGACATACCCGCCAGGCCGTTAGGTGGTGCTGTGATAGAACTCCACCATGTCCGTGTGCAGGCATAAAATGTACCTTAGATTCGCAGGGTTTACGTAGTCCAACGTTGCTTTTCCTGTTTGTGTTTGACGTCAACGTGCATGCGACACGAGCATCCCGTGAGCAGATCCACCATCATTTTTGCCTTTTGGGCCGTGCAGACGAGAATGCGTTCTCACTTTGGGATGAGTCCTCAGGTTTTTGCTTCAACCCAGAATAATGCCGTTGCCGTGTGAACGAAAGACACTTCAGATGAAATATTTTGTCTTTTTTACCCACAATCGTCCTCATGTAACCGGCCCCTCAAACTAAGTGAATTGTAAAACAAAACGCAAAAACTAAATAAAAACGGAAAGTAATTAAAAATCCAAAACTATTATAACTACTGTATTAACCAATCATTGAACTGGACTGTCTTCTTTCTTTTTGGGAAACATCGCCCCCCTGTGATCAGATGCTGTAACTGCATGATGTTGTCCAGGTGGTTCGGTCCGCTTCAGTCAAGGTCTCAATATTTTAGTTTATAAACTGACACATACACATTAGTTGTTTTTTTTTCTCTCAAGTGCCCCCTGGAATGTCTCCAAGTACCCACAATGGTACGTGCCCCCCCATTGTCCCCGAGGGACAGCAGTGGGACACAATGAAGGCAGGTGTTCCTCTTTTCTGTCAGGCACAACTTGGGTTGTTTGTCCAGGAAGGCTGAGGGCTGGTTGGGTGAGAACTGCAGTCGGGTGGCCTTCACACTGAAACTACTGTATGCTTTTTTACCGAGAACTCTTCTCACTTTTGCCTCATGTGGTCAAAATAGCACCAAGTCCAGATTAGTGTTCCATGAAGCCGTGTGAAGAATCTGTGAACATGGGAGTCAGAATCAAAAACAGCTGAGTTTTGACTTGTTGCTGCTTTAAAAGAGCAGCTGAAGGAGTCGGGGTAACAGATCTGGCAGGAGGAAATGGATCTGTGGCCAAACACTGTGAGAAAAAGCGGAACTGTGTGTATCCCACTCGGAGCAACACTTAAAATCCCAGCGCAAGTTAGCTAAAGATTCATCGGTTCCGTTGAAAAAAGGCTCGCAAATTAGAGCAAGACATGAAGGCTGGAGGCCAAAAGTCACTATCAATCACATGGAAGGCGATGAAATGCTCCAGAGGACATCTGGCTGCACCAATCAATAACTCTTCTACCAAACTTTACTGAGAAGTTCCCAGGTTGATGATTTACATGTAAGAGAAATCCAAAATGTGTTCCTGGTTTTTAGATAAAGATAAACGTTAGCTTTGCATGTGTTGATGTAACCAGACAGCAGGATCACAGATCCAGACCTGTCCATCAAAACGCCTCCTGTCCATCAGCTGACGCAGTTCTGTTTGTCTCCGCCAGATGTGGACGAGTGCGTGAGCAACACCCACCGCTGTGGGCCCGGTGAGCGCTGCCTGAACACCATGGGCTCGTTCGTGTGCGAGCGACAGGTCGCTTGTCCTGCCGGATACCAGCTGAACCGCGGCGTTTGCCAAGGTGAGTTCATCGCTCTTCATCCGGATAACATAGCCAACAGTCTACACTCGGGGGGGTCCCACGGCAGCAGCAGGAATTGCTTCAACTGTTCATTCAAAGGTTGAAGACCTACAACACAATTATTAGCAGTTTTCTCAGTGACGCGCCCCCTATCGACAGATAAACTGGCATCTTCATCCCTCCTGTACTGTGAGCTCACTCCAGCCAGTAAAGGAGTCTTGTCCTCTCTCTTGTTCTGTCCCTTCCTGTCTTTCTTTTCCTCTCTTCCTCCAGTAATGTTTCCTTGTGTTTCTTTGCCAAATCTGACATGATGCGTTCAAAAACACTTGCTGTGTTCATGTCTGGTTCATATCCGTTTGCTAGTACGTGACACTGTACGCAACCAATAAACAGCTCCAACGTCATGTTTGGGTCCCGGATGGAAAAGTTACATAATTATGTAGTTTCTGAGCCCCGGGACGCCTCTGGGCAGTGACGGCTCGAAAATACACGTGATGAATGTTGGTGTGCCATCAAAACGAGTCAGAAACCTTTTTTTAAAGGAATAGTACACCCACAGAATGATGAAACTTTATTTTCCCCTTATGCTCATGGTGAGCAAGACTCTGGAGCCCTTTTTTTAATATCTCAAATGCAGCCGGCGATCAGGAAGGCTTCTCGTTTTCCCCCAACTTTCATATAATGGAGTTCGCCGGGGTCTGAGCCTTTAAGGTGCCATGACATCAAATTTCACTTTTCTGGGGTTTTGGGTGTATAAGATGATCTGTTGTGCACTGATGAGGCCATGTGAATGTCCAGAGTGAGAATCAAAGTTCCTGTTTATGGTCTGTCAGCTTTGTCTCTCTGCTCAGAAACAGTTGAATCAGACAGCAGCTTATCATTCTACGTAGTTCTATCATTCTACGTAGTTCTATCATTCTACGTATATTTAATTGCTCCAATAAGAGCACACTATCAAGTAAACAGCCCCCCCCTCCCCTCCCTGTCTGATTCAGCTTCGTGTATGGAGCTAGTAGTAACTTCTGTGCAGTCAGGTCTGGGTTTTCAAACAAATGGATTTAAAAGCAAACTTCTGCAGCAACACTGAGGGAGGGGGCCACAACCTTGTCATTACCTGTAAGTTTATTTATTTTCTAAATGCTGTCTTGTCTGATAAACGTAGCTCACTGTCTGAAGTGCCCTTGTTGCTAGCAGTTAGCCTTTAGCAAACTCCGACCGCAGCTTGACCTAGATTCTCCAAATAAGGTCATAGCCAAATAAGGTGTAGCCAATCAAAATGAAGTCAACGTGGTCTCCGGGTAAAGCTCCATATCATCACCGGACCCAACTGTATTACTGAGGAAGTGAGGTCTGGCGTTTCAAAACAATACTCCGCTGTAAAAAATGCTGTTTTTTTCTTTGGAGTATTTACATATGCAGTAATACAACATAAACTAGTTTTTAACTGTTATGTCATCACTCCTTTAAAGGTCCATAAAAGTCCACAAAAACTTGTCAAATTTCCTCCACACTGCTCTTCCAATGTAATCCAAGTGTCATGAGTGGGTAGCGTCCATAGTTTACTCGAAACGACATCATTTAGTATATTTTTAGAGCCTAAACAGTACTACATCTTACTTTCGCGAAGCGCGCGCATATGTATGTTCACGAAACTAGGCAAGGATCGGCGTTCAGTGCTTACTCTGCCAATAATGCAAGTGTAGAGGAAGAAATTCGCCGTTTACATTGTGCTAAGAGTGAACGAGCTGCGGACAAACACGAGGGTTCAAGAGGGGTTGGAGTTTGATTTAAAACAAAAAAAGAAAGAAAAAGAGAATGTGTGATATCGTCTGCCGCGGCTTCCGTAGTTTTGTAAACACGCATCGGCGTGCTTGAAGGAGATGCGATGTACTACTGTTTAGGCTCTAAAAATATACTAAATGATGTTGTTTCAAGTAGATTCTGGATGCTACCCACTCAGGACGCTTGGATTACATTGGACGAGCAGTATAGAGGAATATTGACAAGTTTTTGTGGACTTTTATGGACCTTTTTAGCTCGGGTCCCTGCAAACTCCATTACATGAAAGTTGGGGGAAAATGAGAAGCCTTCCTGATCGCCGGCTGCATTTGAGATATTAAAAAAGTGCTCCAGAGTCTTGCTCACCATGATGGTAAGTGGAAAATAAAGTTACATCATTCTGTGGGTGTACTATTCCTTTAAGGTGGAAAAGTTCCGTTGTTGGTATTTAATGCAGCCTTCTGCCATTTCTGAGTACTCTGCAAAGCCTCTGCTGGCTCTGCAGCTTGTCCAGTCCTGACGTGTGCTCTGTAGCTCTGGCACGCCACTGCAGATAAGGGCAGACAATTCCAATGAAGCTGCGCTTCATTTACCCAACATGCACGCCGCTCCTGTCTTCCCTCCTGCAGCTGAGCCCGACCACCCACACTACCACAATGATTAATTCCATGATCTACACACACTTTCATGAACCTGACAGAGGGTTTTCGCACAAGACTTCCAAAGTATAACACAAGCACAACTTTAAGAAGATTCGTGAGTAGATGTTGGGGAATTAGGCCCAACGAGTTTGAAGATTTTTTTTTTAATCCTAATAACTAGTTATATTTTACCATGCGGTCAGAAGCTCATTGTAGCAACACACATTATTGTGATTAGGGATGGTCCGATCCAATCCACTGGATAGGTATCAGCTCCAATCCAGGACAAAATGGCTGGATGTTTTCATTAGAAACTATCCGATCCAATCCGTAATTGTTCAGCTCAAACTTAAGCATATCCTCTATTATATTTTGCACGTCATGTTAGAGTTCAAGTTCAAGCTTACAACAACCAAGGTTGCCTGAAGTGCTGGATAGAAAAAATGTTTTGACACTGTTTTAAGAGCTCAGCTGTGTTTTAAAAGCCAATGGAAAGAAGTGGGTCTTGTGCATGGACTTAAAAACCGAGAGAGACATAGCGGCTTTAATGTGGAGAGGCAAACTGTTCCACAACTTAGTCATGCCGCAACGCCAAAGAACTGTTGCCATTAGTTAGGATGTGCCTGTGATTTTGTCACATAATTGAAAAATGTGCAGAACTGTAAGTCTGCCATGTGAAATTACTTTACGTAAACAGCTGAAACAGCTGAGTGCCACAGCAGTTATGCATAACTTCAGTTCATTCTTTCTTTAGAAGAGCTGTTGAACATCATTTTTTGATCTCAGTATCAAGCAAATTACATCCATGTATAAACATCCATGGAGTGACAAAAGAATCGGATCGGTGTTGGATCAGTATCAGCCTATCCCAAGCAGCAACCTCCGGTGGCCAACTATGAGGCTATCTGGAAGAAGTCAATATTTGTAGTTCTCCCCTCATCCACTAGAGGCTGGCTCCAAAACAGAACAAATTCTTACAGACTCCCATGTGTAAAAAATACCTTCACAGCAGAAGTAAACATGTTTACAGCAGAAATAAACATTTTTACAGCCTGTTCAAAAAATCATTTTAGGTTTATTAGGTCAAGTTTACCTTCATGTCAACTGTGAGGGGGGGAATTTTTTTTATAACTCATCCGTTTAGATGTTATTTGATGTTGAAATTACACATAATTAGGGGCGCGTTGTTTTGATTGACATGTGGTAGACCGGATATCGGCCTGCCGACTGCTGCCTCCTAGTTAGCTCCTTGTTTGCTCTCGGTAAGGTCTTATTTTTTAGCAGAGTAGCATGACAGCAGATTTTAGTCAGCTAATCGCAAGTCTAAGCGTGTCTCACCTTTATCCTGCGGCGTAGGGGGGCTAATCTTTGTTAGCTCCTGTTAGTTTCGAGTTAGCTCAGTTAGCGTCTAGCCTAGAGTACGTCAGCTGTCAATCATTTGCCCCAAGTCCGTGCTTTGGCCATTTTAGTATTTTCCGGGAGTAACAACACACGTGACATGGCAAGATGGTGACAGTGGGACACCCTCAACTGGCTTCACTTTCCCTTATTCAGACGAGATCAGGATACTGCTAGGGATGTAACGATATCCACATCTCACGGTACGATATTATCTCGATATTGTGGGGAGGCTCACGATAACAATAATGATGGTATAAAATGCTTGACGAGTCATTGTTACAATAGTTATAGTCAAATTCAAGGTTATGACATTTTGACCTGCCTGAAAAACTTTTGCTGAAGCTGAAATTCAAGTAAAAATCCAACATATTTATTGAGAAGACAGCTCAGGTACTAGATTAAATAAACTCAACCAGGCAATCAAACAGCCTATTTACTAAGTAAAAAAAAGACCCAGGCACAAAGAAACTGCCTCGTCTTTAGTAGTCAATAAATTTAAAATAAGTAAGTCCGCCTGTCTGTCAGTCGTCAGTCATATGTATGAACTTCTACACCAGGGGGAGGCAACTCCGGTCCTCGAGGGCCGGCATCCTGCTGGTCTTCAGGGCTTCCCTGCTTCAACACACCACCTGATGTCCAAAGCTTGGCTGCACAAGTCTGCTAATTACCCATTGATTGAAGTCAGGTGTGTTGCAGCAGGAAAAGTTCTAATACCTAGCACCGTGATGTCGACAATCAGCTGATCAGATGCTCTTCTGCATCCGCTGCGGCAGGTTAAACGGAGCGTTTTAATGAACAGCTGATCGAGGTGGTGAAAAAATACGAAAATGTGTACAGCACGCGAGGCGTTTGATACACGAACATCACCGCATGCACAGCCCCCCTGGACCAAGTTCGTCATTAAATATAAACTCACCAAGTCAACACGGCGATCTCCGCGGCGTCACGGCTGAAGCTTCTCACGCAGGAATAACCGGACCAAAACAAACTTTCTTGTCCCTGCGGCCTCCAGAACAGGAACAAAGTTTTTGCTTCTCGTGGAGAATAACAGCTGTTTCCATCCTCGTGTATATCCATGCTGTATTCACCTGACCGCCTTTCACCTTGTTTTTCCTGTGCGTGGGGGCTACGTCTGCTCCCATTGGCTCAAAAGAGCGCACTGGCACCAAAGGATCATGGTCTATGTAGTTTAGTACGTTACACTACGCATAGAGCGGACTGAAAACTATTATTTTTGTCTCAAGAGACATGCTGTTTCATACTGTGACAAGACCACGACGATATCATGGGTGTTTTACTTCTGGCGATATCGCGATATCGACAATATCGTTACATCCCTAGATACTACGTCCATGTTATATACAGTCTTTGGCTGATCCTCAAGGCTGCTGTATCGGTATTGATATCAGATGTGAAAAAGTGGTATCGAGCCATCCCTAACTGTGATTGCACTTAACTTCTAACGTTCTTTTATCAATAAAAAGCAAGAATGTCATGTTCTTAACAGGCTTCCCTTGGATTCATAGATCCCGGCAGTGTAGCACGCAGGAACCTGTCAGCTTGTGTTCATGTGCAGTTCATGGCTCCCTTCATCCCAGAAAAAAATCTTGTTCATTTAGAAATCCCCGCCAGACATTTGCAGTTTTATTTTTAGGGCTGGTGTTGGTGTTTGCTCAGTTATCCAGCTTTCTTGTAGTCAGCCAGAGATGCTAGGAAGCTGTTTGAAGCGCTCTGACTCGTGTCATCAGCACTTAGCACCAGGAAGATTAATCAGCACAGCTTCATAATGAGGCAATATTTAGTCGATCATCCGAAGGAAGAAAAGCTAATTAGCTTTATGAGAGCAAGGAGAGGATCTTTGCTATGAGGTTGGAAATATATCCTTCCGATGATGTTTGGTAGAGAAAGAAGAAAAACAACTAATTAAGTCATTTTGCTCAGAGGAACCAGTATAACACGAACTCCTGATAAAAGGGGCTATTGGCTCCAGAAAGCCCTCAATTCAAACCATACATCACTCATGAGATCCAATAACTGTCATTTAGAAAGTTTAACTTCTGTTAATTGCAGAGCTGGGTGATCAAGCTCTATGTTTCTTCCAGTGAAAGACTGGAACGGTGACTGGTTGAATATCTGAGCTGCTGTGCTGATGCCACAGTGCCACCTGCTGCTCTGCTTACGGAGGGCTCAGACTGAGGATATCAGCATGAGGTCGTTGTCCGTTGGTATTGTCCATTAGCATCGTCTGTCAGCATTGTCCTTTGGCATTATCCATTAACATCGTCTGTCGGTATCGTCTATCATGATGCCATCAACATCATCTGTCGGCATTGTCTAACAGCTTTGTCCATCGGTATTGTCTGACGGTATCGTCTGTTAGCTTCGTCAGTCGGCGTTGTCTGTCAGCACTGTCTAACGGCATTGTCCATCAACATTGTCCGTCAGTATCATCTGCCATGATCCCATCAGCATCGTCTGTCACATCGCCCATTGCCACGTCCGTCAGCATTGTGTGCCATGATGCCATCACCATATCCTGTCAGCATCGCCTGCCAGCATCGTTGTTAACATCGCCCATTGCCACATCCATCGGCATCATCCATTTGCATAGTTTGTTAACATTGTCTGTCATGATGCCATCAGCATCGTCTGTTGGCCTCGTCCAACAGCATTGTCCTTTGGCATTATCCATCAACATCATCTGTCGGTATTGTCTAACATGATGTCATCAGCATCATCTGTCAACATTGTCTAACAGCAATGTCCATTGGCATCGTCCGTCAATATCATCTGTCATGATCCCATCAGCATTATCTGTCACATCGCCCACTGTTAGCCTGGTACACCAGCCTGGCTAAGCCATGTATGAGATACACGGCAAGTCAGTCTGGGTTCCCTCTGCTGGAGACTGATTTCCAATGCAAGACAAGAGGTGGGACTACCAGGAGGAAAGTGAACCGGAGAGAACCAATCAGAGGTGACTGTAGCTGGCATAGTTTGGCACTCTATGTTGCTATGGCGACGCCGGAAGTCAATGTTTACATGTTGTTTTTCCCTCTCTATTTAATGTAATTTTCTTATGTATATTAACATACAGTAGAATGTTTGGTTTTATTATTATGTTCCTTATCTCCATATTGCTTTTGCTCCATTTTTCCCTAGTTATTTTTCCTTTTCATCCCTTTTTTTCCATTGCCTACTTATCCCTATCTTTCCCTTCCCCCCATTATTATTTCATTTCCTCCCTCTCTTCCGACCTCCTTCTACTCCTTATTTTTCCCCACCACCCCCACACATTTTTTACCCAATTCTCCATCTCCTCCGATTTTCGTTCCCTTATTATTTATTCGCATTTACTCAAAAAGTCCCCACACCCTCGCCACTTTCGACCTCTTTAGCCCTACCGTAATGATCAGATTTCCTCCATTCAACCTTTAACCCAGTCCCTTTCGCTTCCCCTTTCTCCACCTGGTAAAATATATACATATCTTATTCAAATTTTTCACAATGTCAATATACCTTTTAACTTTAATCCAATAAATCCCTATATCCCTCCCCACTCTAGCTTCACCCTAATTTTTAATTCATTTCCACCATTAATCCAAATAACCCTAACTCCCCCCCCCTTCATCTTCCCTACATTTTATTTACATCTTTAATTAAATATCTTTTTTCCTTCATTTCTCCCCTCCCCACCTTTTTTTTCTCATCCACCCCAGGTTTTCTCTTCGGCTCCCTTTCTCCTTCTACATCCCCTTTTTTCTCCCATATCCCCCCTTTGTATTCTACCCCCTAAACCCTAGAAACCCTCATTCTTACTCTATCTCCCTTTATTTTCTCTTCCCCTTAAGATAAAATAAAATTCATTCCTAAATTCCTCAACACCTCATTTCTCTCCCACTTAGAATAATTATTTTATTATTTCCTACGTTTTTTCTCGCCTTATACCACTCACCATTTTCCCTTATTTTACTATCCTTTACTCTCTTCCCGAAATTAACACTCATCCTTTTCCCCACACACACCCAAATCCTACATTCTCTTACCAACCTTAACTGTTCTCCCCACTTTCTTAATTACTTCTCCTTTGTCTTACTTCCTCATCTTTCCACCATTATTTGTTCTACCTAGACTTTCTTCTCCTCATATCTTCATTACTGTCCCTCTTTCCACTCATTTCGTACCTCACCACCTCCTCACTATCTACCTCTCTCTCTCTTTATATTCTCCCATATATCTTCCTCCTTTCTCTGTCTTCCTCTCCTCTTTTTCCCTCTCCTCTCCTTGTTCCTCCTCCTCTTATTCCTCTCTTTGTCCGTTCTATCTTTCTCTCTCTCCCTCCTATCCTTCCCTCTCTATCTAATATATCTATTCAAATTTTTTTCTTACCTTTTTTTTATTCCACCCATCTACTCTACCCAGTTAATCCACCCAGCACATTAATTTAAACTGTACTTTTTACTCTCACCTGATTCACTCACTTGACTCCATGATTGAGAGAATGAATAGATACTTATTAACTTCCCTTACCCCCTTCCCATCCCCCTTACTTGTTTATCTATCTGTCTTTCCCACCTTCTTCCCTCCCCACCTTCCCTTCCCATCTCTCTCTCTCTCTATCTCTCTCTCTCTCTATCTATCTCTCTCTCTCTCTCTCTCTCTCTGTCTCCCTCCCTCTCCCTCCCTCTCTATCTATCTGTTTATCTCTCTCACTCTCTCTCTCTTTCTCTCTCTCTTTTTCTCTCTCTATCTCTATCTCTCTCTCTCTCTCTGTCTCTCTGTCTCTCTCTCTCCTCCTGTCTCTCTATCTCTCTCTGTCCCCCATCCTTCCCACCTTCCTCCCATCTTCTTTATATCTTCCCTTCTTACCTCCCCTTTCTATCTCTCTTTCTCTCTGTCTCTCTCTCTGTCTCTCTCCCATCCTCCTCTTCACTCTCCTTCTGTCTCTCTCTCTTCCCCTATCTCCTTCCCCCTTCCCCCCCTTACACCTTCTATAGGTGAGGTATATATCTCCCTCCCTCACATATTCCTTCTTTCTTCATCACTGCCGCCCTTCTCTTCGTGCGTAGCAGATTATCAGCATTCAAAATTTCTTCAGAAATTTTCTAGTTATAAATACTCTGTTACATGTCAGCATTGTTTATTGCTGAACTACGGATATGAGAAAGCGTTTGTGTCGCATATCATGTGACTTTGACCAGGAAGCTGTTAGTTAAGCACCAAAACAGAGCAGAAACAGCGGTGGAGATGTCGGAGGAGTTTTACATTCTGTTAATAATTCTATTGCTGCGCTCTGATTGGTCTGGTCAACTTTTTACCGGAGGGGAAATCACTTCCCAATGGAGGGAACCCAGACTGACTTGCTGTGTATCTCATACATGGGCGTTGGTCAGGCTGGTGTACCAGGCTAGCCCACTGCCACATCTGTCTGCGTTGTCCATCAGCATTGTGTGTCATGATGTCGTCAGCATTGTCTGTCGGCATCGTCTGTTGGTATTGCCCATTGCCATGTCCGTCGGCATTGTCTGTCAGTAATTGTCCATCAGTATCGTCATTGACATCGCCCATTGCCACATCCATCGACATCATCTGTCAACATCGTCTGTCATGATGCCGTCAGCATTGACTGTCGGCATTGTCTAACAGCATTGTCAATCGATATTGTCCATCAGCATAGTTGTCATATTGGCTGTCGGCATCGTTCATCAACATTATCGGTTGGCATCGTCCGTTGGCATTATCCCTCGGCATTGTCTCTTGTTTGACAGACGATGCGATCAGCATCGTCTGTACTCATCATCTGTTAGAATCAAGTGGCATTGTCATTTGGCATTGTCCATTGGCTGTGTCAGCATCGTCCGTTGGCTGTCAGCGTTGTCCATCCACATCATCAGTCACAATGCCATGCTGGCTTGACGTTCTCTTGTCCTTCCTCCACAGACGCGGATGAGTGCGCGATGGGAACTGCTAACTGCGCTGAGGGATTCTCATGTGAGAACACAGCGGGGTCTTTCCCTCTGTAAGCCCAGAAACAAGTGCATCAGTGGCTTCATGCAGGACTCTCATGGCAACTGTATCGGTAAGTCTACCTGTAGTGTCATACCATGTCATCGTTGCATAGCCAAAATAAAGTTGGGCCAAACCTTAAAAGAGCCTCGTTAAAACACGATTTTGCTTAAAGCTGTGCAGTTGGTGATCCTTTTTGTACTTTTCATTCACTAAATATGAAACTTTTCACTTTTATGTACAGCACTTTGGGATTTTATCCATGAAAAGTGCTTTATAAATAACATTTACTCATTTACTTTACTCTGAGTTTATGAAGCATGTATTTACTCCCCAGCTACAGAACCAGTCATGCTCTTACGAACGTGTTTGTTCAAATAATGTTTTTCAAAAGAGAAAAGACCTGGTGTGTTTTCTCTCAATCACTCTCGCCTCAGCTTAGGGGTGGAGTGCTCATTCACTCATCAGTCCATGCAAATAATAACAGGCTGCTGAAATCTTTACTTAAAAGAGGGATGAGGTGGGAAAATGACTGGAAAAGGAATTCAAGGCCACAGCAAGGCAGAACTGAACAAAGCACCCCAAAACAGAAGCTGCTTATATTTTCCATCACTCTCCCGCATTGCTTCTAGACACCACTCCTGGAAATCCTCATTTTTATTTCAGTATATCTCCTTCATCTTCCTGGCCCCAGGCCCGTTGAAGCTCTTCTTCTGTGGTGTATCAGCAGTTTTTGGTAATGTTTTCTTCCTGTTCAGCTTCTGCATTAAGGTTTGAGGCATCAGGCATTGCAGTAAGAAAAGAGAGATTGATTAGAGAGCTTGAGAAATAACCAATGTAATCCCATAATTAAACCTAATCAGAATAATGTTTCCCTCAGGTAAATTAAAAGGTTTAAATGAGTAGCCACACAGAAGGTAAAAGTAATGTCTCTGTGAGTCTGAAAACAAATGTTTTAACTTTCTTTATTTAATAATACAAATTTTATTGTACAGTACAGTTTCTTTATACAGCTATGCAAATGTATTTCTGTGTGATCAGTGAAACTGATCCCACTAAGTGGTACAACAATGCCACCTGGTGACTTCATCCTGTATCTTTATAACTATCTTCTTCCCAGACAAGACTTTAACTTCCTAAAGTTACCATTCAAAAAACTAAATGTGACGTTGATCAACATGGTGATCTAAAAGTGCAACCAGATGCATTTATTCACACATTTCTTTATTTCTTAAGAATATTCTTTTCCCTATTAAATAACAACTCAATGTTCTCCTGTGGAAGAAAATGAGTTTTGTTCTAGAATATCTTCAGACCTCTGCTTCATGAGGCCTAATTTTTCTGCCTTCCTATGAGATTATGAGAATCCAGATACATGTTTATGTGTCAAACTAAATTCCCCTGGAACACAATAGCAAATGTAAATGTTATCTCCTCATAAAAGAAAACCACATTGCTTTCAGTGGAAATGGGCGAACAGCAGCCCAGTTAATCTGAGACTGAGTGAAGAAATCTTACAAATCAGCAAAGTATTCCTAGGAATAAGTAAAGTGATCCTAGGAATGAGTAACGCCTGCTAGGAATGAGTAAACCAATCCAAGGAATTAGTAAGTTAATTTAGGAATGAGTAAAGTAGGAATAACTACTGTAAACTAATCCAAGGAATTTATAAAGTAATATAGGAATGAGTAAACTAATCCAAGGAATTAGTAAAGTAATTGAGGAATAAGTAAAATAATCCTCGATCAGCTGTTCATTAAAGCTACCTGTTTAGCAGAAATGTGAAAGTGACAATTATCCGCTTCTGTGTTAACCACGCCCACCTTGAATGTTCGACCAATCACTCAATACTCATCAGAGCTCCACAAGAAGAAAGTTGCGCCCATATAAATACTGTATACTCACGTTCTCCTCAGACTCATTATATTGAATCAGGTGTTTTAGAACATGGAAACAGGATGAGGACCAAGGTTTTCCACCACTGCTACACATGGTTATGCTCAGGATATGTCAGCACATTTCCATTAGAAATGCTTTTAGTTTGAACTGTCTCCCCCAAACTGTGCACCAGTTCCCCCTCCACATTAGGTCCTCTTCCTCGGTTGAAATTTAAAAATCTTGGCTAAAGACTCATTTTTACTCTTTTGCTTTTAAACCTGACTGAGTTTTGGCAATTTGTGTTGGATTTCTGTTTTATTCATCTCTGTTTTTATTGCGATATATTTTTTATATCTTTTATTTCTTCTGTATTTCATTTCTCTTGGTTGTTTTGCACTTTGGTCAGCATTTGTTGCTTTTTGTTGTGCTTATAAATAGAGATGACTTGAGTAACTGTCAGCAAGAAATTTCCAAAGTTTGCACGGTTGATTTTATACAGCATACATTTTTTCATTTGCACCAATAAAGTTTGTGCAGTTTTCAAGTTTTTTTTAAGCGTTAATCATATCGTTAGCTATTTTGTTATCTCAAATTTTATAATTCATATCATGATAAATATTTTTGGCAACATCGCCCTGCCCTACCCCCCCCACCAGCGACTCACTGGTCTCAGCTGTGGTTCTCTGTGATTCTGCAGACATAAATGAATGCAGCAGCCTGAAGGAAGCGTGCAGCCCCGGTTCTAGCTGCGTCAACACCGTCGGCTCCTACTCGTGCCAGCAGAAGGCGGTGATGTGTAGTCACGGCTACCACGCTGCCCCTGATGGCTCCACGTGTGTCGGTGAGTTCCACCAAACATGCAGCAGAAACACGCTCACGGAGCTTTAAAGGCTCTCATTCATCCCCGGGACTCATAATCCCCGAAAAAATCTAATAATGACTCATGGAGAAGGGTTTTTATCTGTAGAGAAAAATCACACATTCAGACACATTTTTAAAAATGTATTTATCCTTTTTATTGACTTACAGAATTTTCATTACCAAATGCTGAAGTTTTTTTTTATATATATATTGGAGACTGTTGTTATTTTAAACATATGTCTTTTGACAAAACTTCATTAAGCTTTGGAACTAAACCAGATTTCACTTCTTTTCGTTAATAATTCATCAAGAGAGCTTACAATTTAAGCTATTAACGAGGAGGAAAAGGCTCTGCTCGTACATGTGGCAAAGCCTTAAAAACTGGTGCATGCTGAGCTCCAGAACCAGAATGGGCCGAGTAAAACCAGAGATATGATCATTTGAGTTTGACTGTATAAGAATATGAATCTGAGTGTTGAAGTGGGATGTGATAGATGATCAAGCTCTTTCCATATGCTCCTCATTAAAGGAGTATTTCACCATAAAATTTGTTCTTTGAGTTGTAAACAACGAAGTATAACCATACTGTAATGAAGACACAGATAGGATTTTGTCAAAATTTGTATTTTTTTTTCTTTTTTTTAAAAATCAGGATTTTATGGGTCAAAAACAAAGACTGTACAAAAAGAGGACGTAGTATCCGGTCACGTCTGAAGAGAGAAAAGTGAAGCCATTGAGCGTTTTCCACTATCATCATCTTGCAGTGTTGCGAGTGTCGTCACTGACAGGACTCGCCTTGCGTGACCAGAAATCTCGCTCTGGAAGCCGCTGGCAAATCTTTGCAGTTTTATCCACCCAAGATGCTGTTACCGTGGAAACAAGTTTCCGGTTTTATCCTGCATCACACCCGCATTCCAAACTGGCATCGTCATATTTCCCCAGAAGTTTTCATGGGTTGAGGTGGGTCCAGTCCGGGATCCAGTCTGAGGGCTTTTATCTGTCTGTGATTGTCCAGATACGGATGAGTGTCAGATGGGAACACATCGCTGTGGCGGCGGCCAGATCTGCCACAACCTTCCTGGCAGCTACCGCTGCGACTGCCAGACGGGCTACCAGTACGACGCCCTTCGTAAAATCTGCACTGGTACGTATCACCGGGCGGGGTCTGCTGATGGTGGCGAGCGGATCCAAGGGCCAGACTCCCAGACCGGACTCTGGTCTGGGGGCCAGACTGGAGACGTTGAAATGTGATGCTTTACCAGAGAAAACATGGTGTTAATGCTGCAGCAGCCTCTCATGGGTAGTTGGAGATAAATATGATGCTTTCAGTAATGGGGATGTCATAATTACAGATTTCTTTGGTACGATTATTGTCAAAGAAATATTCACGATTTTACGATTATCTTAATCTCCAAAAAACCATAAATGTGTGAAATCACACTCCCAACAAGTCTTTAAATTTTAATTAAATTTGTCTAAATCAATGCATAAACAACAAGGTTATCACTCATGTTGTATTTAAAATCTGATTTTGGTGTTACCTTGGTCAGAGGAGCGGATTCTGGGCATGGACCTTATCACAGTGGTGAACAGAATCCACTAAAGCCCACTTTATACTCTAACTTATGACCCATTTGATGTATGAAATAACATTTTTTGCCGTCAAGGTTCAGACATGATCTTTGACGAGAAGTGACGCTATTGAGGAAGCTTCAGGGTTGAATAATCGTGGTGTTTATTAAATTGTGAGAGTAAATAATTGCAACGTCCTTATTTTGCCCCCCAGCCCCCAGGTCCACTCTACCTGGTCTACCCGCTAGAACCGGGTCAGACCCCTCTTTTCTTTTCCATGGGTCACTGGTGCTCCCTCTAGTGGTATGTTGAGTAATTGTCTGATATCAACCAGTTTACACAGCTTGTATTCTCCTGACCAGTAGCTGCTTCACTGGAAAATCCAGACCTCAAACTCTCCGAGTTTCTGTCTGACAGAGATGGAAAACCAGAGATATGATGGTTTAAGTTTGATAAAAATTAAAACATTTCTCTGATCATGAAACTGGGAAGGACCGATGCTGCACTCTCATCATGTTTCTCATTTTACTGAGCAGAAAGACGTGATGTTGGAGTTAATTATAAAACTTTTTACGGATTTAAATTTGAAATATAAAAGGTTAAATTAAAAGCATTTAAAAACTAATCTAGTGTCATATCAGGATTATCAGGACTTTACTAAGTTATTGACAAAGTTTGAATGTTAGTTCTGGTGAGCAACTCATTTTACAATGAAAGCCTCCATCACTCAGCTATAAGTACTATTAGTGTGAAAGTAATCTGCTGAAGTCTGATGGAAACGTTTAGCTGTCGGCTTCTGTTTTATCACCTCAGCAATGCAGGAGGTACAGTCATCCTCAAAATTATTCACACACTCCAAATAAAGAAGGAAAAAAATCAGCTGTTTGTGAAATAAGGGGAAATTGACAAAAGTAATAAATAAAAATTCTCTGAAAATCATAACACTGACTTTTCATTGTGGTTTGAAAGACATATTAAAAACAAACACAAAAAGTAAAACAATTAAACAAGCATGATGGGGCTCTGAAACTCACGTGTTTTCTCTGATGTTCAAAAAGACGTCTACACCTGTTGACAGGTATTAGTTCACTGTTCATAAGCAAAGCTTTGTTTGTTTTTTAAATTATCATGTCTCTCCACAATTCAAAAGAAATATTTTATTTCACTAATTTATAATTTTGTATTTTTTTATTTATTATTCGTTTCTTTAGTTTCTTGTTATTTTAATTACTATTGTGGATTTAGCCTTTACTTTGATTGGAGGGTTTGAATAATTTTGAGGATGACTGTATGTGAAGAGGCTGAGATCTACTGAGGTTTACTTGATGTAAAAGAAAAAACAGATTTAATGATGCAGAAAAATCCATCAGAAGCTCCCTTATCTTTCAGGTGTTGTAATCATACAAAAAAGAATAAAACAAGCTTAAAATGAAGTTGGAGAGCGTGGAAAGGAAAATGTGCAGTAGGCAGATTGCATTTTCCTGTAATTTATGACCATAAAGACTAAATATTTGATATGAAATCCTCCTCAGAGATGGTTTTAATGGAATCATGTGTTGTGGAGAACTCTGCAGGGATGTGTGTGTGAGTGGGTCCTGGGTGGAAGTAATGCTTCCTCGTCCTGTGCTGGCAGATGTGAATGAATGCTGGCGCTACTCCGGCCGGCTGTGCGCCCAGACCTGTGAAAACACCCCCGGTTCCTACCGCTGCTCCTGCACCGCTGGCTTCTCCCTCGCAGCCGATGGCAACAACTGTGAGGGTAAGCTCCGCCTTCCTTCCCAGGGAACGTTTGGACAGGAGAAATTCCAGGTTTTACCAGAGTTTCCAGTGAGAGGAGGAGGGGGACTTTTTTGTTTTTGTGCAAAATTTGCACGTCTTTCTTTCTGCAGGTTTTGGGTGGAACCTGATCATGTTGTGGATGCAGATGCATCTGGCATTGCATGTGTAATGGTTTCCAGGTTGAGGTGCTTCAAAGCTTACAGTGTGCCTGATTCACTCTGCAACATATGAATCAAGCTGTAAATGTTTTTATTTATTATCCAGATGGAAAATGTTCAATTTTTAAGGCAAGTTTATTCGTACATCACAATTCATGTACACAACAATTCAAAGTGTTTGAATAAAACATTAAAAGCATTACAGCGGGCTGCAGAAGAAAAGAAAGCATAAAAAGAATTAAAGAATAAAAAGGATGATTTAAAACCAAGAGATGACCTTAAGAGTCTGTAGGACCTGAACCAAAAAGGGAGTAATTACTTTAGTGTTTCCCACACATAGACCACACACATGGCACACCGCCACAGATTCAACACAAGCGCCACGAACTGGATTTTAAAAGAAAAAAATCCCCACATCATACCGTTCATTCATTCATTCATTCATACCGCTCTTTCTACAGAAGGGGTGGGGGGGGGGGGGACGACTGTGTTCACCCAGCGATTATACATTTACAATTTTCGCACTTTCTTATCACCTCGATCAGCTGTTTATTAAAACTGTCCGTCCATGTTAACCCCGCCCGCCTCAAAATAATTGCAAGCTCACTCACGTCCGCAAGAACAAATTGATGTTGTTTTGTTCTTGTGGTCCCGAGAACACAAAGAAAGTTCTCGCTTCTTGCAAAGTATGTAGGAGAGTAAAGCTGTTGCATCCAGATAATGTAGCTAAATGATGACTAGTTATCATGTGAAGCTAGTTAACAAGAATAGTAATGTTGTGTTAACATAGGTGGAAATTTCATGTGGCAGAAAGTATCAATTCTGACGTTCTTTTGGACCTGCCTGCATATTTAGAACAGGTGTTTTCACTAACGAGCTCATCTACCTGCAGGTGTGCTAATTAGATTCAGCTGGTTTAGTGATTGGTTGTAAAATCTGCTGGACTGGTTTCTTACTCTGGACCAGGGATGTCCACCTTTGGTTGTTACCTGTTCCAGCCTTTGCTAATTAGTTCATGCTAGGAATAAAGTCAATCCTCTTTCATTTCTGAGCCAAACTTCTCATTATGCGTTCCATGTATTTGAAATAAATCTTTATTGGAGGTCAGTGAGGAGACATGAGACCAGAGCAGCAGCAGGGATTAGGATGATGGAGGGTTTTCACCAGTAAAGGAGAAATTATAACTTGCTAAGAAAGATTTCTATTTTATGGTGAAACCAGGTAGAGTTCTGGCAAAAAATAATTGTGTTATATTTAAGAACTTCCTCTAAAGAACTAAGATTGAGCTGAATAATAATTTCTAATGTTTCCTGTAGCACTAAAACTGACTCAGCAGACGATTTTGAAGAACAATAGATCAGTATGCAGGGGTATATCTAATATGGCAGCTCAGGAAGTGTTTGAACGTCGCCCGCTTCTCACACTTTAGAAACACCCTGACGACCAACTCCACGACACCACAACCCCTGATTCCCCCAGAATAACCAGGGTAGCACCACACATTGCTGCCTGGTCTGTGGGATACACTGATATATACTTATATTTGACTGTTTTGTTAGTGTCACTCACTGTTACTGTTTAGAAAATAAAACCACTACACTGCATCTTTGCATCACTGATGCTGCTATAGTGTATAGTATAGTGTAAAAGTTAATATCTTCTGTGGTTTTAGTGGTAAACAGGCCATGCAGATCTGGACTCCTGAATGAAACTTTATTTAAATGCATTAAATGCAGCTGAGAACAGGTGGGTGTTTAACCTGGATGTGAATAAATTGTTTCAGCTGATCTGAGGCTTTCTGGGAGTTTGTTCCAGACATGTGGAGCATAAAAGCTGAACGCAGCTTCTCAGATCTAATTCCCTGACTCTGGGAAACTGATAAGCCAGGGCTGCTCCTTGTCACCAATCCTGTTCATAATATTGGTGGACAGGATTCCCAGGCAAAGCTGGGTGCTGAGGGGATCCAGTTTGATGGCTTCAGGACCGGGTCTCTGCTTTTGCAGATGATGTGGAGCTGTTGGCTCATCAGGCCGTGATCTCCAACCCTCGCTGGAGTGATTGGCAGCCAAGTATGAAGCGGCTGGGATGAGAATCATCACCTCTATATCCTAGACCATGGTCTTTCGCAGAAGAAGGATGGAGTGTCCTCTTCGGGTCGGGGATGAGGTCCTGCCCCAGGTGGAGGGGAGTTCAAGTATCTCGGGGTCTTGTTCACGAGTGAGGGAAAAATGGAGCGGAGGGCTGACGGCATCTGCAGTGATGAAGACTGCATCAATCTGTTGTGGTGAAGAAGGAGCTGAGCCAGAAGGTGAAGCTCTCGATTTACTCAAATGATATACGTTCCTACCCTCACCTTTGGTCACTAGCTCTAGGATGGGGTAGTGACCGAAAGAACGAGATCACGGGTACAAGCCACCAAAATGAGTTTCTTCGACAGGGTAGCCGGGCTCTCCCTTAGAGACAGAGCAAGAAGCTTGGTCATCTTGGGGGGGACTCAAAGTAGAGCCGCTGCTCCTCCACGTCAAAGGAGCCAGATGAGGAGGCTCGGGCATGTGGTCAGGATGCCTCCTGGACCCCTCCTGGTGAGTGTTCCAGGGACGCCCCACCAGGATGAAACCCTGGGGAAGATCCAGGACACACTGGAGGGACTACGTCTCTCGGCTGGCCAAGGCACGCCTTTGATCCCCCCTTGATGGATGCGGCCTGGGAGAGGGGAAGTTTGGGAATCCATAATTAGGCAGCTGCCCCTACAATCTGAGCCGGATATGTGGCAAGAGATGGATGGATGGACGGACGGACGTTCATTTTACATCATTTAAGCCTCATAATCTGACAACTGAGGCTGAACTGGAACATGATGTTGGGATGGTGACTGGGATTAAAGGTTCTGATGCTGACTGGGATTAAAGGTTCTGCTTGGGATTAAAGGTTCAGCTTCTACAGGCTGGTTTAGATTAAAATAACAGGCAGACCAAAGGTACTTGGAGTTTTAGGGGATGAAGCAGAACAACTGAATCAGTGTGTCTCATCGTCATCTCTTGCTTTGTTCTTCGTCTTTCTTCTCCTCTCTTGATAATGTCCTGTTCTTAATGACTCACAATGGTGATGTTCAGAGAGCCAGTGTGTTGATTTCCGGTTGCTAACGTGTGTCATGGTGCCATAAAGTGAACAGAACGGATGAAACATCACAACAAGCCAAAAAACACAGTGTTGAGTAAAAACTGTTTTTGCTTTAAGAAACCAGACTTTTTTCAACAGAACAGAAACTGCAGAATAAATTTGATCCAGTTTGATCTTTGCAGTAAAATGGTTTTTTTTCCATTTAATGTGCACAGATGTGAATGAATGCGAGAAAACCCCCTGCAGCCAGGAGTGTGCCAGCATCTACGGCTCATATCAGTGCTACTGTCGCCAAGGTTACTTCCTGAAAAGGCAGCGGGGCACACCTGCGAAGGTATTATCCTCCAGCTGGGGTTTTTATTTATTCATTTTAGTTATATTCTTTCACCCAGGAAGCTACCCAACTTTGTCTTATGTTTTAGTCCATGTACAGTAGATCCTTCATTCACAGGATCAGTGTTATCCAGGTGTACTGTTTAGTATGCCGGAGTTAGCCTGTTTTCACATGATGTTATTTACACTTTATATTGTGATAGAAAGTGTAAAATACAGGACATAACACTTTGGGGGCGGGGGGGGATAAAATTCTGTGAAAATCATGACATTGATTTTAAAATTATGGTTTGAAAGAAATGTTAAAACAAACAAACAAAAAATAAAACCAGTAAACAAGCATGTTGGGAGTCTTAAGCTAAAATTTTGTTGAGCATCACTTTGAGGCAATCACTGCAATCAGGTGTTTTTTCTAATGTTCAAAAAGACTTCTACACACCTGCTGACAGGTATGTTGGTTGACTGTTTATGGGAAAGGTGCTGTGTTGTGTCTGGGAAAGTTTTGGTTGGTTGGGTTTTTTTTTAATCATTGTGTCAAACACAATAGAAAACCAATATATTTCTCTAAATTATAATTTTGTACATTTTTATTCATTATTAGTTTTTTAGTTTCTTGTTATTTGAATTACTGTTGTGAATTTAGCCTTTCTCTTTAATTGGAGGGTGTGAATAATTTTGAGGATGACTGTATATTCGTATGGAAGATGCTTATATTCCTGTTACTCTGTAATTCATTCATAAACACATCCATGGATGCTGATAGATTAGTCACAACTTTACTTGAACTTCCTTTTCCTCTTCTTGGAACTTCTGCTACAGTAAGTCATCTCCACAGATGCAGTTCAATCAGAACATAAAACAGTTTAATCCAGTTGGCTTCTGGGGTGGTGGTTCTAGACCAGCATTAGTGGGGGGGTCCAGCCCAGCTGCTTTGTCGGAGGGGCACATTCCTGCTGTCAGGGTGACACTGGCCCACCCTGGACCCTCTAGAACGGGCCCTGATCAGACTGAACCTGGGCTGAAACGCAGACAGAATCCTGCTGCTCCTGAGCTCTGCGTGGGTCCTCTGCTGGACTGTAACCTCCAGTAACTGATGTGCTCCACAGATATTGACGAATGCTCCCAGAGCGTCATGAATCTCTGCACCTTCCAGTGCAGCAACGTTGCAGGCAGCTACCGGTGCACCTGTCCTCCTCATGGATACGTCATGTCTGCCAATGGACGTACCTGCAGAGGTGAGCTTTCACTCAACCCTCACAATGTCTGACGTCACTCAGGGCTGCACGGTAATTCCATAACAATATATATTAATTGATAGAAAAAGAGTCTCGGTAGAAAGTCTGACAGACAAAAACAGCTTCCTTCTTTATTCCAGCCCATCATGGAGCTTAATACTACAATCATTACTTCCTCCCAGCCAATCACAAACACAGACCAAGCTCCCGCCCTTCTCACACCACAGCAGCATAAAAATCCAAATTCAGCTTCATGTTGATGAGAGAAGAAGATTTGAAGCTTGCAGGTGTTGTGTTTAAGTGGTGGAGCAGATCCAACATCACCCACTTCCTCTTTCTCATTCATGGAGACTCTGGCAGTTTCCAGGCTACATTTAGAATATTTATCACCCGGGACAAAACAAACTTATGCTATTACTGGAGCTACTGTATTTGGAGTATCTGAGAACTTGTTCTACTATTTAATCACCTACACCCAGGCCAGGACTGCTCTTTATTAATTTTTTTATACTTATCACTATATATTGACATGGTTCACTGTGAATATTTTGTATCAATAGTCGGACTGTAACCATACACCAACTTACGATTTGATTTGTATCACGATTTTTGACCCACTATTTGATCTACTCAGCAGTATGTAAATTGGTGGGTTCCACGAGTTAGGGCCACGCTCTGAGTGTCGTGATTTTGATTTTACTACAGTATCATTACAGCCCTATATGCTGTTTACGTCACCCAGCCCCTAGTCACTCATCATCCATTAAAACAGATTCATGTGGAGATGAATCGTTATCGAGAGCTTCAGGGTTAAAAAGCGAGCAGATGCTGCTGATATGGAAAACCTGGGCATGCTGAGAGGGAAAAGAATGGTCCAGCCCAGCAAATCATTTTGTGTCCAGTTTTTGTCCTGATGTGGAGTTATGGTGGAGAACTACAATATGTTATGAGGAAAAGTTCCTGCAGAGTTGAAATATCTGTTGCATCTTCTCAAACTAACAGAGATGGTGGAGGGAGCATCCTCCGTCTTTGTTTTCCTCAGCTGATAACAAAACTTTTAAAGTCATGCAGCAGAGAGAGCAGCTGACATCACCGTAGCTTCGTCCACCATGTCGGGGCGGACGAAGAAACATAATCCTCACCATTCAATTCTAGTTTCCATTCTTAGGTTGCACTTTGAAATAATATGTGATATGTCACCTCATATTATTGAGCCTAAAACACCTGAAAATAAAACTGGTTGCAAATTTGTTGTATGATCGAATGTGGCTCTGTCCATACGTAAACATCCACAGAGCTCTCCACAGGTCAGGAGGTGAATCGATTATGAGGATTCTGGTGAATCAATATTGAGTTGTGCAGGGAAATATTGTGGTGCATCGAATAGT
>JALJCO010007569.1:0-24515 GCA_023101725.1 Atherinomorus stipes | reverse complement strand
ATAAGCCACACTGATACTGTGATGATACTGGTTGTGGCACAAATCAAATTCGCCATGAATTAAAAACTTTGACCTCGTCTTCGGTTAATGCACGTTTCTACTCTCAACAAGGGCTGGGCGACACAACCTCAAATTAAAATCATTGTCTCAATTACAATTAATTGGTAATTATTTCAGAATTGTTTTTGTTTTGTTTTTTAGTCCTCGTAGCTTACTGAAAGTATTTGTTGCAAATATTTTCATATCGAGAAGCAGATACTCTACTGGCCATTGGCCGAGGCTGATGAGAGAAGATATCAGTATTGGTATTGGCCCTAAAAAAAAAATCTGTATTAGTCAATCTCTTGTGTTAATCATTGTGACCTGATGGGAGTGAATTACTGAAGAGTAAAACCAGCCCAGAGCTGAGCCAGGCCAAACTCCTCAGCTGTCTACCAGCATCTAGCTGGGTTAGTCTGAGAATATGCAGCTGGGTGCAGCACCAGCAAATTCACTGTACTTGCAACTGTATGACGATAATAAAGCTGATTCTATCACACCAGGCATGTTTTAATGGGGATGAAATAGCACAAACCAAACAAATCAGCACAAACTGTAAAAGAAGAACTGACCTGTTTCATGATGATTACTGTCAAATCAGAGATTAGTTTTGGCCCATTTGGCATTCTGAACTATAAAACAGTATCAAGGGTCCAAGACAAAAACGGAAGTGTGCACTAAGAAAGTTCTAAAATGGTTCTCATCAACTCACTATTACTTAACCAGGGAAGTTTTTCAAGGTCCTCTGGAAACGTGTTTCTAAGTCATCAGGCACAGATGGTTCTACTGTACCTCTGCTCATCAGGAGCTAAAGAGGAGGAGGAGCAGGACAGGAGAAGACGACATAACTGAAATGGAAATCTGAATTGGAAGCAAGGATACAGATCAAAATGTAATCCTGCTTATAGCTCGATCAAGCCAAGAAAAGAGAGAAACACGAGCACCAGAGAGATTATGTGATACCTTAGCCTATCTTTACAATTAGTTTCCTACAGGCTCAGCACACTCTAAAATCACATTGAACAACTTGTCTAACAAGGTCAAGGAAAAGATGATTTAAGCCACTACTATATTTATGTGCAGCTTGCTGCAATTTGTCTCTGTCTCTCTGTGTTTTTGCAACATCTGGCACCCCAAGATTTAGGTTAGACAGGTAATTAGTGGCACATATTTGTCCTAAAGACAGGTGTATTTTCATTTAAGAAACACTCTATCACTTCTCCAGATGAGAGGCTATTACACACCATCTGAAGGATGTGCACAAGCTCCACAGCTATGCAACACATACAGAATATATTTCTAAGAGTGTTCAGGATTATCCTCACATAAATGTTGATTTTAATTTATCAGTGACTGATAATTATGAAGCGAAACTGCCACGTGCACGGGCCAAACCCGGCTCGCATTACTGGACACATCCCTTGCATGTTTGCAAGGTTTGGCACTGACTGTCCAGCATCACGCGGGATTAAATATCTAACATCAGTGTCCCCTCTGAACACATTTCTCTATCTCTACAAGCTTTACTCGTGTTTTTAGCCAACATGCTTTAAGGTTGAAGTAAAAACATTAGAACTTTTCTGTTACATCCTAATCTGTGTTTCTACCATCAACTGAAACGTATTATAACTGGACTTCTGTCATTGTGCTTATTGCAGCTCGCATCGTCAGCCCGTTCTTTGCATGTTTTTCTGCTCTCTAACTTTCTTCCTCCCCACCTCCACATGATGCGGTATAGTCTTTTAAAATGGAAATCCACTTCATCATGGTCACTTGGCTCATGGTTCTAATAAATCAAGACCCGTCCACCATCGCTGCTCCTTTCTGGAAAACAAACTGCCCCTGGATGGATCTCCTCGGCTGCTCCTAATGGAGGTCACATTCACAGACACACATTTGCTCACATGCCTGCAGAGAAAAAAAAAAAAAAAAACTGTGCAAACAAACTCAGTGTCTTTATGTCGTAGTGTACAGTAAAATGGAAGAAAGTGCAGTTCCAGGAAGCTTTACGTGCAGCATACATGGAGCGGCACAGACAGCAGCTCTTTATAAACGCAGGACAAAGTCGCGTATTCACGTCTCCGACTATTTTATCATCCTGCTATTTTAAATTGTGATAGAAAAACCTGGCAGGAAATACGTCTGCATGTGAGCGTGCGAATGCAGATGGTCCGTGACTGCCTTATTCAAGCATGCACGACACACGTGCACATGCATTTACTGACATGAATGCTCATATTCACCGACTTGTTTGTTTTTGTTTTTGTGTTTAATGGAAGGATTTCTGAGCCACGTTCAACTCCTGAGAAACAAAAACTGCTGAATTCATTAACAGCCTTCTCTTATAAACCTTTTACATTATTAGTTTTAATCACTAAATATTTTTAAATTATTCAAAAATGTTTCAGAGCATGAAAATTCTGACATTACACTGTGATATTCTATTCATCAGCCAGTCAAATATGAGGACTAGCAAACATGTACTAATGAATTATTTGCACATTTACTAGGAAAAAAAAACTGGTAATCAGAATTATTACATATTTATTTACACTTGAATAGAAACTCATTTTTCCAACAATATCCCTCAGTTATTTTCCATGTTGTTATTTATAATAGTTCTTATGACACTGACCAGGAATTATCCGCAAGATCCAAATGTTGTCATCAAAAGAAATAAATCGTATTTCATGAAATTAATCTCAAGGTGCTTCATCAAAACCCTCACTTACATGCGGTTATAGGTTATTATGAGGCATTAAAGGTCGTTACAGTAATCCTTATGATCTCATGGTTAACTCATATTTTACTTCCTCAGTTGCTGATTTAACGCCAGCGTCTTCATCCTGGAGATATTTTTCCTGAGCTGTCCTGCACAAACCAGCACCTTCTGTAGTCACTTCATCCACAGAAATATATTCAAGCTCATTTAATTGTAAGTGGAAAACAATGAGATCAATTGTGATTCAACTCATTCCTCTGAATGGAATTATCTGCACACAAAAAGAAATTCAAAGTGTCTCTGCTGCACGGGCTCAATAAAAATATTCTGATCCTAGTTACAGAACTGAATATGTATGAACAGCTCAAATATGCTGAATTTATTTTGAATATTTAATGAGATATAAAATATAAAGTCTATTTCAGCAACTAATAAAATCAGTCTTGTATGAATGTGCCACAGATTGAAAATGAATGGTGAGAGAGGGTGAAACAAGTGGGGAGGGGGACGAGGAGGGAGGGGAGGAAGAAAAACAAAGGGTGTCAGAGCTTCATCAACATGCTATAAATGAGTGGCACAGCCATTTTTCCAGCATCAAGCTCAGTCTAAATACCAACGTGCAAATCCCTATCGCTCTTCCTCCTCCTCATCTCCCTCATCTCCGCGCCTCCAATCACACGGCAGTCCTCAATAAAACAAAATTAACTGATTAGACGTTTTAATCTCAGTTGTCTTTGACCTTGTAGAATATATCAGTCATGTCGACATAACGGAGCGCCGACTGCAGCCAGCAGCTGCTTCTCTTAAACACCAAACTGCCCTTTCTGTTAAAGCGGCGCCAGACACACGAGCCAACAGGTTGGGGGGCAGAAAACACCCTCCTCCTCTGCTGCCCCCCCCCCATCCATGCAAACACACACACTCCAGCAGACACACACTCCATCCCCCTCCTCTCTGCTGCAGGCAGCCGGAGGGGAAAGGGTTAAGGCGGAATGCATTAACAAAAGAAAATTATAGCGTAAACAGTTCATAAAACCTCACAGCCCCTGATGTTGGGGCTAGATCATTAAATTTCTGCAACAATTAGACCTTTTCTCACGGCAGCAAATTGGAGCCGTTGCCATGGCAAATCCGAGCCCTTAAGTCATATATCTTTGATTGCGGAAAGGTCAGGCGCAGACAGCCTAATAACTCAGGGAGCTGTTTGACAGATTTCATCCAAGCATGATCACATAACAGAGCCAAACTATGTCAGCAGTTGTTAAAAGCAAGGGAGGGGTCAGCAGGAAGGTTGGGGTTATGGAATGTTTCAGCTCGACTGGGCCCAGCCTGATAATGTTCATGACTGCCTTTAAATCCACTGGAATAATAATAATAAAAAAAATGAAAAAGCTTATTTCTTTAACTGGAGATCAGGGGAGGTTTTTTTTTTTTTTTCACTTGACTGGAGACAGAATATTCTATAAAGGGGTTGATGTTAGGGATGGTTGACTAAATGCCTACATGATGTGAGAAATGTCTACTAAAATAAAGCCGAGGAGAAAGAAGAAGGATGGAATAACAGATTAAGCAAGAAGAGAAAAAAATCCACACAATGCTGAGGAGTGAGTGGCGTTTTCAGACACCAATAATCAGGCATGATTTATTTCCCGTTCACACACATATGTTGTGGGAATTCAGATAGACGTGCGCTTGGTCGGGAGGCTGCATTAAAAATCCCCGTCATCGACTCGTTTCCCCACCCTGACGTAAACTTTAGATAACACGCAACTTCTGCTGAATCTGATAAGACTACATGTTTGATGGTGCTGCTGTTTAGACACCCTCGCCTCTGCTACCCCTCCCTCATCCCTCGCTCTCAGCCGGCAGTCCTGGCATTTCAACTGTCTGGCCCCGAAGGCCCCAGCTGGGAAACAAGTGCTGATACCGCCCCCTGCTGGAGGAAACAGGCCACTGGCTCGAGCTCAGTGAGGACAGAGGAGGGGAGGAAAGGATGGAAATGTCCTCTTCACACTCTAGAAAAGGTTTGAAATAACAAATAAAATAATAATAATAATATTTTATCAGTATAAATATAATATATATTACATATACTAATGTGTATTTTATTATAATATAAAACAATATATAATGTAATATAATATAATATAATACAATAAAAAAAACAACTAAACTCTGCCATTAAAACAGAATACAAGTGGACAAAGGTCCGTTTGTGATCAGTGAAACTAGGCCTTATGTCAGGTGTTATATTCATAAAACTGTCCCGTGCAGCTTCTGTCTGTTTCTTGTTTTTGCTTTCTGGATGTAAAAGAGAAGTTGCTGTCAACAGAAGCTGCCTCCTTCCTCAAGCCGACTGTCACCCATTCAGCATCTGACATTGTTGGCATCATCTCCAAGGACGATACATTGTTGAGTTTGTGGAGAACTAAACTTCTATCCATCTATAGTGACATCACATAGATTTACTGTCATAAATGTGTCAAATGAACAGTGACAGGAGTTTGTGCTGTTTAAAAAACACAACTCCCCCCCCCCAGGTGTGGTGGCTGGGTGCGTTCCAAGGTATGCTGTGGGAAGTTCTCTTCCACCTGGTCATACAACTAAACATACACTCACAAAATGTTTGGAATGTTCAACTTTCGGTTTTAATTAAAGAAAAATAAGGTTTACCTGGTCGCTTCTGCTGCACCCTGAGATGGCTTACTCCTCAGTTTTTAATCAGACTTAAGGCGCATTCGGACAGAGAGGTTCTAAGAACGCAGTTCCTATAACTACGCCTCCCGAGTTTAGTTATAAGAACTACCCTTCGCCTTCAGCGTGCATTCGCACATGAGGGAGGACCTTGATAGGGACCATGTGTGACGCAATCGTTGCAACAGTGACAAATTTATGCCCCAGATGATCTGATACAAAACTGAGGTTTCTTTTATTCAAAGCTATTATAAAAGCTAACTCACCAGCTTTCCCTCCCTTTTCCTTGTTTACCTTTTGCTGAAGTGCCCCCAGATCTTTAGTGGGCGGTCCGTCCTCTAAAGTGTCCGGGGGGCAGCCGCAGATTCTACTGCTATACTTTACAGCTGTGTTTGGTAATTAAATTCATATGAAAATAATTGCTTTTGGACATTTCAAAATAGTTATCGATTCAGGACGTGCACCATTGTGATCGATTTAATAATGAATTCGTTCACTCCTATTGCAATAGTCGTTATTACGATCTCGGTAAACAGGTAAACAGCTGTGAGACTTTTTAAATATGGCGGGGCTGGAAGAAGCGGAGCTCACGTAAGGGGTGCGGCTTGCCAGTTCTACCAATCACCAAACATCTACGTATTTCAGTTCCTATGGAACCCCGAAAAGACCCTGCCTCGGAGTAGGAGCTAAAAAGGTTCTAGGAACTGAGGTCCGAGGTCCCTAGTTTCTATATGTCCGAATGCGTAAAAAAACGGCCTGGTTCCCATAAAGGTTATAGGAACTCAAAAAGGTTCCTACAATCCAAAAGCTCCTTTAGTCATCAACACCTACAACCAATGACATCACACAAACACAAGGCCTTGGGGGTGAGTCTGGTTTCTGGTGGTCCTTCCAGTGCTGCAAGCTTTCCTGCCCCCTAGTTTCACAAACTCTCCAGTTGTTGGTGAGCAAGCGTGAGTTGGGGGGGGGGGGATTTGGTCCTCTTGCTTGGGTCTAAGCTGACAGCACTATTGGGCCTTTTCCATTGCAGCTACACAGGACAGGGGGTGTAAGGCCCGGCGATAGGGATCAAATGTCATATTAGAATATATTTGTTTTAGATGACGATCTTCGATATATCCCGGTATTTTTACCCTAATTTGTCTGAATGTTTCGTTTCATATCAAACACCTGTTTTTCGTACTGAAACATGTTTAGCTTACAGGTAGAGTTCCACTTCAGAGAAGGAATTGACAAAACTCTGGTTAGAAAACTTTGTTAAATCAAAATAAATCAAGATCGTTGGCTGAACATTTATGATTTCTTTGTAGAAGTCTTGGGGAGGATTGTCTTCCAGATGGATGGTGTGAATAATCAGGTGACACCTTGTTGTCAGAAGTTCGTCGAAGTGCAGCCGGGTCATTACAAAAAAATAAAACAAAAACATTTGCACAGCTAATATTGCGATATAACCGTATATATAACTATCATATCTCCCTCATCATCCCGGTATGTCGCCCAGCCCTATGGTGTGTGTGTGGCTACAGGCCCTGGTTTGGTGCGACACCTCTGGGGAAGGAGGAGGAGCTCCATGGGGCTGGATGCTGGCAACACCACTACTGTTGACCTGTGACCCCCCGCATGTGTGCCTGGGTGGGTGGTGGTCCCCGCTGCAGGGGCTTTGGTGGTTATGTAATCCGTGGCCGTCAGCAGCTGGCTGCTTCAGGGTTTTCATATCTGCTTCTGATCTTTGTAGGGGCCACAGCTGCATTAGCATCATTTGCATATCCTGCACGCACAAAGACGCATGCTTGTTGTGATTGTTGCGCCTGGTTTCCAGTTTTTCCTCTTGCAGGTGCTCTTGATGGTTGTCTGCTGCTTTCTCTTACGGAGACGTTCCATTTCTCTTCAGGTGAAACAGCTTTTCTGGCTTTTTCTGCTTGATTTTGATTGTAAACTTGTGGTTGTTTTCCATCTTTTCTATCTTTGTCTCCTTTTTCTTCCCTTCACTCTCTTCATATGCATGTTCCCCTTGACAGGTCCAGCTTTACAGAAACCCTTACTGATGTTGCATTGCTGCACTATTTCTTTAACATGCTGTGAATGAGGTAAAGGAACGCTGAAATACAAGACAGACCCACCATTAATCAAAATAAAATATTATTCCAATCCCTAAATTTTCAATGAAAACTCCAACCAATCCTTGCAGAGGGACCCCCACCTGGGACTGGCCGAGGGACCTGCCTGTCAGAGCTTTGCTTTCTCATTAGGAGGTGGAGGAAATGGGGGGTGGGTCTTTGGAGTGAGGCGGGACAGCTGATATTCAAATAATTTTGCTGTGCTTTCTGAAATGCAAGATCAGTAATGGTTGCTTTAATAATTAAATTTAGCAATAAACTTTTCTTTTAAATTAAGAAAAATACTTAAAGCAGAACTCAGTAACTTTTTCACCTAAATAAATGCTTTTCAGAATCCCTGTGGGGCTAAACAGTGTTTACGGAACGATTCGATGTTTCCTAGCCTTCCCCGGTGTCTCTGGCCTGTAAGTCTGCCTGAGCAGACCCGACACAGATCTTGCAACAACAGAAACCGCTGCACGGCGCTCAGGTCCTCTATCCACCGAGGTGCTTCCAGTGCTGGTTGGAACTAGAACCAGACTAAAAAACGGTTCTTTAGCTTCCCACCACCTAAACACCAACTCCTGGCTCACAAAACCAACTCTTGCTGGACCAGAGCGAAGAACCAGTCCATGTAGCGTGCGCTGCCTGGGTGCCAGGTGAAGTAGCACCGAGCCTCACGAATAGGCTCAATAATCACTTGTCATGTCCACAAAAAGTAAATAAAAGTTTGTATTCTTACCTGCTACCCACCAACACCAGAGAAAATATAATCCACAGCATATTTACCCACAAAACGCAAGTAAAACATCTCGCTGCAGGAGACACAGGACTCTGCTTTGAGCAGAGGGAGACGAGCTGCTGCTACCAACATAACAAAGTAGCATCAACAAGCTAGTAAAAGCTTAGAAATATATTCAGGGATCAAAATAGAGGAAAGACAGGTAGAGAAGACGTCTGTGTGCTGTGGGGGTGTAGGGGGATTACAAACTTTACGACAGTGAAAGGGTACCACTAGGGGGAGCCCCGAGCTGAAGTTGCTGAGTTCTGCTTTAAAGTGCCAAAGAGGAGCCCTGCATCCATAAAACTCACCTTAGCAAAGCAAACAAACAGCAGCAAGATCATCATCCTGCAGTCATGATGCTGACATTTACTCCAATGTTAGAAACGCTGAGAGCCACATTACTGCCCATTGAGCACTCGTTTAAGAGATCCTACAATGTATAGTATTTGATCTGCAAGTCTAACAGAATGCATCATCTTTCATCAGTTTTGGTGGTTCCTCCTTCCTTCACTTTGGGATTTACAACTAGCCCGTACCATGCATTGACCGTTATTTTTCCCAATCTGATTTACAGACAGGCATCACATACAGCTGTGTGTTGTTGGAGACCATTAATTATTACTAATAAATCCCTTCCAGTTAGGACTAAACATGCATATGTGTTCAAGGCTAACAGGTACACTAACTAGCATGTAACAGGTCAGCTAGCTTAATAGCATAAAAAGGCACATGGTGAATGGAGGAACACTTCTGAATAAGCAAATCAGCTAAATAACATTAAATGCTAAATAAACATCCTGTTCAGGCAGAAATACAACTAGTTACTTTCAGTTCTTCACAGACGCACACAGTTCACCATCTTCACCTGCTAGAAGTCTGTCCAACAGTCTTCTCTCCTTGTGCTCACTGCTGCTCATAAGTTTTATTTCTGCATCCTGACATCATGTGCTCAGTAGCGCAGCTGCACACTTCTGCCACAAGGGGGCACTCACGCTTCATCAACAGCCTTTCCAACATGTCCAATCTCACAATGATAAAGAATCCTTCAAAACATTCTTGGATCCTGAAGGTGATCCGGATCACCACCAACATTTAATGGCTTCCTCTTTGGGCTGAGGCACATGGCTGGTGAAAATTTCAGGTCAATCCATCCAGAACTTTTTCTGTAAAGTTGCTGACAGACGGACGGACGGACAAACCAACTCCACCGAAAACATTACCTTCTTGGTGGAGGTAATGAAATGAAAAATACTTTATCCCAGGAGAAAAATTCAAAATTGAAATAGGCTCTCTCTTTTTTTTCCCTAACAACATAACATATATACAACATAACAATAAGAGTAAAAACTAACAGGACAACAACAGTCAATCAGTCAGTCTTCTTCAGAGTGATGCTGCTGCAGGATTGAATAATAATAATAATACATTTTATTTAAAAGCACCTTATCAAAACACACAAGGTCACTGTGTACAGACATTTAAAACATAAGAAACATTAAAACAATGATGTAAAATACAAAGACAAATTAAAACCAGCATCAAACCAGGAACAACAAAATTTTGTGAAGAGGCTAGGTGGGGTATGATTGTCTAAACAGAAATGTTTTGAGTCCAGTTTTTAAATGAGTAAATGAGTCCAGGGTACGGAGATGGGTAGGGAGGAGTTTCAGAGGAGGGGGGCAGACTAAACTGAATGCCCTGTGGCCCAGAATGGTGAGATGGGCCTGATGGACAGAAAGCTGGCAGGTATTGGAGGATCTTAGTGAGCGGGTGGGGGTGTTTAGGTGGAGAAGGTCTGAGATGTAGGAGGGAGCCATGTTATGGAGAGCCTAAAAGGTAATAAGAAGTATTTTGAAAGCAACTGTTTGTTTGATTGGAAGCCAGTGCAGTTTATGTAAAATGGTAGTGATATGATGAGACGTGGGGGTCAGGGTGATCAAACGGGGGGCAGAGTTCTGAAGGAGCTGCAGCTCTGTCTGTCTGAACCTCTCCGTCCTAGGGTCCGTCCCTCTCTCCTAACGGTCTATGGTGGAAACAAAGGTCTGACAGGCAGGTCTCTTGGCTAATCCTAGGCATGGTTCACACTGCAAGGATTGGTTGGAGTTTTCATTGAATATTTAGAAATTGGAATATTTCATTTTGATTAATGGTGGGTCTGTCTTGTATTTCAGACTTCCATTATCTCATTCAGCATTTTAATCTGTAAAAAAAAGAGTGTAGCAATGCAACATCGGTAAGGGTTGCTTTAAATTAGTTGGCATGATTCAGACAAAACATTTAAAAAGCTAAACTAAAAGATGTGATAGTTCAGTTTGCTGAGTTATACGTGCTTTAATGAATCCAAGTGAAAATGTAAATAAGATGGTAAACTGGACTGAAGCTGATCAGCATGTGAGAAAGCGAAGCAAACAGGTGTGTTTATGAGTGAGAGTAAAAAGATAAGAATGGAGTTTGTGGTAGAGTGTGTGTGCGAGTGTGTGTGCGTGTAACTGTGGTGTGTATGTGGCATATCCCTCTTCGATGAGCATTGCCTGAGGTCTGCAGCCTCGCACTGCTCCATGGCACTCCAGGCTTCGTTGGGCAGGGAGGTAATTTGCTGACGCTGTCTGTGGTGATAATTGGGGAGCATCAGTGGATTCACTCACCTGCCTCTGCACAGGTGCTGTGATGTCATCGCCCACTGGAGAGGAACCGCTCCTCTGCTTCATCGTCCTCCTCCTCTTCTTCTTCTTTTTCTGTGACTGAGGGAAGAACGGGATAAAACCAAGCTCATTTCAAAGTATGATTCATCCATTAAGTTTGAGAGGAAAATGGTGGGAATGCAACGCCACATTCATGGAAGGCCCTGACCTCAGTGGAGCGGCCAAGGCGCCTCTGGCCGCCTCTGAGCTGTGAGGACTGAGTTCTCCACATAAACTTTTAATGAGCTTGTGCCCACCTAAAGCCTGGGATAGTGCTGTGCGATATTTTCAATCGTTGTTCGCGGCATTGTGTGAATCAGTCGCAGAGTTCAAAAGATCACAGCTTGTGACGTCTGTCCTCACACTGTATGAACCGACGTCCTCAAAGATGGGTCGGGGTCTTGAACAATCCTGACATGCAACGCAATAAATACAGCTAGTAGTAGAAGAAGAAGAAGACGGGGAAGAAGAAGACGACAATAACAATAACAGCAGCAGCAACAGTGTGCTATCACCAAAAAACGCGCTGCCTTGGCGATTTGCGCCCTTTTTTTGTGAAGAATTCACCAAAAAGAAAAGGGGACGACGTCGTGTGTGGACGAGGAATTGGCTGAGCAGACGTGGGCTGCACGGTCTGCCGGTTCTACAACGAGAACTTTGTTCAAATGACACGCCGGGCCGCCATGCTGCCTTCGGTTTACTTCCATTTTTGTTTCACGCATGCGAAATGTGAAAATCTCAGAGGAAATAGTTCTCAGTCTGGTCGTGGCGCCGTTTCAACATGCGATTCACTCACGAGCCACGACCAAAATATCAAACAGGTTTGATTTTCTTGTGACTCATGATTTTTCGGGAGCTGGTCATGAGGTGCCAATCTCCTCTCGTGATGCCCTTGTATGACACATGATTTGCCTAAGAGTCGGCCCGATCCCCAAAATTGTTACACAACTGGAAAATCGGCTCAAAAACGGCCAAAATTCGCACAGTGAAGCCGGGCTTAAAACAGTGCTTCTCAACCTTTTTGAGCCAATGCCCCCCTGCCTGATATCCAGGTTTCCTACCGCCCCCAACATTAAAATGTAGGATAAAACTATGTAGTCTTAACACAATTTCTTCTGTGTTTTGGGAGGGGATTGTTCATAATAGTTTAAATATGACCTCCATCAGGAGTCTCCAGCCCTGAAGTTTTGGACATTGTTTTAAACGTTTACATTTTACTGCGTCCCACCTCCTCTGCTGCAAACTGGGACCTCTGTCACATTTCAGTGATGTAAAAGTGGGCTGAAATGTGACATCTGAACACATCAGATGTGGATCTGATTTAGGAAGAGACAGAAAGCAGACCGGCTCTGATCTAGAAAAATTACATTTGGACTGTTCGGATAAGAAAAGAACAGGTATACTGCAGGTAACATGAGAAAAAGATAGATATATCTGTAGTGTGAATGTAGTTTGAGGGCCGGATCTATTAAGATCTAAATGTCTGTGTAGTAATTTGCACATGTAATCTAAAATTTTGCGAGATTATTTTTTCTGTATTTTCATCAAACACTTTCACCGCTATCTGTTAGAAGTTTCGAGACTTGGGGATTTAACTTATTCTCTGGTAGACAACGAGGGGTATGTCCACATGAACAACAAAGCTTATTCATCATCAAAACATTTATTATTGTCGGCACAGAGGGAATGGAGACAACTTGTCGACATGGCAATAACCAAGCAGGGCTGTGTTTGTGTGGTTTTAGATGCTGTCTGGAAGAATCACGGATGTAAAGATGCCACAGAAGAGGGAATGATGCTCAACGCCAGCCGCATTCAGTTTGGCTGCGAACAGAAGTCATCCAAGGAGCCGCACCAGAAATATACTGTAACTGTTCATGTTCACTGTTATACTTTATTGAACTCTTTATAAATATAAATTTTTAAAACTAAACATTGTTCCACAGTCTCATTTAATGTAGATTATTTAGCATTATATTGTTGCCTGAAAGGCAGGGGTTAAAAATACAGCAATATAACGTGTCCGTACTGGACCCACAGCTGAATCACGGGACCATGAACGGATCTGCCGTGGATCCAGGACGAAGGTGCAGCAACAGCTTGAGCTCCGCCTGCGCTCCGCCTAACATCAGAATTTCCAATCAGAACGCGGATCAGCCGCGGATCCGTCCCGCTGTGCAAGTGGACTTCTATATGACTCCGGGAGGCAGATCCGGGGCGAACGTGACAGCGCAGCTGCCGCGGATGCGCGGAGCTGTCCTTTTGCTTTCTGGGATTATACCCCCAAAACCCCAGAAAAGTGAAATTTGATGTCATGGCACCTTTAAAAATCATGACACCTGTCTCTCCTTTTCTGTTAGTAGTTAAAGCTGATAATCCTGGAGGTCAAACGCTGCTAAGATCCATCTTTCTGTCTGTTAGTTGGTGATTTGATTCAATCGTGAACTGAATCCACAAAAACAAACTTTATCCTCTTTATTGATGAAGTTGATGACATCTTCAGAGGCTTATGACGGATTCATATCAGGTCCGTGGTTTCTTTCCAAACTCCACGGCACACCAACTCACTCCGGGAGCGCATCACGCTGCGTTCATGTGCAGTTCAGATGTTGGACAGCAGAGTTTCCTGCTGCTTCTGCTTGTCGAGCCTTATTAGTGTTTAGTGTGAATTTGGGAACTAGCTCTTGTTTGTCCTGGCTCTAATTGGTCAGCATAAGTGTCACGCTGCAGGAGCCCAGCCTGAACAGAGCGGGTACCCAGTTCAGGTTCATGTGTTTTCACTGGTCGGTAAAAAGTCATTTTTTAAAATATTTTTTTTGCATCTGATGTCAGGAGCCCCAGCTCGCCATAGCGGGCCATTACCGAGAACTTCCCTTTTCACCATTGATCCCTCTTGAGTGACATGTTCCTTTTTAGTGGAGCTAAATTGTGTTTTGGGAATTCTGGTGTTATCTATGTTTTATTGGTTTTACATTATTGCTGTGCTAGAATGACATTTGGTTTCTGTTTTTTTTGTTTCTTGTGTACTGAACCTTTTTCAAACTGATTGCACCTACAGTCATCCTCAAAATCATTCATACTCTTCCATTGAAGAAAAGACTAAATTCACAACAGTAATTCAAAAAACAAGAAACTAAAGAAACTAATAATAGATTAAAATTTATAAAAATCTGACTTAGTAAAATAAAATATTACTTTTGAATTGAAGTTGTAAATAATGATAAAATAAATAAATAAACAAATGAAACTGTCCCAGACCAAATAGAGCACCCTGCTCATTGACACTGGGCCAACATACCTGCCAACAGGCGCAGAAATCTTTTTTAAAATAACAGAAAACACCCAGACGTGTCAAAAACGGGCTGGAGGTGGAAAGTAGAAATCCTGTCCGGCAGTTTTTCCAACCAGTCACTGAACTAGCTGGGCTTAATTAGCTCCTGTGCCAGGTAGATGAGCTCGTTAGTGAAAACACCTGTTCTACATGCACTGGCAGATCCAATAACATGGCAGGATTTCTACTGAAAAACTACTTTTACTTCTACTTTTGACACCTCTGAAAACACCTGATTGCAGTGATTGTCTTAATTGTCTCAATTTTAGCTTACAGTAGAAGTCCCATCATGCTTGTTTTATTTTTTGTGTTTGTTTTTAATAATTCTGTTGAACCACAATTCAAAATCAATGTAATGATTTTCATAAGATTTTTATTTATAATTACTTTTGTGATCTTCATTTTATTTCACTGACAGATGATTTTTTACTGTATTTAATGGGAGGGTGTTAATAATTCAGACTGTACATGCTGTCTTTTGCTCGTGAGGATCTGGTGATGTGGTTGGGGAGTAACCACAGTCATGAAGTGTTGCCCACCCTCTGGTCCCTCTTGTATAAAAGTCTACCTCTGCGACTGCGTAGCACCACACTGTGACTTTATTGGCTGTTGGTGGTTAATGCCAGACATCAGGCTGGTAACAGGTGAGTTCTGTCCATTTGACAGACTGGTCACCTGTAGCACACCTTGGAGGGGGTCAGGAGGAAGGCGGCACCCTGACCTCACAGAAAAGCGTGAAATTAAGCAGCCGCTTAGACAATGCTCATAGAAAATCAATTTCTTTTGTCAAGGTGGAAAAATGCTCAGGCTGTGATGGTCACATGACTTTCCTTGCTGTCCTGAGGAAGTACAATTGACCCACAATAGTCCACTTTAGAGAGTAAGAGGGTAAAGCATGTGCACAGCTTTAAACCAAGAGAAATGGGCACACTTCCTGAATGACACCATTGTTCAGTTTCCTCAGAGATGCTCATGCTTTCTTTTTTCTTATAGACTAATACGACAAGCGTTTTGTGTGTTGCACCATCTTGCGGCGCCGCCTTTAGGCTACCTGTGGGAGACCGTCCCAATTACCTCCTATCTGCCAACATGGAAAGCAGCCTGAATATCTGGATTTATAACATTGGACAGTCATCTAAGGTCATGATAACCTATAGTAGGTATGTTATCTGGAGATCTCTTAAGTATTCTGACTTTTTTTTTTTTTTTTTCATCAGAGAATTCATTTAAACTATCATTCATCTCCGGAAACTGGCTTTAATGACAAGCCACACTGGAATAACACGCACATCTCATGATTACTTATAAGTAATCTGAAAGGGCCTTTACAATAAACTTCGTCGGTGGCAGGACAGTGTTGTGCACGTGGTGGTGTCCATGTATTTAAATGCCACGTGTAGGGCTGAAGCAATTAATCGAATTATTTGATTAGAAAAAATGATCAATTGATATTTTAGTAATTGATGCTTCATTCAACTTTTTAAAGTCCCGCTTCACGCATTGCTTCTGGTCTGCATAAACTGCTTCCGGTTAGGATAGACAAGCGCTCCTAGTTGCGTACATCACGTGTGCTACGTCATGTGCCCGGCAGTAGCAGCTTCTCTGGCAGAGCTCAGGTTGCTGCAGCAGTGCGAGTTATAAAGAAATGGAGGATGAAGAATTTCAACCAACTAACTACTGTAATTAACACACGTACACAGCACAGTACTAACAAAGACTAGGTTTTCCGAGGCTCACGTGTGTAGAACATATTTGGCGCACACACCAGTTGTTTCCTCACTGCTTTAATAATAATTCGCTCACAACATTGTTGGAGAAAAAACAACAAAGATCCTCCTTAAAGTGAGAGCACTCACTCGCTCGCATTACTGAGCATATGTTTTAACAAAGAGCTTTTTAAGAAAAGATGTGTCACACGAATTAGATCTGAAATCTAAATATTTTAACAGTTGTTTTTTTTTTTGCATGAAATAACTTACTTTTAGTAACTATCAACTTATTTATTCCCTTCTTTAATGTAAATAATTAACATCATGCACTAATTATCTGTTTCTTTTGCCAAAAGGCAGAACAGTAGTCATAGGCACTTTGTTTTGTTTCAAAATTACATGATGTTTATTGCACTGCTTTCACTGTTCAGTACAGTTTTGATGAATTTGTTTGGATATTATTTCACCTTTTGGTGTGTATGTTTAAAATCAGCAAATATTAAAGGAGCCCTATCATGAAAAATTGACTTTTAAGAGCTTTTCAGCATGTTACTGTGTTATTTCCTCATAAAAAACTTTTATTCTTCATTTGTGCATATTTGAGTAATATATATGAATATTCAGCCCAAGCTGTAGCTTCCTTAACATACTGACTGACACCGGTATACGCAATGAGGTGGCACCAATCACGAAGCGTCAAATACGCATGCGCAGCATCGTAGCAAGACGCCCTCTTTTTGAACAGAAACTCAGAGAATCCAAACCTATTACACACTCTCTGAGGAAGAAACATAGCTGCAGGAAGAATTTCCTCAAGGAGATAAACAGCCATCAGCTAACAGACGTTTGATCCAGAGTTCAGAAGAAAAGGTATTTTTTTTTTGTTGTTGTTGTTTTTTTTTTGTTTGTTTGTTTGTTTTTTAAGCTCTAGAGGACGGCAAGTTGGGAAAAATGCGATTGTGGCGCGTCAGTTGCACTCTGCTGGACGCCAAGGAACTGACTTGCCAGAAGTGGTTGGATTAAACTTCAGGAGCAGAAAAAAACCTCAACTTTGTGTGTGAACTTCACTCCTGACGACTTCATGAATCTCGGGCAGTAAAGTTTTTTTTTTTCTTTTCTCGGGGATTACTTCTGAAACCTGACACAGTTCCACCATAAAAACGCCTCATGGACAGACAACACGCACCGGTGAGTGAAAAACATCTCCCAGCTCAATGTTAAATGTTAGCCTATGATTTGTTTGCTAATTTACTTGTGAGGGGTCTCTGTGGTACTTCTGTGGTACTGCGTGTACTTCAAACTCCATATCAGGCTCTGGGTCGGCGCATACAGCTCCATAACAGGCTGCTCCGGTTTTTATCCCATCAATTGGAGTCCAATTATCCATCATGTTTACAAATAACATCCATGTGAAAGCTGATGTTAAAAACAATTCTGTGACCCTTCAGAATCAGTATCTCTGACGACGTCATGAAATGGGCGTAAAACATGTAATTGATCGAGAGCTCGGTGGTTCAGTACAGTCAGCCATCTTACTTTTATGTTGGAAAATTCGACTAACTAAAAAACTAATATTTACACCAAATTAGTTTCTATAGTAGCCCGATAGGAACATATTTAGCATATATAAATGCCTGTATTTGACTTTTGGAACGTTTGAAAAGCTGATACAGCTCCTATAATAAACTTAATTGAGTCAATTCTTGTCCAAATATAGACAAATATTACTTTGTGTCTATGAAAAACAGTGATGTGTTTATTATTTAACTGGACACAGACGGCTATCGATTAGCATGAATGCTAACTTAACAATGAAAAACCCATGGACCGACTAACGCAATTAGCATTGCTAACATTTCAAAACGTTTCAGACAAAAGCTCCAAGAAATTTTCTCATTTTCCCCCACACCACCATCACCACCCCCCGAAGATCCGTTATGACTCAAGCTGAATACATGTATTACACGCTGATTATGGCTGGATTCGGTCTGCAAGAACAGACGCTGTTTGTTTCCGGATGTCTTTGCATAATAGAGGCCAAGTTGACGAGATGTGAAAAACCCTCAACGACTACCAGACGCCGAAAAAATTTGGCAGTTGGTAGGAATGATGAACGCATTTTTCGGCAGCTTGGTAGTTGGAGTGTTAACACAAAAAACATTCCTTCAAACATTTAACACTTTACACTAGGGGTGTCCCCGACTAAGAATTTTCATAGTCGAACCTGATTCGTCAGATCTTGTCATTCGTCGACGAATAGTCAGAATAATAATTTTCTTTAGGCTATAAAACATGTCTGCTTGTTTAAAACCATTAAAATATTTAACAAAAGAAAACGTGAAGGTATGTTGGTGTAAAACAGTTCATTAATTAGATTTTTATTTTTCAGTTAACACTGCAGGCATAAACCTAATATTTTTCTTTCTTTCTTTTTGCTTAACAATTTAAAGTCGGGAAAGAGAATTAAAACGGCGTAACAGCCGTTTTGCGCGGCGCACGGTCCAAATGTCAAAATATATTAAGCGGAATCCTTAAAGAATAACCTTCACCTAAATTACACAATAACAAAAAATAGGCTCATAACGAAATACAAAGTTATATCCAAGTAAACGGAAAATAAAAAGCTGAGACGGGGTGCAGTAAAATGGCGATGGGCTGGAGGTGGGCTCCTCGCTTCGTTAACAAAGTCGACGGGAGAATCTCCTCTGGATGGAGGTGGAGGTGGGGGGATGATCAGAACATCACAGTCACGTGATTATTCCACAACTTGCCTGGAGCGTTCAGCATCTTCTCCTGGTCTCTCCCGTTCACGGGGAACGGCTCCACATGTGACTCAACAGCTGATGCAGCGAGACGGCGGTCAGTTCAGGACAAAGATAAAAGCGCTGCTCTGAGTCTGATATCCGCCCCGCAGGCTTCACGGTTCAGAAATTATGGTTCTTAAGCAGCGTTCTTTCCTGATACAATCTAGATAATCCTCCAGCAGCACCAGTGCATCCATCTGGAGCTTTACGCATTACGCACAGAGGTAGACGCGATATTCATGTCTGTCAGACTGTTTCCACCTTTCACAGACTGATGCTATAAATCAGTGGAGGAGAACTACAATGATGATGTGACAGGTGAGGTCCTTCATCATGTCTCTGGCTACTTGGTCATGGAGACATCTCTGGCTGAATGGTCAGCGCGCGCGACTCACCGGCAGACTGCGGTTTAAAGCCGCCTGCCCGGCGCAGCTTGCTTTATGCCACACTTATAATAACAGAATTATTCGGCTGCTAACAGACCTATGAAATGAATTATTAAAAAAACAAATTAATACTCTGTAAAAATCAAACGTTCAACCTCCTCCTACTGCAGAATGGTCTGATCTTTGCTTGGTAACCACATGTTGCGACTATTCGACTTAGAGAATCACAGTCGATGCACAGTCCAGGAAACGAATAGTCGAATCGTCGACTATTTGGGGACACCCCACTTTACACTGACATCAAATAAACTTCACTGATTACTTGCAGACATATGTTTTTCAAGGTTTTGTACAGAAAAAGTGCAAAATGATGGAAAAACACCCAGCAGCAGTGTTCCCCGCCATTTCATTGGCGGGGCGGGCGGGATTTTCACTCCTGCTCCTAACGCCTCAGTGCACGCTCCCGCGGGACTCCCTTCACCTGACTGCCTGAGGGATTTCGACGGGTCCCGAGTTTTGGGGGGTTTTTTTAACGCAAATTTTGATAATGATCTTCACTTTATATACTTTTTTTTTCCCCCTCCCCCATTCTATCCTATCACCCTCACACCCTACCCCAAACAACCCACAACTTTACCCCGTCAACACTCCCCCATCCCATCCCCATCGCCCTCCTCCCACCCCTCCTACATAGCCAGCTAGTCCCCGCCCATCTGCCCCCTGGTCCCCATCGTTCTCCCACCCCCCCAACACAGCCAGCTAGTCCCCGCCCATCTGCCCCCTGGTCCCCATGTCCCCCCTCTCTTTACCCAAGCCCGCACCCCCACCCACTTTATATACTTATAAGGGGCATTGCAGAGCACAGCAATGACTGAGGCTTTGATTGACAACTTGCACACTGTCACCTTGGGTCATGTGATCTGCACTCAGTCACAGCGAGCTGCGCACACACAGAGTTTAAAGGAGCACTATTCTTGTTATTTATGACATTTTTAGTGCTGTACTGCCGAGATACGTCTTGGTCTGAGACCAGTCTCAAGACCATTTTGAGTTGCGTTCTCATCTTGGTATCGACGGCATTTTGTCTCGATCTTGTCTCGGTGCGGGGGTAGCTGGTTTTGAAGAGACCAGACAAGACCATTGCTGGTAGGCTTTTTGTCCATAACTTAGCTACTGATAAGAGTGGAAAAGGAACCTCTTAACGATTCCCCCTAGCAGTCCTGGATATATTTTGGTTCCTGTTCCACTGGGGTGGACATGCAATTATTCAAAGTGAGCAGAACAGGTGCGCTGCTCATGTGGCTGCACCCCAGTCTGCCCGGTGGACGGGTTGTACTGAAAACAAAATTTCATTGCAGTGGGACGTCAGTACAATGACAATAAAGTTTATCAGAGCTTACTTTTCTTTTTTTTTCTTTTAAACACTTACAAATCAAAGTGTATCACATTGAGGTAGAGTTCGACCAATAGTGGATTGTTAAAGGCCGATATAATAACGGTATTTGAAGAAGGAAAAGCCGATAGTCGATTTATCAGCCATTTACACCCCCACCCAAGAGTGACCATAGAGGCTTTTTTAAGCCTTTACATGCAGTGGCTGTCATCCGTTCAAGTTTCATATAAATGCAGCATGAAAAGTACTAGCCAGTTGCTTGTGATATACAATTGTTACACAATGTCCCTTTAACAGTTTATATGTTATTTTACATGGTATTTTTTAAACTTCTTAAAGCAACCCTTACTGATGTTGCATTGTTTCACTATTTTTTTAAAAGGAAAATGCTATGAATGCGGTAATGGAACACTGAAATACAAAACAGACTCACCATTAATCAAATAAAATATTACTACAATCTATAAATACTCAATGAAAACGGCAACCAATCCTTGCAGTGGGACCAGCGCCTAGGATTGGCTATGGGTTCTGCCTGTCAGACCTTTGTTTCCGCATTAGGAGGTGGGGGGAATGGGAGGTGGGTCTTTGGATTGAGGCGGGACTGTTTATATTCAAATAATTTTGCTGTGCTTTCTGAAATGCAAGATCGATGAGGGTTGCTTTAAAGCGGAATTAACTTTTATTCTGAATTAAAGTGCATCTTTAATGTTCCTTATAACGGCAGAAAATCATTCCCTGAGGTGAGACGGTAACTGATTTTTCTCTTGGGTTTACAAACACTTGGAAGTGCTTCTGAAAAAGGGAGGGGATAAAATTCCTTCACAAACACTGCATGGTTTTGGAATCACATGACGCCTAACTTCTGATAAAGAATGAGTGAATTTTACAGCTGACCAATGCTAAACAATAACCAATCAACGACTAGACAACAGCTGATCATTGGCTAGACAACATCTTTCTTAACAGCCATCTTCTTTCTTAACCTTACCGCTACAGCTGTGGCTTTGCTCTCCCAGCCAGCACCTTCTTGATCCAGACATTCTCTTCTCCTTTGACTGACTCGACCAAAGCAGGGACTAGGCAGCATTGGCTTTAGCGGACGCAGCTGCTGGAGCTTCTGCCATTTTTCAGTGTTTGTTTCACACTGTTCCTGTCAACATCTAGAGCTCAAAACAGAAGGTGGGACTTATAAAGACCCGTACACATGATCAGCAGTAAAAAACGCTTTGCACTGGCATTGTTTTCCTATGGAGAGAGCGTGGCGCCCGGCCCATGAACCATGGAGAGGTAACACTCTCCACCTGCAACCTGCAGCACTGCTACCGCGTCAAATCTGGACGCTGTGTTTTCTCTGCTGCCTTTACAGTACAAAATCCTGACAAATGCGAGGGTTTCCAACAGGACAGTATCTGGAAGACAAAAGGAAACTCGTCCCTCCAGACTGAGCTCATAATTGGCTGCCTTTTCTCTTCCTTCCAAGATGATTCATTTTGGCTTCTATTTCAGTGGCTCACACCAACTTTTCACCACATTAGAGCCGCTTTCAGACTTGCATTGCAGAACATAAGCGGTAAAGTCCATCCACTCTTTAAACTGACTCGTTTTTTCAAACATGCTGCTTCTTTGCGGACTTATCGTGTCCTGGGTGCTTCCAGACATCAGGAAATGTTGTGGAAAAGTCAGCACAGCCCCACTCTCCCTTCAACTCTGTCCAAAATATTTTCTTGTGCGTTCAGCCAAGAAGACGTACCACAACATTTCCGCTCTTATGACATGGGGACCAGCCAGTACATGTCCGCTACATCTCCAAGATAAAAGACCGGAACGCATATCTGAATGCAAACGTAATAAGGGACAGAGTTCGCAATATTACCGCTTTCCAGCGCCAGTCTGAAAGGGACTTGGGTCTTCTAAAATACAGTGGGTACGGAAAGTATTCAGACCCCTTTAAACTTTTCACTCTTTGTTTCATTGCTGCCATTTGCTAAAATCAAAAAAAGTTAATTTTATTTCTCATGAATGTACACTCAGCACCCCATCTTGACAGAAAAAAACTGAAATGTAGAAATTTTAGCAAATTTATTAAAAAGAAAAAACTGAAATATCACATGGTCATAAGTATTCAGACCCTTTGCAGTGACACTCATATTTAACTCACAGGCTGTCCATTTCTTCTGATCCTGCTTGAGATGGTTCTACTCCTTCATTGGAGTCCAGCTGTGTTTAAATAAACTGATTGGACTTGATTTGGAAATGCACACACCTGTCTATATCAGACCTTACAGCTCACAGTGCATGTGAGAGTAAATGAGAATCATGAAGTCGAAGGAACTGTCAAGGAGGCTCAGAGACAGAATTGTAGCGAGGCAGCAGATCTGACAAGGTTACAAAGGATTTCTGCAGCATTAAAGGTTCCTAAGAGCACGGTGGCCTCCATAGTCCTTAAATGGAAGAAGTTTTAAACGACCAGAACTCTTCCTAGACCCGGCCATCCAGCCAAACTGAGCAATCATGGGAAAAGAGCCTTGGTGAGAGAGATAAAGAAGAACCCAAAGATCACTGTGGCTGAGCTCCAGAGATGCAGTAGGGAGATGGAGAAAGTTCCCCAAAGTCAACTATCACTGCAGCCTCCACCAGTCGGGGCTTTATGGCAGAGTTGTCTGATGGAAGCCCTCTCACTCAGTGCAGACATACTGAAAGCCCGCATAGAGTTTGCCAAAAAACACACATCGAAGGACTCCCAGACTGTGAGAAATAAGATTCTCTGGTCTAATGAGACCATCCGGATTGAGCATTTCGGAGTTAATTCTAAGCAGTATGTGTGGGAGGAAACCAGGCACTGCTCATCACCTGCCCAATACCATCCCAACAGTGAAACATGGTGGTGGCAGCATCATGCTAAGGGGGTGTTTTTTCAGCTGCAGGGACAGGACGACTGGTTGCAGTTGAAGGAAAGATGAATGTGGCCAATTACAGAGATATTCTGGAAGAAAACCTCTTCCAGAGTGCCCAGGACCTCAGACTGGGCCGGAGGTTCACCTTCCAGTAAGACAATGACCCTCAGCACACAGCTAAAATAACAAAGGAGCGGCTTCAGAACAACTCTGGGACCATTCTTGACTGGCCCAGCCAGAGCTCTGACTTAAACCCAACTGAGCATCTCTGGAGAGACCTGAAAATGGCTGTCCACCACCGTTCACCATCCAACCTGACAGAACTGGAGAGGATCTGCAAGTAAGATTGGCAGAAGATCCCAAATCCAGGGGTAGAAAAACTTGTTGCATCATTCCCAAGAAGATTCATGGCTGTAGTCGCTCCAAAAGGTGCTTCTACTCAGTACTGAGTGAAGGGTCTGAATACTTACTGTATGACCATGTGATATTTCAGTTTTTCTCTTTTAATAACTTTGCAAAAATTTCTACATTTCTGTTTTTTTTTCTGTCAAGATGGGGTGCTGAGTGTACATTAATGAGAAATAAAATTGACTTTTTGGATTTTAGCAAATGGCTGCAATGAAACAAAGTGTGAAAAGTTTAAAGGGGTCTGAATACTTTCTGTACCCACTGTATGTATAACTGCTTTGTATGAGCTGTGAGAGCGTTGTTCCTGTTAGCAGAGATATCTGTGACAGATATCCCATGACAGAGAGCAGAAGCAAATAGATAGCATCACTGTCTAAATGACCAGCTCTGCAAAACCAGCAGGAGAAAAAGCATCAATAAGTAGCCGACGAGAGTGCTGTGTTAAATGCACTACAATGCTTTTTCTCTATTTACTGTACTAGACTTATTCTTTTTGATGCTTGTTTGTCTTCTGTGGGAGTCCTTTTAAGACCTAATTTAGCTTAAATAGATTTAAGTTAAATGATTTTTA
>JALJCO010007564.1:0-46739 GCA_023101725.1 Atherinomorus stipes | reverse complement strand
CTACCACCACCATACTTTACTGTTGGTAAGATGTTCCTTTTCTGAAATGCCGTGTTACTTTTCCGCCAGATGTAATGGGACCTCCACCTTCCAGAAAGTTCCACTTTTGTCTCGTCAGTCCACAGAGTATTTTCCCAAAAGTCTTGGGGATCATCAAGATGCTTTCTGGCTAAACTGAGACGAGCCTTTATGTTCTTTTTGCTCAGCAGTGGTTTTGGTCTTGGAACTCTGCCATGCAGCCATTTTTGCCCCCCAGTCTCTTTCTGATGGTGGAGTCATGAACACTGACCTTAATTGAGGCAAGTGAGGCCTGCAGTTCTTAGATGTTGTTCTGGGGTCTTTTGTGACCTTTTGGATGAGTCGTCGCTTTTTTTTTTTCAAAATCTTCATTTGAGAACTGGATTGTGTTAACTTGTGTTATCTTTGTCTAACATTTAAGTTTGTTTGATGATCTGAAACATAAGTGTGACAAACATGCAAAGAAAAAAAAAGATATCAGGGAAAACACATTTTCAGACAACTGTAACTGTCCAGTGTTTGGTCGAACCAGAACCCACTTTTACAAAAAAAGAAGAATATATAAAATTAAATAAATTATACACATATATATATATATATATATATATATATATATATGGGATTTGTAGAACATCAGCCATGTTAGCATGACTTCTGAATATTAACCCCTAAAATAGTAAAGAAAGAGAAGCTGAACAGCTGAAGGGTACATCTGAAAATTTCTTTAATCTTTTGAATATAAAACCGCTCGGAGATGTAACCATTGAGAGGTAGAAGCTTCAACATAAGTCATAGTCGGTAAAATGACCTCCACATACTTAGGACAGAAAAATGTATTTTTCTGTCCTAAGACTCAAAAACGGAAAATAAGAGGCAAAAAGGAAGTAGATAAAAGACCTGAAGAAAGACCTGTAAATGCAGCGTTGCTGCTTTTACAGGTGTGTGTTGATAGTTTTTACTCTAAAAGACTGAAATCATATCCTTCAAGCTGCTCCCAGGGCATAAAAGCACAATATCTCGGCATATCTACTCTGTATGTAAACATGTAGCTCTGCCAAATAGATTTGTTGACACCAGTGCTGCCCATTAGGATTCACTGGTTATTCACACCAGTGTGATTCACTGTGAGCACAGGAGGGGAGTTTTTTGCCTGTGGATACTTGCTCCATCACTGACGAGGCTTAAAGAGATGACGGACAGCAGCTGCATTCTGTTCTCTCGTCTACTTTCTTCCATCCATTCGTCATTCATCATCTTCCTTCAGCAAATCATCCATCACATGTCAAGAGCAACCAGATTCCTCCATCAGTTGGAGGATGTCACAGGTCAGCAGCCATCCGATCAGGTGCTAGCGTGGAAGTCCCGAAGATGATTAGTCGTGGTGATTAACAATCAGTCAGCCAACAGACGAGTGGAACGGACTTAGACATTCAGTAACACGCCAGCAAGTTGCAGAAACCAAATATAGTAACATTGGGAATGAGCTGGTGAGAGCTAGAAAGCTACAAACACACCCAGTCTTCAGGGAAACGGAGATGTTTAATGAGGAAAACAGCCACACAGGTGTAAAAGACAAGGAGAGTCAAGATAGTTGAGAGACGAGAAGTTTAAACTCAGCTGGGCCATTTAATTACACTACTATCCTTATCCCTGTATGCAAACACGAGGGGGGAATCAATGTATTGATTAAAGTGTGAGAGACTGCTGCAGGTTATTGGTAAGTTATTTATGACCTCGAGAAAAAATCAAGGTAATCCTCGAGCAGATGAAGGCAGCTCGATTTCTGTTTCTTGGCTGATGAAGGTTTACCAGAGAATCTCTACCAACATGAATTCAGGCTATTACAGGCTTTATAGGTTTTCAGGCCCAGACCTCATCACTTACTGATGGTTTGGAAAGCAAAACAGCAACAGCTTCAAAAGGAAACCGTTAAGTGGCTGAATATAAGAAATGATTTGATGCAATCTGTTGGTTTCGTTCACTACATATTTATTTTTTCCATGAATTTTGATAATTTTATATAAAAAGTGGATTCTGTAAATGCAGAATTGCAAGTAATAATGTAAATGTAAATGAAAACAGAGTGCAATGTTAAACCTAAACCCAGGTTTAAGTCACAATATTCCTTGATTTTTCTGTCTTGTGAGAAATTCAGTTTATTTTAATGGGCACTGCTGCACAATAAGAGCAATAAAGCCAGCAAAACACTAATCACCAATAAAACATTTGATAAAAAAAAACAAACATCTAAAACTGTTTTATTCCCAGCAGAACATGAAGAGCAAATCAAATTTTTTGGGACCATTCTCTGTAAACCCTAGAGATGGTTTTGCAGGGAAATCCCAGAAGATCAGCAGTTTCTGAAATACTCAGACCAACAACCATGCCACGTTCAGAGTCACTTAAATCACCTTTCTCCCCCGTTCTGATGCTGGTTTGAACTGCAGCAGCTCGTCTTTACCATGTCTACATGCCTAAATGCGTTGAGTTGCTGCTATATGACTGGTTGCTTAGACATTTGCGTTGAGCAGTTGGACAGGTGTACCTAAAACAGTGGCCGGTGTGTGTGGGGTATATATATATATATATATATATATATATATATATATATATATATATATATATATATATATATATATATATTATATATATATATATAATTAACAATGATCTGGTGATGCCCGTAAATTATCCTTCAACTCTCATGGGGGTCTTAACCACCAGTTTGAGAACCTCTATTCTACTGCATCATTGGCTGTGTTTACATGGACCCAAATATACAGATTGCTTTTGGTTTAAAAGCTGTTTCTGAATGAAAATGATCCATGTAAACACCTCTTTCCTTGCTGAACCGAATTAATTTTCATACGGTTTCACGGGGGTAGAATATTCCTTTCCCCAAACCGAACAGGGTATCATGTAAACACTGAATCGGAAAGTTGTGAGGTTGCGCTCTTACAGCGCATGCTTCGACAAGATGTCATCATGCAACCAGTTACGTTTCCTCACTTTGATGGATGGCTGTGAACAATGTAATTCCCTGGACAGCAACAGAAAGTTTGTTTCTTACTCAAACGCCGTCTCTACGCCTTTTTCTCTTGGTTGTCTGCAGTAGGAGCGCATGAGGATCAGCTGCTGCTGGATTCAAGTCCTGCAGAAACCTCAACAACCGTGACGATCAGTTTTTAGACCTCTGTCTTTCATAAAGAACGTGATGTAACGTCATTCTGCGCATGTAAGACAGGATTATAGGGGATTATCACGCTTACCGGAAGTTCCCGGATTTTGGCACTTCCTCTTCCGGGCCATATTAACGACAGCCGTTCCTGCTCTGTTATACTGTTTTAAATCGGATAAACTCCAAACATACTAAGTTTTCATTCTAGACTGAAGTGATACTGGATCAAAAGCTGGATCAAAGTGATCGATTCGCCGCAGTGAAGGGCCGAACTTTATAATAAAACACACGTTCGTTTGTCGCCGGTGGGGCACGACACCGGCACTTCACAGCATGCTAGCATTAGCCAGCTAACGTTTACTGACGTGCTTAACATTGTGCGTCTTAAAACACACAAACATCTGAAAATCGGGTCTGTACCCCCCCGTTTCCAGTGGAACAACTGGGGACTGCCAAGAAAGGAGACGTTTTCAGATGCTTGTGTGTTTTTCAGCCGCACAAAGTTAGGCACGTTATCAAGCTGGCTAATGCTAACACCTGCTAACAGTAGTCCGCCAGCTACTACTCTGTTAAACTTGTAAATCGGATAAACCCCAATGCCAAGTTTTCATTCCAGACTGAAGTGATGCTAAGGAAGAAGTGGATTAAAACGACCGATTCGCCGCGGTGAAGGACCGAACTTTATAATAAAACGACGCACGTTTGTTTGTAGCCGGCAGTCTGCACAGTCGTGTTAGCAGGTTAGCATTAGCCAGCTCGATAACGTGCCTAACTTTGTGCGGCTGAAAACACACAAGCATCTGAAAACGTCTCCTTTCTTGGCAGTCCCCAGTTGTTCCACTGGAAACGGGGAGGTACAGACCCGATTTTCAGATGTTTGTGTGTTTTAAGATGCACAATGTTAAGCACGTCAGTAAACGTTAGCTGGCTAATGCTAGCATGCTGTGAAGTGCCGGTGTCGTGCCCCACCGGCGACAAACAAACGTGTTTTATTATAAAGTTCGGCCCTTCACCGCGGCAAATCGATCGCTTTGATCCACTTCTGCCTTAGTATCATTTCAGTCTAGAATGAAAACGAGTATGTTTGGAGTTTATCCGATTTAAACAGTATAACAGAGCAGGAACGGCTGTCGTTAACATGGCCCGGAAGAGGAAGTGTCAAAACCGGGAACTTCCGGTAAGCGTGATAACCCCCTATTCTGAATAAATGTTGGCGCACGTACACACCAGATCAGAATGAATTCGTTCCCATGTAAACAGCTGCCCTTAAATCCTCAATCAGAGTGATTTCGAACTGAAAGGGAAAAAAGTCTCCATGTAAACGTGCCCACAGCTTAAACTGGCTCAGTTTTTTTTTTTTTTAGTTAAATAAACCTGAAGCTTCTGTAATTACCTTGTTTGATCAGCGCCCCAGAAAGACCACAGCAGGTGACCCTGCTTCTTGGTGAAAGGATGGCCGCTCGTGCCGGATCAAAGATGAAATGTGTCATTTCTGAAGGTCTGGGCAGCACATCAGACGTCTGACAACACGACTTGTAAACATGATATCAGAGATGAGCAGGATGGCTGAAGGGGAGCTGTATCACCTGGGCATCCTTCACCCCTCCTCTCCCTCCATCCCTCCAGCTTATCTCTCTTTTCACTTTCCTTTACTTTTGCCCTCCCTTTGTCCTCCCCGGCCTGGTTCAGGCGACACGAGGCGACAAGAAGGGCAGAGACGATGAAGGTTGGAGGAGGAAGAGGAGCAGCAGACAGACAGAAAAACAAAGGGGGAGGATTTCAGGAGAAACGCATTGAAACACAAGCAGTGAGATGGAGAAGTGAGTCTGAGAGACCAGCCAGCTGAGACTCAGAGACATTTTTCATGGGTCCCACTGGGGCCGTTAATCCACGGTGAAGAGCTGGGACACGTTCACGGACGCTGCAAGGAGGCTGGAACAACACTCCGTCACCAGCGCTGTGTGCATGAGTGTGAATGTGATGGCTGATGCAGCGCGAGTGAACATGACAGCTGGAATATGTCTCTGCTGAGGAAAGACAGACACTGAATAAGCTGCTAAATCTGACGCCAACACACACAAAGAGGACGTTTCATCTGTTCCCCGCCACCCTCCTCAGACCATAACCGCAGCTACAGTACAGCTAATGCAAAATTGAATAACCTTATCCTACTTTTATGACTGATATATTTTTCAGGATTTCTCCATCCGTTAAACCAGAGACTTGTGAAAGTGCCTTCAAAAAGAACTCTGGAAATCGCTTGTTCTTCATTTTATTCAGACTAACGTGTTGGCATCTTCGGAAACTCTGGAGTCGGCATTATGATTTTAAACAAGCGCTTCACATCGGTTTTGACAGAGCGAGGCTCAGATGCACCGCATAAGTTTGTAATGATGAATCATTGGTGGGATACTGGTTGTCAGAATGGTCTGAAGAAGAGAAAATATCCAGTGAGCAGCAGCTGTCTGGACCAGAACGTCGTTGATGTCAGAGGTCAGGGGAGAATGGACAGACTGGTTGGAAATGATAGAACAGTGATTCTCAACCACTTTTCTCCAGAGAACCCCTTGTGAAATATATTTTTTATCAACATACTTGGGCCTTAAACGGATAGAACACCCATAGAATGATGTGGCTCCATTTTCTACTCACCCTTATGCTGAGCAAAACTCTGGAACACCTTTTTGATATCTCAAATGCAGCCGGGGATCAGTTTGTTTGTTTTTTTCGTTATCCGCCAACTTTCATATAATGGAGGTCACCGGCGACCTAAACAAAAGGTTCATAAAATTCCACAAAAACTTGTCAGTATTCCTCCATACTGCTCGTGCTCGCGTCCATAATTTACTCCAAACGACATCATTTAGTATATTTTATAGCCTAAACAGTAGAATACTTCAGCGGAGCTATGCGAGCTCACGACACTACTATGGAACCAGCGGCAGACCAAACCACACCAGATTGTTCTTTCTTTCTTTCTTTCTTTCTTTCTTTCTTTCTTTCTATTTTTCTTTCTTTCTTTCTTTCTTTCTTTCTTTCTTTCTTTCTTTCTTTCAAATCAACAGCCAACCCCTCTTGTGTTTGTCTGCAGCTCGTTCGCTGTTAGCACAATGTAAACAGCAGATTTCTTCTTCTACCCTTTCATTATTGGCAGAGTAGAAGATGAATGCCGCAGCTTCTGTAGTGTCGTGAACTCAATGGACACGCATCGAGGAAGTACGATGTACTACTGTTTAGGCTATTAAAATATACTAGATTATGTCACTTCAAGTAAATTATGGACGCTACCCACTCAGGACACTTGTACTACATTGGACGAGCAGCATGGAGGAATATTGACAAGTTTTTGTGGACTTCTATGGACCTTTTTTTTGATTGCCGATGACTCGAATTATGTGAAAGTCAGTGGATAAAAAAAAATCCTCCTGGATCTCTGGCTGCATTTGTGATATTAAAAATGTGCTCCAGAGTCTTGCTCAGCATGAGAGTGAGTAGAAGACGAAGGCACATCAACTGTGGGTGTTTTAAGCATGGATCCATCAACATGCTTTTTTATGTTGACTATGTTGACCATCTGTAAATAGAGTATAAATGAACCCCAAGTCCAAATTTAGCCTTGACAGACTCTAACCTTAACTTAAACCTTATACTTGGTCTAGCCTTAGCCTATCCTTTAGCTAAACCTTTACTTCACCCTAAACCAAATTTAAAACTACTCTTGACCAAAACTTGCTTATCACATTGCCTCAACACAAACTTTACAGTAATCAAATCAATCAATCAATTTTATTTATATAGCCCTTTACAGTACACAAGGTAACCAAAGTGCTTTCCATAAAAACATTATAGAAAGAAAATAAGAACAGCATGAAGAAAATAATAGACAAATGCAAGTAAATACAAATAAAATATGAAAATATATCACCACATTACTGGGTGTTAAAGGCCAGTCTGAATAAATACGTTTTGAACCTGGCTTTAAAAAGGCCAAAGTTTGTTATAGAGCACATGTCAGGAGGCAGTCTGTTCCAGAGCCCAGCGACTGAGAACGCCCTATCACCCCAATGCTTGTATCTGGCTCTAGGGACTTCCAACAAGAGCTGGTTTGCTGACCTTAAAGCTCTGGTTGGGTTCCGAACATGCAAAAGTTTGGACAGGTAAGGAGGGGCAAGACCATTAAGCACTTTAAAAACAAATAATATCATTTTAAAATCAATCCTAAAAGAAATGGGAAGATCAGAACCGGGTGATGTGCTGATGTTTAGGGGTGTTGGTTAGAAAACTGGCAGCTGCGTTCTGAACCAACTGAAGACGGTTGATTGATGACTGAGAAACCCCGACATAGAGTGCATTACAATATTCGAGTTTAGAACTTATAAAAGCATGAATGGGTTTTTCGAGATCACAACGATTGATTAAAAAGGTTCAACTTTTGTTAAAAGACGTAGTTGATAAAAACTGCCCCTGACTACACTATCAATTTGCTTATCAAATCTGAAACTGCTGTCAAAGATAACCCCAAGATTCTTGACACCAGGTTTCAGTTTAGAGGATAGAAGATTAAGATCAAATTTCGTACAATCACCAAATAAAATATACTCTGTTTTATCATTGTTTAAGTGAAGAAAATTTTGCCCTAACCGCAGCTTTATGTCCGAAATGCAATCGGCCAAGGCACAGAAGTGCTCCACTGGTGTTTGGGAACACGGGGAGATAAAACCTGCGGTCATCCGCATCGCAATGAAAGGCTAGGTTGTGTCTGGCTATGATGGACCCCAATGGCAACATGTAGGAGTAAAAACAGCAGTGGCCCCAAGATGGAGCCTTGAGGCACTCCACAAAAAAGAGAGGCAACAGAGGAAGATAGATCACTGATCATTACAGAAAAAGTCCTATTTGATAGATAAGATTCAAACCATTTCAGTGCAGTACCCCGAATACTGCACTGATCTAAATTCCTTATCCTAACTGTCCTTATCCTGTTTTTACCCTGTCGTCTTTGTGGAAAAGTCTAACTCTTTATTGTTAATAAGGGGCAATTTCCTAACTTTGCCGAACCAAAGCTCAATTCAGTGTTTAGCTTCATGTTAATTTAAGTTCAGCTCACCTTAAAAAAAACCCAACATTACTACTGAGCCTTTTGAATGTCTCAGAGAGATTGGAGTGTTCCAGCCAGTCTATGTCTCAGACTAAGATATTGTCTGTGTTTGCTATGCAGTGAGGCTTCCGTCTCTGAGGGAAAGGGTTTAAGCAAAGTAAGAGCAGGAAGATGTGGAGCAGAAACATCTGAGTTCCTTTAGTGTCTGGGGACACATTTATGTCTATTGGCAAGAAAAATGATTGATAGTTGGACACCAGCAGGGATCAGAGAGTTGTCCAGACATGAACTATGGCTGCTGTGACGTTCCTCCAGTGTTCATTGAGTTCTGCTTCACCAGCAAGTGTTGCATTAGAGTGATTGGCAGTTTGAAAACCCCTCTGACCTGACCTTAAAGCATCCTGAGAGGAATTTCATTGGGAAAAAAATGATCTTATAACCTTTACTACAAGTACATAAAGCAAATCAATACAATACGTTAAGCAATATGAGATCTAAAGAAAGAATTGAAACAAGTGTAACTGTAGCATTAAAACAAGAGCTTCAACGACTTGTTTTGATCTCACATTCAAATCCCTTAGGTAGTGTAAAAAAAGGTTGTTCTTGTCCTCTGCTATCAGTGATGAATAATAAGCAGTTTTAACTTTATACAACTTTCTTTCCAGACTAAGTAAGTACTTTTCTTAAAATAAGTAAGTCAAGAATAAAAGTAACTCGTAACTACTCGCCTCTCAGTCGGGTTATGGAAACAGTGAGGAGAGATTATTGAAGAGAAGCAGCACACAATTCTTCCATTCACTTCGGCCAATTAAAGGAAAAGAGCATGATTCCACTCCAGAGCCCTGAGAGGTGACAAAGAGGATTAAAAACCCTCATGCTATCAATCCGTCACCAGCTGGCACATACAACACAGAACAAGCTAAACGCACTGGAAGTCAGAGGTAGTAGCAAATGTATTTAGGAAAATAAAAATCTTCTGGAAGGTACTCATCACACAACCAGTGATCCGAGACCAAGTCTTTAGGGAAGCTGAAAAGGTCAATTTGTTCTTACAACATAAAGCACATTTTCCTTGAGACATTTCCAGAACAGAAGCAACCTGCCATGCTCTGAGAGGTCGATCAATTATTCCCCGCTGTGCAAAACTTCAGCTTTTATATGGTTGCAGTGGACAAAGTGCACGCTCTAGCCGGGTGCACTGCCCGGTGAAATCGATCACAAAAGGAAATCAAGGACCTGCGATGTGGCTCTGGAAGACATGCTGAGGTCTTGAAACGCTTCACAACCTCAGTTTGACGCTGATCTCATAAACCTGTAAACAATGTAAGATGCGGTGACTGAGAAATTTTACCATTTCATGGAAAATAGACACTGATTTTGAATCTGATGGCAGCGACACATTTGTAAAAAGTAGTCCCAGGGTGATGTTTACCATTGTGTAGCAACACGTCTGTATAAAAGTAGTTCCAGGGTGATGTTTGCCATCGTGTAGCAACACGTCTGTAAAAAGTAGTTCCAGGGTGGCCGATGTTTACCATCATGTAGGCCAAGCTCCAGCTTCCTTAACATAACTGACTGACACCGGTATACACCAATCACGAAGCGTCAAACATGCATGCGCAGCATCGTAGCAAGATGTCACTTTTGTTGAAAAAAAACTCAAAGAGAATCCTAAACTAACAGGGAAGAAAGAAACAGCCTGCAAGAAGATTTCTTCAGAGACAAACAGCCATCAGCTAACAGACGTTTGCTCCAGAGTTCAGGAGAAAAGCTTTTTTTTTTTTTTTTTTTTTAAGTTCTACAGGACGCAAGTTGAGAAAAATGTGGTTGTGTTCGGCGTGGAGTTTATTTGTTGTACTGGACGAACTGACTTGCCAGAAGTGGTGGGATTATTTCATCAGAAGCTGTGTGAACTTCACTCTGACAACTTAATGAATCTCGGGCAGTAAAGTTTTTTTTTTTTCCTCGGGGATTACTACTGAAACCTGACGCAGTTCCCACTATAAAAACTCCTCATGGACAGACAACAGCACCAGTGAGTGAAAAACGTCTCTCAGCTCAATGCTAACTGTTAGGCTATGATTTGTTCGCAATTTACATACTTGTCAGGGTCTCTGGTACTTTGTGTACTTCAAACTCCATATCAGACTCTGGGTCGAGCGCATACAGCTCCATAACAGGCTGCTCCGTTTTATCCCGTCGATCAGAGTCCGATTATCCATCAATGTTTACAAATAACATCCATGTGAGCTGCCGGTGCTACAAACAATTCTGTGACCCTTCGGAATCTGTGTTTCTTCAGGGACGACGTCATGAAATGGGCGTAAACGTTGCGATTGGTCAAGAGCTTCGTGGTTCAGTACAGTCAGCCGTCTTACTTCCGTGTTCGAATCTGGATGCATAGAAAAGCTAATATTTAACACCAAATTAGTTTTTATAGTAGCGATGGGAACATGTTTAGCTCGTAAATGCCTGTGTTTGACTTTTGGAACATTTGAAAAGCATGATACAGCTCCTTTAACTTTTAGCCTCATCACATGTGGACAGAGATTCCTCCTGAATCCTTTGAGTCTTTAATAATATAATTATAAAAGATGGTGGGGTCTAAAAGTATTTGCAATCGTTATTGAGGGTGCTTGCTTTCAGAAACTGTTCCACAACTTTTAAAGCCAGTTTGTCTCAGATTGGTGAACCTCTGTCCATCCTTCCATCTGAGACTCTGCCTCTCTTTCATAGCCAGTCATGTTATATATTAAAGTCTCCTCCTATTAATCTTTTCCAGCCTTCTTTTGCTTCAGTTCCAACTTTTGTGTTGCCATCATCAGATTCACAACTTTGGATTTTAAAGACTGAAGATAACCAGAAAAAAACCCCACCAAAGGTCCTTTAATTCCACTGCTGTTCAAATCTTCCTCATACTATTATTTGGAGAATGAACAATAGTTTTTGGTGAAAAGCTTTGAGCGTTTCAAGATTTCCTGTGTGTGTGTGTTCAGCATTCAGACTTCTTTATTTTGTATTTCAGACATCTCCCCCAAGCCTCTCTTCATTCATTTGAGTCCTCCAGTGCTGTTCTTCATGTTCTTCCGTCATAGCAGGCAAGAGTCAGATAATCCATTTTGTACCTTGAAGCAAAGCGCAGCTCCATTTTGTTTCAAGTTTGGCCGTGCACAGGCCCACACACACAGTCCTGCAGGCACACACACACATCATCATGCGGTGCATTTAGATAAGGTAACGCAGACCCTTGAAACAACACAAAAGGAGCAGATGTGTGGTACACACATTAAGATGTGTACAGAGATAACTGAACGAGGCAGAGCGTGATTGGGTTGAAAGTTCACAGCGTGATGCGGTCAGAGTCGATGAAGAAGAAAAAGCAAACAGCAGGCGCTCCTCAGAGCCCAACAAACAAAATAATCTAACAGTATTTTCTGTCTTTACAGCTAATTTAACATGAGGATGGTACTCCAAACATGTTTACTTTCACTTTGGAGAATAAATTACCTTGTTTCCTTTCTCTCAGGTTATCTGGTACAAGAAAGTCATACCTGAGATGCTGACCCACAATATGACAATAATACCACCATCTTCAGTTTCTGCCTCATCAGCTCAGTAAATCTCAACTTCTTTAAAAACCTTTAAATTCAAACCAGGTCATAATTAATCTTTATGATCTGGATGAATCATCAGCAGGCTGTTCCTCCAGCTGCTTCTACATCTCTGCAGAGCGTTGAGGAAGTTCTCATGTTTCTATACTTTGGTGCATCAAGGCTTCAGAGACTTTTGAATGTTCCCCTACTCCAACACACCTGATTCAGATGAATGAGTCGCTGCGTAAAACTTGAATAAATGGATCCACTTGATTTGAATCAGGTCTGTTGGAGCAGGAAATGTAAAACCTGCAGAACAGTACACAGAAAATTCACAAGTGTTGAATTTTTGGTGTTGATTCAAATGCATTTAACTGTTGTGGTGAACATTTATGGCTGTGACTTTGTATTATCATGTCGTAAGACTGTACACTTGGGAGTGTTGTTGGAACATCTGGGTATCGTGTAATTGGTCCCGGAGTGGGTTCATTTGAATAATTTCCCTCATGTTTTGTGGTGCCCACGTTCCATTCTGCACCACGAGTTAGGTATATATGTGATCCCTTTACTTTACCCTGGTGTGTAGGGACTTTTGTCAATACAAATGTTTTATAGTACTTTCACATCTATATCAGTTCCAATATAGATGTGAATAGAAAAAAAGAATAAAACAATGCATCTTTTTGTTCCTTAAAAGAGAGCGACATAATTGTACAGTTTGCATTAATATCTTGAATGCAAGGGCAGTATTAAAAATCAAATTTGAGAACAGAAGTTCTGGAAAGAAATGATTTTAAAACATTTGTAAATTATATTGATGAGTAAATTAAACTAAAATAAGATTAAAAAAAATATTTCAATTATCAAATAACTTAAAGGTAGAGTCCGGAGTCCCCCCATCGCTTCTGTTTGTAAACAGTATTCAAACCGAGCGCTCCTCCCATCGGGCTAATGGCCGCCTTCTTCTTCAGCCTAAGCAGCTTCATGCATGTCCTTCAAAGTTTAGAAGCAGGTAAAAGCCAAACCAATATTAACCCTAGTTTTCCAATGTGCACTACCTAAAGCTCTTTTCACTGCAGAGTACCTCCTTTTCTTTCCTGCATCTGCCATTTTTCTTTCTTTCTTTCTTTCTTTCTTTCTTTCTTTCTTTCTTTCTTTCTTTCTTTCTTTCTTTCTTTCTTTCTTTCTTTCTTTCTTTCTTTCTTTCTTTCTTTCTTTCTTTCTTTCTTTCTTTCTTTCTTTCTTTCTTTCTTTCTTTTTCTTCATTCATGCCCTTAGCTCTGTCTTTGGCTGGTGATGTAAACAGAAATCTCCACCCAGACAGGTCGCGATCACACCAAAACCAAGGGAGGAGGCAAATTACAGACATAGATTTCCAAAACACAATGTGCAATAACCTGCATTAAAGTACTGAAAAATACCATAACATCATCATCATCACTAACACCATCATGCGACTCAGAAGCTGTAATATCTGGCTGGTTTCCAACAAAATTAATTGCCTAAAACTCTTTGCATTGCATTGCATTGCATTTTTTGTATCTGTACAGTGGTATCGCAATTCTCAAAAAAAAAAAAAAAAATTTAAAAAAAATTTTAAAAAGTATCAAATCCGATATTTTATCCGGCTGGTATTGAAGTATCGACTCCAGTGTATCGAAATGCTCATTCCTACTTGCTATAGAAATTGGTAGAAAGTTTAACACAAAAGTTCGTTAATTAACACTGTGACAGTGTTAGCCAGTTTAGCCTAGTGTTAATATAACACTTCCAGTGATTCCCATAAAAACTACAGGCAAGAGCTGAATTTGACTCTGAGTGTGTTGAATTTCAGCTTTCACAATTCTTATGTAGCCCTCGAGGACCAGGGTCCCCCACCCCTGCTGTAGAGATTGTATACCAGTTTTCTGACAGGAAAGTAGTTCCTGTGATGATAGGGATTCATTTCCAGCTATTCTGTGACACAACAGATTATCGTTTTACAGCCCTAAAAAAAAAAAAAAAACCTAATTCAGATGAGATTGAATCCTTCTCTCATAACTCGGTAGGCCTTCTTCCTAACAAACGGGGTCCAAACATGATCTGATCTGCTGTCACCACCAGTGTTGTTTCAGTTAAAGTGGGCCGGTCCTTTGCATAGGCCATATAGGCTAGTGAGCTGTCCAGGACGCCACACAAAAGACTCAGAATGAACAATCGCAATTATTTAGAGCCCCCACTGGTGCCCTTTCCTCATAACCTGTCTTGAAAATAAAAGATGAATAAATATAACACCTGACCTGCCAAAAACTGGATGAGTTACAGTGGGACCAGTCTGAGGTAGCAGGTAAAATCAACAGGCGTGTCCTTCAAACCCTCCGGAGCAGAAAAAAGCTCCCAGGGTAGAGTATGTTGTTTTATTTGTGCCAGCTAGAAGCTAGCTAAACTAAAATAAAGCAAGGTTTTCTCTTAATGCCGCTGTAGCTGATGTGTAGCTGTACCAGTGGCTCAGATGGTGGAACTGGTCGTTCAATGATTGTAAAGTTGGAATCTGTCTGAGACACCTCATCCTCCTGGTGTGTGAATGCTTGGAGGTGCAGATTGGCTGCCATGTTTCCATCAAGCTGCTCCAGGGCGGCTGTGGCTATGCCTGTCGCTTCCCATCACCGAGCATGAAGGAGGAATGGATGAATAATGGATTTAATGTAAAGCGCTTTGGGTGCCTTGAAAAGTGCTCTATAAATCTAATCCATTATTAAACATTAATCATTAACTTCATCCTATCAAATATTTATAACTCTGTCACAATATTCACATGAGACTCTGATATAACTTTTCCCGTCCAGTTCATCGACATCGTTTTTGTCCATTTGTCCATACATGGAAGCAATGAAGCTCTATTATAACTATTTATTTTTATTATAACAGTAGATTAGCCAGAGCTTTCAAGGTTTCTGACTTGCAGCTTTCACACAGATCCTATTGTCATTTGAGTGCAATATTTTCACATATTTAACCTTTTTTTTATCTCTCTGTGGAATAACTGGCTGTTACTGACTACTTATGTTTTCACTCTCTATATTTCAACTTTAAAACAGTTTATCTGCATTGTTCAGTTTCTTTCTTTTCAACACAAACCCAAGTGCAATATTAGACTTATTTTTTTTATTATTGATTTGACTGTGATCATGCACCCTGGCTACTTGGTCACAGGGATATCCTTTTAGCCAAATGGTTTGAGTTATCCAGGAGACTAATACCCTTTTCCCACTGGCCCAAAAACCCGCTTTAACCCGTGAACAATTGGCTTTTAGTAGCAGTGGGAATGACTCATCAACCTGCATCGACCCGCATCAAACGACTCGGCAAGCGACGCGGGTTTAAATCGCCTTCAAGTAGCTTGGCTCCGATCAGCATGCAGTGGGAACACCAGACCCGGGTTGACCGGCAAATTAACGCGATGACGTTGAGCGCAACGTGTGTACGTCACAACATCGCCCCAGTCGCGTGTGATATAACAAGCCAAAACAACTCCAGCGTGATGGCGTCACCAGACACGCAGCGGTAGGATCAGAGGACACGCAGCTAGCCAGCAAGTGATCAAACCCAGCTTTTTTTGTCAATGGGAAAGGAGCCTAATGCCGATTATGAGCGGGTCGAAGCACGTTTGAAAAACCCGTGTAAACCCGCTAATTTCAGTGGGAAAACGACTTAAGGTTCAAGCCCCGCCTGGCATGGCAAAAAATGTCAAACGGGTTTGATTTTTCACCTCAAGGCCTTGTGAGGCAGAGAACTCGCCGAGCACGAGGCGCACATGGCGAGCTGACTTTTAGCTCAGCAGATAGCTGTCGTGTGTGGCAGGCATTGTAATTGGCCCTTTGTTCTGTTCCTTCCTGAAACAAATGTGATGGTACTATACACGCAAAAAGTTTGTGTAACATCTTTGATCCTAACTGGTTTCACTGGTCTACCAACACAATTTAAAAACTGGAATACACACTCAAAGTACCTGTAGGTACATTTTTTACAAATGTTCTCTCAAAAGTACAACATTGGTCTTTATGAGGCCAGAAGTGTACCTGTATACTATGAAAAAATGTCCAAAGTAATATAAAGTACAAATTTGTACCATTTCAACCCTAAGGGTACCTGCAGCATTGAAAAATGTGCGTAGTTTGTACAATAACTATAAATAGCAGTACTTCTAAACAGTAGCATAATTGTAGTTATTATATTATGATTTTCATAATAATCATAGTAATCATAGTCATAATTGTCTGTGTTTGGCCTAATATTTATATAATAATTATTCATTTATTATTAGCATGTTTGATTGTTGTCATAATCTCTATTTTATTGACTTTTATTCATCATTTTTAATTGCTTTAATTGTACTTTATTAACTCATACAGCTTGGTACAAAAATGGACCAGGACCGAAGGTACAGAAATGTCTTTCAAAAAGGAACACCCCCAGTGACAAGCTTTGTACCCTTTTAAGTACAAATTGGTACCTCTATTTTTGAGCGTGTATAGTTTGAAGTCAACACTTCTGACAGAAATAGGAATAGGCTTTATGCACAGCTCCACTACTTCCTGAACTTAGACTGCACCTTTGTTTCCTGTCTTCCGTGATTGGATGAACTGATTAATCCAGCTGTGTCTGATCTCAGCAAATGGTCAGACACACCTGGATTAATCAGTTCATCCAATCTTGAAAGACAGGAAACAAAGGTGCAGTATTAAGTTCAGGAAGAAGTGGAGCTGTGCATAAAGCCCACTGAGACTGCGTGGCTGCACAGTCAGTGCTACGTCATCTGAAATCGGATGTACCGTTTGGGTGTGATCCATTGATCCCAGATCATAATCTTGCCTGGGGCAGCAAGGTGGCCAGGATCGCCTCTGGTATCCCCCCAAACATCATTAAATTAGCAGATGACACCTTGATCTTTAGCCTCATTAATAAAAGTGATAAAACAACATTCAGGAGGTCATATAACTGCCAGGATGGTGTACCAAACACAAGTCTGATCACAGACTTTAGGGGGAGACAGCTTCATCTCATGGGTGTCCAGTGGAGGTCCTCTTTGAAGGTCCTGGGGACGGACATAGCTGAGAACCGGTCCTGGTCTGCTAATATGGCGATGATGCTAAAACAGGCCCCCCCCCCCAACAGACTCCTTTTCCTCAGGATGCTGCGAAGGAATCATCTGGACAAGAAGCTGTTGGAGGTTTTTTGGCTCAGCTCCTTTCAGAGTGTCCTCACATACGGCATCCCAGACGGGAAAAACCCGCAGAGGGTCAGAAAACTGCACAGAGCAGCATCAGCTGTCATTTTCCCTCTCTGGAGGACATTACCAGTGCACAGCGTCTCAGGGGGGCCAGGAAAATTGCTGTTGACCCGTCCCACCCAGGACAGCACCTGTTAAACCTAATGTCCTCCGGCAAGATGTACAGGAGCCTCAAAAGAAGGACAAATAGACTAAAACACTGTTTTCCTTCGGCGATAAACGCTGTGTGTGTGTGTGTGTGTATCTATAGGAGAATATTGCTTTTCCTTTTTCTTATACTTTATTTTTCTCGTATTTCTGGTCTGATTGAGGGCTTGCTGCACTTTCATTTCATTGACATTAAGGCAAGGGTGTCCAGCTCTGGTCAAGGGGCTTTGGACACCACTATATAAAGGTTTTCTTATTCATAAGACAATCTGTCACCATCTGGCTGGGGGAACTGGGATCAAAAGTTTTATGAAGCTAGACTGAAAAACTCTTTCTGATGCCAGACTAGTCATTGTCTGCATGTTTTTACTATGTCTTGATACAGTTTTCAATGCTGAGTCTTGTTTTAACTTTTAATCACCTATCTGGTGGTTCGGTTTGTTAGATGGCGAGCACACGGGATGCACAGAGGACCGGCTGCAGAGGGCTTTCCTCATGAAGCTACTCTTGCAAACTGCATTTCAGGATTTCTTTGGTTGCCTGATGAGTCAGTCTTCAGTAAGCTCATTTTCAGCTGGATCAGCGTAAATGCATCAGAGGGAAGGCACTGTCTTGTAAAACCTGTTGGAGACGACATGGGGCCCCTTATAATCTCAAAGGAGGTTGATCAAAAGCCAAGAAGGCTTGGTAATATAAAATCATCATATGATGAATTTTAGGGCAGAATACATGAATATCTGTGCGAGTATATCAAAGGAATAGTACACCCACAGAATGATGGTCCTTCATTTTCTACTCACCCTCATTCTGAGCAAGACTCTGGAGCACTTTTTTAATATCTCAAATGCAGCCGGAGATCAGACAAGTTTCCATTTTACCCCAACTTTCATATAATGGAGTTCACCAGCGACTGAACCAAAAAGGTCCATGAAAGTCCACAAAAAACTTGTCAATATTCCTCCATACTGCTCGTCCAATGTAATCCAAGTGTCCTGAGTGGGTAGTGTCCATAATTTACTGGAAATGACATCATTTAGTATATTTTTGTAGCCTAAACAGCAGAACATCTAGCTGCTGCGAAGCGCGCCCATGCGAGTTCACATCACTACGGAAGCCGTGGCAGATGAGATTGTGCGTTTTCTTTTTCGTTCATATGTGTTTTAAATTAATAGCCAACCCCTCTTGTGTTTGTCCCGGTTTGTCGGCAGCTCGTTTGCTCTTTGCACAAACAGCAGATTTCTTCTTCTACGCTTGCATTATCGGCAGAGTAGGCGCTGAATGCAGCAACTTTCGTAGGGTCGTGAACGCGCATAAATGCGCAAATAGAAACTGCAATGAAGTACTGTTAAGGCTATAAAAAATATACTAAATGATGTGGTTTCCAGTAAATTATGGACGCTACCCACTCAGGACACTTGGATTACATTGGACGAGCAGCATGGAGGAATATTGACCAGTTTTTGTCGACTTTTCTGTGGGTGCACTTTAAAATCAACATATGAAGAATTTTAGGGGAGAATACATGAATATCTGTGGGAGTATATTACAGAAATCATTTGTCTTTAGTGGTGTTAGTCTTTTAAATCTGTTAGTATGTTTCATATGCTTTGGGTCAGCTAGATTAGATGAATGTCAGCTTTGTAATGCATGTTAAACACCAGGTCCAGTCACAGTGGCTGCCAACCTTTTTGTCTTTCACAGCGTCTGAGTACATTCCCAGGTCCCAAGTCATGGAAGTGTTTTTATGTGAACAGAGATTATGTACAGTGGTGCTGTTTTCAGACCTTCTTCACAAGCGAACACCATCTGCAGGGTCTGGAGAGGGATGTTTCCTCCCTGTAAGAGGAGATTTCAGCAAAGCATGAGTCCAACAGCACCATCAGAAATGAGTCGGCCTCTGAGGCTCTACAAACCCAACCGTCCCTACCAGCCGCGGTCATGAAGCCCACTCAGGCCCTCCCATTTCCCCAGCAGACGAGCCGCTCACGGCTGACTCAGCTCAACTCCTGTCCAGCCGTCAACCCTCTGACATTTCCAGTCGCTAAGCAGATTAGGGAGACGTATCCGTCTATTCAGAGCGTTATTTAACTGGGCCAAGTGGTCTCTGAGAGCGCTTTCATTACCAGCAGAGGAGGAGGGCAGATGGCCAGTGCTAACGGGAGCTCATCTTGTCAAAGCAGCATCAGAAATCAAGTTATTGATCGACTGACATTCGATTTTCTACAGTTGAAATTTGGCGAAGTTGAGCTTCAGCCTGATGGAAGGAGAAATCTTCCATCAGGCTGCTGTAACCTTTGTTCTTTCTCCTAAATGTCAGCAGTTCAGGAGGAATATTTTCACAGTGAAAGCAGAGCTAGGAATGTGAGGACGTCTTTCCAGACCGAGGACATTTTTACAAAGAGAAGATGTTTAACGAGTTCTTTTCAGCAGAGGAAGACATGAGTCTAACGGGAACGCTTATAGAGATGTTTTCATGCATCTCTTCATGTCTGTGACATTGTGACAATGGTGGGGACATAAGTGTCTCACTGATGTCTCTGGAACACAAGTTGCACTAATGACCTTTATTTAAAATATTTATTTGCTCTAAATATTTGTAATTTGGAGCATATAGAAAATTTAAACAAGCACAAATTTATCATCCAAAATATTCTGTTCAGGAACTGAAAACCTGTCTACCCGTCTTTCCACCCGTCTCTCTGCCTGCTTTTCCACCTGCTTCTCCAAGAGACATTTTCGTAAACCAGCTGAAAACCAATAAAAGGTTTGAAATTATCTCATTGGAAAATCACCATTTTTAACAACCACTTGAAAAAAAGGCGAACCGCTGGTCTCACCGAGGAGATATTTGATACTACCAGGCTGCATTCTTGGCCTCTGGCTCATCAAACCTCTGAAATGTTGTAATTCCTGACAGCCAGTGCTGTCCTTTCTGTAGAAAACTAATGAATGAGCTGTACGCGGGTCGGTCTTTCTCTCCGTGTTTTCCAGTTGCTGTAGCCAAGACTGATGGCGGTAAACAAGCTGTGAAAGATCAAAATGAAAATGTCAAGCGTTTCAGCCGTTCCTACAGAGAGCCACGAGTCATCCAGGGTAGCGTTGAGGATGTGAAGCAGAAAGAGGAGCGGCGCTGACAGTCAAATTTCTGGATCACCGAACATCCCAGCCGTCGTATTGATCACTGCAACACTGCTTCTTCTTTTTTGTTTGTTTTTGTCTCTCTGGAGTCTGATCCAGCTTCATTTCCAGCTCAGTTTCAGTCAGCATGCTCATTGAAACGGACCTGAAGTTCCCACAGAGCAGATTTTCTCATCTCCTCCACGAGTGCTTTGAGAAATTATGTCATGGTGAGCTGTAATATTTCTATTTTTGTAGGGACCAAGTGTTCAGACAGTTAAAGGGACTGGTTCTACCTGACATGGTCTGAATTAGCTTGATGTTGGAAACCAGACATCACAGACTGGGTTGCTGCTGGACTGTTCAAGGAAAAACCGCCAGCTAGACTCAGGAAGGATGACCACCTGCCAGGACAGGAAGGGTCATCGAGCAACATGTAAGCCTGCTGAGAAATAAGAGGAGACACTTTATAGATAAAGAGAAAAGAGGCTGCAGGGGAGGAGTTCATGGATGGTGAAGGGTCAGGACCACCGTTATTGCCGCCATCAGAAAGAAGAGTCTGAGGCTTAAGGTGTGTTCATCCAGTCTGACAGCAACGTGGGAAACAATCTCTGAGATCTTGTACACTGAGCAGTTTTCTTTTTCTTTTAATTATGATACAGATTAGGGGTGAGTATTGGAAAGAATCTTGTGATACGATATGTATCACGATATAGAAGCAGCAATACAATATAATGCGAAACTATAAGCAAGTTGAAACTGCGATATTGTATTTACAGAATAGTATTCATAGCTATGTGTAAAGATGATGCCTGGTGTGATTCATTTACTTAAATAACGTGGAGTTACACTTCACTCCATCAGAGCAGTTAGGCTTCAAAGGCTCATTAAACATCAGCAACACTGCCGTATATCAGATACTAGCTCCAGAAGGCCGGCTCTAGGTCTGGCTCCAGGTCCGGCTCCAGGTCCGGCTTCCAGAAGGCCGGCTCCAGGTCTGGCTCCATGTCCGGCTCCAGGTCCGGCTTCCAGAAGGCCGGCTCCAGGAGGCTAGCTTCAGGTCTATCTTTAAAAGGCCGGCTCCAGAAGGCCAGCTCCAGGTCCAGCTTTAGAAGGCTGGCTCTAAAAGGGCCAGCTCCAGGTCTGACTCCAGAAGTCTGGCTTCAGAAGGCCAGCTCCAGGTCTGGATTTAGAAAGTCAGCTCCAGGTCTGGCTTCAGAAGGCCAGCTCCAGGTCTGGATTTAGAAGGTCAGCTCCAGGTCTGGCTTCAGAAGGCCAGCTCCAGGTCTGGATTTAGAAGGCCAGCTCCAGGTCTGGCTTTAGAAGGCCAGCTCCAGGTCTGGCTTCAGAAGGCCAGCTCCAGGTCCGGCTCCAGACCCCTGTGAGCTGCGGCTGGACAATAGAAACCTGGTTCCAGTCCTGTTATGCCCCTTTTCTGCCATCACTTTTCTGCTCACCTCGGGTAGTGGGCTTTTCTACTCGGGGGTTTTCCGAGCTGAGGTGACCTGCTGTACCTGCTTTGCCGAGGTTCTGAGCGTGCTGAGGCACGCTACAGTATGTCTGATGTCATCTCACAGCATATCACCTATTGTCCAAGGAGTTAGCCAGTCAGATGTCAGGGTCAACGAGTGACATCATTAAAAGAGCAACAGTTCACACTCTCTACCAATAGGTGGCGGTAACGCACCTCAAAAATTGTCTGCCAGCCGCCAGTAAAAACAGCAACAGAGGAAGAAGAGAGATGGGAGGTACGCAGCATATTGTTAGTTCGCGATTTTTTTGATAGAGTATAGATAGCTCAGCTGGTAAGGCATCTGACTTTAAAACAAGGGTTCTGGGTTTGAGTTAGATAGATAGATGAGTTTGTGGGGGAGTAATTTCAGATTCTCAACAAGATCGTGGTGGAAAAAGGAAGAAAAAATATTTACCTGAACAAGGACTTGAACTTTCCACCCTCAGGTTCAAAGTCAGATCTTCTACCAACTGTGCTATCCAAGCTCTCTAAAGAATGTCACAAATAACAATCTCGTCCGTGCCTCCCATTTTCTTTCTCCTCGTCTTCTTCCTCTGTTGCTATTTTCACTGGTGGCTGACACTTAATGAGGCGTTACCGCCACCTACTGGTAGGGAGTGTGAACTGTTGCTGCTGTCATTTGTGTCGTGCAATGTAGTACGTCACAGCAGCTTCACTCTTACCCCGCCCACTTGTGATCGGGGTAATGGATTGTAATTGAAAAGCAAGCAACCAAGTTGAATTAAGTTGAGTTAAGTTGACTTGAGCTGACCTGTGCTGGTGGAAAAGTGCGACAGTGTTAGACATCAGAGGTATAAATATAGATTTTTAGTGAGAAAGTGCTTGTCGGGTCTCTTCTCACAACTTGTTTATAGGTGCAGAGTAAACAGTAAACAAGTTTTTGTAAGCATTAAACTACATTTACATTTACTTTGTGTAAATCACTCATTAAACCAGCGAGACCGCAGAGATTTTCCTGCCTTTGCCAATCACCATTAAAAGCTGTGTACATATATGTGTGTGTGTGTTGGACGAGCGACTGTGCTTGTAGCTGTATATGTTTGCCTCCCTTATCTGTCCATTTCAGCCGCTAACAGCATAAAAGTCTGATAACAGGCAGATGGAGGAGAGATAGACTGAAGGAGAGGAGGAAGAGGAGGGATGAGTCTGAATACAAGCAGGAACAGCAGATAATGGAGGGATACTTGTTTGGTTTCCAACCAATGTTTTTCTCCCTTTTTTTCCTCTCACTTTGCATGACTCCGCTCTGCAAATGGAAAAAAAAAAATTAATTAAAAACACCCTCAGAGCATTGAAAACAATCTTCACACTGTTAGATCGGACGCAGATTAGACTTGAATTGCATAAGAGGGGAAAATGAACATGACATGATGATGGTTTCTGCAGCCTGGGCGAGGTAATGCATGGTTGCGAATCCATCAGAAATTATTACACAATCTCACAGGTTGTTTAGATTAATTCCAAACGTGAACACCGAAAAAATGATGAACATGAACTCATTTTCATTACAGGAGCAGAAAAATAATTCAGTTTTGTGATAATAGATGTGATAGCTGATGGATAAACAGAGAATGAAACTTGACAGTCGGAGGCAATCACTAACAGTTTCACAGAAAACAGAAGCAGGAGAAAAGAAAACAGGAAAATAACTTCATTCCTGAACCAACATGATAATGCTGTTGTATTTTTTCTTAGTCATTGATTTATTTTTTGTAACATCTTCTGTTGGGAAGCAACAACCTCCTGTATAATTTGCAGTGGACATGAAGAAGCCTCTGACTGAACATGCTCTAATTTTGGGATAACCTAATCTTTGGTTTCAGTTAAATGAAGATAGATAAACGACTGTTTTGAACCAAAAGAGAAAAATTAAAGCTAGGGTTGGCAATGCTGGAAAAACGGTTCGAGCAAGCAACATTTAAGAGAAACCACACCACCCGAAACCACGTCTTCAGAGCACAGGAACATATGTGCTAATGTTTTATGAGCAGGTTAACGATAACAGCCGAGTGGATAGCTCGTTAGCTTGCTAGTTAACAGCTGACAAACCAGGTTTCTAAAAGCTTTAATCCACTCACCTCCAACTCCCTCTGCAGTGTAAAAAGTCCACACTGCAAACATCAACGCCGCCGAGACTTAATCCTTATCTGCTATTTAGTTTTGTTTTGATTTTTTGGTGCAGCAGCAGTTAGCAGTCCATTAGCTATATTTGTTTATAGTGAGCGGCGCACAGGGGGGTCACGCAAGGGGCAAATCCCGCTGGAGTACAGTGAGCCCACTTCCACGTTGCACAAAAATTGTAATTCTTTCTTGATCTGCTAGGGATCCCCACAGACTCCCATGTTAAAAACACCAACTTCACATCAGAAATAAACATGTTTACAGCCTAGTTCAAAAAATCATTTTAGGTTTAATAGGTCAAGTTTACCTTCAACTATTTAATCTTGAAATTATAAAGGGCGTGTCCTTTTGATTGACATGCAGCAAATTTTTTGCAGAAAATTTTGCTTGTCCCATTGGCAGAATTTTTTTTTTTGCTTATTACAAGCAAAAAAATCTCGGCCACTCTTAAAAATAAATATTTTTTTCTTTTGCTTGTAAAAAGCAAAAACAATTCTGCTAATATGCAAAATTTTCTTAATAAAATTTCTTGAAATAAGCTGCATTGCCTTAAAACAAGTTTCTAGATCTCACTGAAATGTTTCTCTTTAAGTAATTGTCTTGTTTTGAGTGTGACAAGATATTTTGACTAGAAATTAGAAAAATATACTTGGTAAGCGTTATCAAGCGTTGGGATCAATGTCCAACTTTGGGTTTTAAGCATGTTTGGTCTGAACGCACTGTAAAACTACAAGTCCCCAGACAAACGACTCTGAACGTGTCACCCGTCGATGCATTAAACATAAAATGAGCTGGATAAAAGTGGGTTTGGTTGGAAGTTGGTTTTCTTCAAAGGCTTCTGAGGCTGATCAGTTCTAGCCTCGTGAGACCATCCTGATCTCGCGAGCTTCAGGTCGTGATTGAACGAGCGTCCAATCAGCGTTGGCTTTGAGGCGGGTTGAGGTGTGACGCAACAAGAACGCAACAACATGGCGGCTTCAGCGAATGAAACTAGCGTCAGAGTGGCTATCACTCACGTTTTATCGGAATTACAGAGTATTTCTTCACTGAAAGGAGACCAAAACACTGCTCTGGAGGCTTTTCTCTAAGGAAAATAGGTTTTTGCTCGTGTTTTCGTCGCTTTGTTAGTAGGTCGTATGCTTTGATGATCTGATTGGTTGATTTGGCGCGTCTATCACCAACATAGGCAGATGCCTTATCCAATCAGCTAACCAGTATTTTCGCTCCTTCCCAAAACTACTCTAATGGTTGGTTCCTAGATGGATATGCGGAGCAAATCCATCTGGCGGAGTCAGGTTAGATCAGTTCTGCACCGTTGAGAAAAAAACTTGAAAAATTTCAAAGGTACAAATATGACTTTGTTACATAAAACATATCCATAACTTAATGACGTAATGGTCTGCCTCAACTGTAAGAAACCGCCCTGAAGTCCCCCCCCGTGGTCCAGCCCTGATGACTCCACAAGATGACGTCAACGTAACATTCCTCGCAGCAGAGCAACCGCCGTGAAGCACACGAAAAGCTCAGTGATGGTTTCCTGGTGGTCTGCTGCAGGCAGTGTTGACGATCTGGACCCACCGTGGATTAATACTCCATCTTCGGATGTCACGCTCCACCTTCAGGTTTAGTAAGTCCCAGTTTGTCATGCAGTGAGACAACAACCTCCAGCACACCTCCAGGCTCTGCACCTGAAGATGAGATGGATGGATGGCGCGCTATCAGTCATTCTGCGGCCACTTCATCTCACCACCACACATTTTTGGGGTGAGCCCACACACCTCAGTTCACTTTTATTTTTTCATCACTGTATCATTTACTCTGCAGAATAATGCTTAGGAAACCACACTGCTGATGAAAACTTAGATGGGAATAAACTTTGTTTTTTTCCAGAGATTTAAGGGATAAAATGCTCATATATTTGCATGATTACTTTCCCCAGTTTGTGTCCAACCCAAATCTAATTCATTCTCCCCTTTGTTCTGATTTGACCCACCAGTAAACCAGACTGGTTGTTTTCCCATCTCCTCTTCCTGGCTGCAGGCGTTACTGGCATATTGTTGAACAGCCTCCTACAGCGAACAGCGTGCTATATATCTTAAGAACACACACTTCCTATGGAAGTGTTTTAGTTGATGATCTGTTTGCAGCAGATAAGTAAATGTGGGTCAGGAAACGCTCCAGAGGCGCGTTGGATTTACGCGTCTCGCTGAAAACCAAACTGCATGTTGGGTTTGATGGGGTCCGGGCACGTCAACGGGAGCGTTTTCCCGCAGACTGATGCCTTTCAGGTGGCCTGAAGGATCCAATCTGTAACTCTGGGCTCCGTGTTGACTGCAGATCTGGTCTCTGCAGAGTTTTTCCCTCCAGAATCTGCAAAACAGCGAATCTAACCGGATAAAACTTTTATCTGCTTCACCGTTAGTGTCCTCGGAAAAGAAGGAAAAAAAAAACCCTTTATTATGAACTGGAATACAAAAACACACATGCATTTTTCTCCGTCTTTGTGAGGACATTCATTGACATTAAAGGGGAAGTTCATTTTTTTCCTAACCTGGACCTATTTTCTAGCATGAAATACGTTCATTTCCTCACCCAGACAGTTGAATTCCTTCGGGAGATATTTAGATCCACTGGAGATCAGCGTGTGTCCAATATAATGTCAGTGATGTGGGCAACCTCACGAAGCCTCCAAATAAGGCATTATCTACCACAAACTCCTTCATTTCACCAATTTTTTGTGACCAAAAATTAGTCGGACCCCCTGTGAGCTCAAAGCGGCATAAAGTGGCTTTTTTTGTGGTGATTCATTCCTATTCACAGACATTTTTTTACTGCAGCAGATTTGATGACATCACTATTATATAACACCACAGAAAGTAAACGTTGAATCCACAATGAATGATTATTTAAACCTTTACTTTTACATGGGATCTTCTGCTTCATGTTAGCTTTTTAATATTAAACAAAGGGCAATAATTCTGTCTGTAGCCGATACAGGGATTTGAACCTGGATCCTCAAGCTCCAAGACCACCTCTTTTACCCGAGACCAACACTTGTCATGCATCCTACATAACAGTATCAAGAACTTTGAAGTAATGTAGCATTGACACTTAATCTGTAAACATGTTTATTTCTGTGAAGTTGGCCTTTTTAACATGGGAGTCTATGGGGATTTGCTCTATATTGGAGCCAGCCCCTAGTGGATGAAGAGTGTACTACATTTTTTCAGACTTCCACATCACAGTTGACCACCGGTGGTTACGCAGTAGCCCTTTAATGATGAGTATGATGATGCAAACATGACCGACTCCTGTAAGGGAAGACCCCAGGACTCCAGCAACTACCACAGAGCATCGATCCCAGCCAGCCCACCTCAGGGCAACCACATATCAAAACAGAGAAGGGTTTCAGCCAGATCCCCCAGACCAGGGGGTGCCAAAGTCCATCCTCAAGCTACCTTTCTTCAACTTTTAGATCATACCTCCTCCAACACATCTGAAACAAATGGCAAATACCATCATGCTTTCAGGTCTGCAGAGGCCTGGTAACAAGCAATTAATTTAATTCAGGTGTGTTTTAGGCTGCGTTGACACGGCGACGATCAGAAGAGAAGACACAAAAGTGTTGTCTCGACTTTATCTTTTTATCCACGTTTACACGAGTGTCGTCATTAAGAAATCTGCATGCATACAAGGACGCAAGTGTGTGGAATGTGATTGGACATGCACGCCAGGCTGCTCGGTGGTGCTGTGATGGAACTCCACCATGTCCACGCGCATGAATAAAATCTGCCTTAGATCTGATGGGTTTATGTAAGGTATGTCCCAAAGATTGTAAATTAACACTACCTGCACACTACCAGGTGCACAGACTGTATAGGCACCTACGTAGTAGCTTCAAAGCCGTTCAATTGTTTCTGAAATGACACGGCCTAGTAGTCCGACGTTGTTTTTCCTGTTTGTGTGTGACGTCAATGCACATGCGACGTGAGCATGGCGTGAGCAGGTCCACAATCATTTTTGTGTTTTGGGCCGTGCAAACGAGAACGCAACAGCATCGCATCTTCAGGAATTCCACTTTGGAATGAGTCTTAAGATTTTTGCGTCTTCAACCCAGAATAACGCTGTTGCCATGTAAACGAAAGGGACTTCTGATGAAATATTTTATCATTTTTACCCGCAATTGTCCTCGTGTGAACAACCCCATAGAAGGAATGCAGTCAAATGGTGCAGATAGCTCTTGAGGACTGGACTTGGGCACCCCTGCCCCAGGCTCATTAGCAATTAGCCACTTGGGGGCAAGCAAACTCCAGGGCCCCTCAAACCTTAGAACCGCCTACCCCCACCAAGCAGAGCACCCATAGGACCTCCAGGAGAAGCTGCGCCTGATTGCCGCTAACCTTAGACCAGGAGTAAATTTTAGTAATTTATCTCGATAAACAGTTGTAACTTTGTGTGACAAGTTGTAAATATGGCGGGGCCGGAAGAAGCGGAGATCACGCAATGGGCGCGGCTTGCCAGTTCTACCAATCACCAAACATCTATGTATTTCACAGACTTGTACAGTAGGCACTAGGCATGATGGCTACATCACTACATCCCTGATGCTCCATCACTCTGGAACAGGGTAGATCTGGACTCATCATACCACATGACCTCCTTTCATCGTTCCAAAGTCCAATCTTTATGCTCCCTAGCAACCTAAAGCCTTTTTCTTCAGCTAGTTTCACTGATTGGTAGTTTTTTCTGGCTACAAAGCTGTTCAGCCCCAATTTCTTGGGTTCCCTTCACATTGTTCATGTAGAAATCTTCTTGCACTCAAAAAACTGATTTGAGCACCTCTTAAAGGTGTCCGTCAGAGTCCGCCCATTTCTCTCTCTTGCTGGCTCTTGTCGGGGTGGCTGAGGATCCTATGCTGCAACCCCATGGTTGTGGTGTGGGCCCTGGGCTGGTTCCTATGGTGTTGAGCTCTGAGACCATGATGGCTCCTGGTGTGGATGGATTCCCAAGATATTGTTTCCTCATGGCAGTGTCAAGCCAGGTAAATCTCATACAATTATAATAAATAGTGAGGGAGGGTGTGTGTTTGTGTGTGTGGGGCAGAGAGAATGTGTAATTATTTTGTCTAATTGTTATTTTATTGAAACATTGTTGATTTTAATTAGTATGGAAAGTGTTTTATAAGTAAAATTTCATTCATCAAAGGTGACACATTGAGATTTAATTTATTTTATGCAAGTTTAGCAGTTAAATATAACTATTTTTCATGGACATATAGTAAAATGATTTCTTAGATTTGACAACGCAAATTTAGTGAGTTTGATGAGTTAAATGGCCATTTAATCCCATGACTGTTTCCGTGTCCATTTGACATCTTATTTTCAAGCATTGGTTATGCAAACCTTGCTGTTAGCAAAAGTAAATGAGCATGCCAACAACAGATGCTTCAGAAAATTCACCTCAATAATTTTAACAGTTCATTCTCTCCATGACCTGATTTCATTAAATCATTCTAACCCCTATACCCAATTAATTCTTTTTATTGAATGGGCTGAATATTAAACAATTCTAATAGGGCGGTGTAAATCATTTAACTCCTTCTGAACTACATTATTTTATGTTGAAGTAAATCATTTACATTTACTTATTAAATGTGATTATTTCCATTTAAAGCAGTTGATTAAAATTTCTTGGACAAACTCAACTATGTTACGTTGCATTGATGTATATAGTTTGAGTTCACCCTACATTTATTTATTGGATGGGAAAACTGCCCTCAATTTAATTAAGTTTACCCAAAGAATCATTTTTTGAGCACTTTTACTATTAAACAGTCCTGAGTTCTACTGTTGTTTTTCTTTGATTTGATTTCACCAAATGTTTAATTGATTGCTAATCACCATCATTCAAGATGTTTTTCCTACCAAACCATTGTCGTCTTGGAAGACGATGATTCCCTACCATCCTTTCGGGTTTTATTAATGTGTTGGACAGTTATGAACCCGGTTCTAGTAGTTTCTGCATCTTAGACGTTTTCTCTAGGGATGTTATGCTCGAGCCCACCTGCTTGACTCTGAAGCAGCCTCCTAAACTGTAGCTGCTGAAACGAGACAATCTAGCCAACGAGAATTTCCCATAGTGCTCCAGTCCCGTTGCCTAGTAACTGCAGACTCCAAAACTGTCTAATGACGGCTTTCTTTCTGCTTATTCCTTCAAGTATGGTGTAAAAAAAGGAAAAAGTAATATGGAACTGTGCATTTTATTCCTTTTCATTTATCCGTCGTTACCTGAACATGAACACCTCATTAACCGTTTGGTAACCCATAAATAATACCAAACAAAATGGATTTTCTGAGGCAAAAACTTTCTTTCTTTCTTTCTTTCTTTCTTTTTTTTTTTTTTTTTATGCTTGCCCACATATTTTTAAATTTTCCACAGAGATTATCTGTTGTTTCTTACCAGAAAACTCTTCATTTAACACTTAAAAATCCACTAATGTATCCAAATATTACACTCGTAGCTCTGCAGCTTATTCCCTCCCATCTTCTGCAGGATTAAACAAAATACCTAACTTTGCCTGTTTTATAGCTACATGGATTTTTACAATATTTCTCATCACTTAAAGGTATAGTCCCGACGTTTCCCCCCTGAAAATAAATGTTAGACTTGTGCAAGTGGAAATCCATCTCAAACTGCGCCTTTGGGGCTCTATTTGCGTGTCGTGGCGCGTTTGAATGCAACTCCCTCTTCCCTTGCCTGCAATTCGCTCTTTAGCTTTGTTTTGTTGTGTTCGGGACGTTTCTGGGTGGAGATTTCTGTTTATATCACCAGCCAATGACGCCGTGTGGGAATAAGCTCATGATTGGAGCAGACGCCAGTCACTCGAACTCTCGAAGGAAAAAGAAAGAAAGAAAGAAAAAACGGTGGATGCACCGAAGAAAAGGTAAGAGCTTTAGATAATGCAAGTTGGAAAACCAGGGTTAATATTAGTTTTGGCTTTTACCTGCTTCTGAGCTCTGAAGGAGGCTTGAAGCTGAACAGTTTGAAGAACGAAGCAGCCATTAGCCTGAGAGGGAGGAGCGCAAAGTTTGAATGCTGCTGTTTGCAAACAGAAACGGTGGGGGGACTTCGGACTCTTCCTTTAAGAAATGTCAAGTAGAATTAAAAAATGATCTGTAAAAAAGAAATGTTTTCAACCGTTCTGTTTTGATTTTTCCCCCATTCTTTGAAAGCCCAGTCATGATGATTAACTTTGTGTTTCCATCGCTTTGTCACTATTATTTATTGTATATTGTGCACAAAATATTTTATTTTCCTTTATTTTATTTTATTTAAACCTCTTTGTATGATTATTGTTCAAACCTTTCTTGATGTAACCGGGAACAGTCCTGTATAAAACTCATCTGTTTAGTTAAATCCAGGTGGTTGTTTTTTTAGCCAGGCAGCGCAGAATCTTCCAGCCTGTGATATTTGCTGGTTCTGGTTTACCGTTCTGTGTGGGTTTTATGTAAAACACTGCGTATCTGCTAGCAAATCTGTTTCCACATCTTAGGTTCACGTTGATTATTTCATAATTCTTTATGTTTGTGTTGCGAGTCCACCGTGGACCCGGTGTCTCACCAGAAAGTTAATTTATCATCACAATCGTTATCTGCCCTGGAAGCCCCAAATCTGTCGATTCATTTTGTCAATACGTAATAAAAACACATAAAAAGATAACAACAGCCAAAAAGTACCTTGTTAAAAATAATAGAAAAAAGCTTCACTTTTGCTTTGTTTTCTCTCCAAAGCCCAAAACGCCGTGTTGGAGGTTGTTTTCTCTCATTGCCACAAATGCCTGTTATGTAAGACAGTGTGTGTGCCAACATTTACAACTAGGACACACATAACATTTTCCATTGGGAATTAAAGCCCCCACAAATGTTCAATCACACACACACAAACACACACACGTGTATATCAACAGTGCAAAATGAAAAGCAGATGCAGCACAACAAGCTGCTGGCATTTTACCAGCTTATTATAATCAAGAAGACTTGCCAACAACAATGATCGGTGCAAAACTGCAGAGGATGTTCAATTAAACATAATACCTGTGCATGCATGTGATGCAGGTTGCCCCCGCTGCAGGACGTTTCTTTAATTACGCTCTTTACTTAAAAGGAAACACAATTATAATGTAAAAAAAATACACTAAAGCAGTGTCAGATATCATGTACAGTTTTTTTCCTTGGTTGTTGAAACATTGTTGATCCACCTGATTTATTTCCTCCTAAACTCTCTTTGTGCTTCTTCATCCTGCTTGTTTTATCTTTCATTGAATGTGAGAAACAAATGCTCCTTAAAAGTTGCTCGTTACTTCATTAGAAAACCAGCATGTTTGACCCTGATCTTTCTGATAAAACACATTAAACAGACCAGAAAACTAAGACTGCTGCATGTGCAGAAAAGTCAATGTTGAAATGACTAAACTGTTTTTCACTTTTACAAATCAATATTTCCTCCCGGTCCACATTGATTAGCTCAGCAGCCTCTCGGTCTCCTCTGAAGGTATTTGGCCAACTTTAAACTCAGCGTGCTTATTTTGATTTGTTTGTTTTCTGGTTCGTCGTCAGAGAAGCACCACTCACGCACCCAGGCAGCGGGACAAAGCGCAAACGTACACATGCTTTAACAGATGCAGAATTTAAAATTCCCCTGACTCGGAGCACTGATTGAACTTGCGCTGAGCTGAGAACAGTAACTGGTGGAATGATCATCCCGCAGGGTGAATGAGAAGTTTTGATGAAAGCTTGTTTGTGACTTTTATCTCCCTCAAATCAAAAAGGCAAAAAGGTCAAAACAATACAAACTGCTTAAGCATCTTATCTGCCCACGTCTTTTGTAGAGGAAACATTTTCCTGCAACCATAAATCTGCATCACTCCGACTCCGCTCAGTTCTTTGTGAGAAACTAAAGTGAGTTCAGAATCAGCACTACCATAACTCAAACGCACAGCTTCCTCTGATCTATCATGTAATGTCTATCTTAAAGGCCTCCTTCCACTGAAAACCCGTTTAACTTGCTCCTTCTGAAATACGGAGGGTTTCCCCTTGTTTACTTACACATGCTGACTTGCTAGCGTTGCGTTCCCCCCAGTCGGCTGTGCTTTCTCATCACAGAAACAATACGAAGAAAAGAGCGAATCGGGAACAGCCTTGCCCTTCTACGTAACATTGCAAATAGCGTATCCCACGTGGGGTTTCTATCTGTCCATTGTTTTTAATGTTACTCTCTTTTATTTTTTATCTTTTTATTTGATTTTGTCTATTATACCTTCAATGTTTTGTTTGCTTTGTTGTTCAGCACTTTGTTCAGTGAAGGCTGTTGTAAAGTGCTATAGAAATAAAGTTGGCTTGGCTTGGCAGGTAACCCTCCACTACACATTAGAAGTAAAGACGGCACGAATGTAACTTCGGAGTTGAGAAGCTAATTAGCTAACTGTTTGTTAGCATGACGGAACAAACTTGTTTGTCGGCTCTATTTCCTGTCTGTAGCGAAATAAGAGCGGAGGGCGGAGCTTCCTTCATACACTGATGGCAGGCAGCCAATCAGACGGAAATTCATGAGAAGGACCCGGAAAAGCTGCCGTTGGACCACAAGCCTCTCTTCTAGTATACAAATACAGCTGGATACAAAGATACCAGAAGGTTTTTTTAAACAGAAACGATGCAGAATGCATTCAATAATAATGGAGAACACAGAAATATTAATGAAATGACCACGGAAGTACAACTTTAAAAAAACAGAAAATCCTTTTGAAGAAGCCCAATTTAAACGATTTTCTGATCACCAGGCCGCCAGGTTGGTGGATCCTTGGTGGATGTTAAAGACCCACAACGCACTTTTTAGCAATTTTCTCAGTGATGTGCCCCCTACTGACAGCTAAGAGCCCATTCATACCCTACGGTAAATACGGACGCTTTCATCCGTGTCCAGAGGTTGTTATGTCTGTTGTTAGAGAGCTTACGAATCTGGAGTGCTCCGGTCGAAATGGCGCAATACCACCAGAAATCGTGGCGGCAGTACAGAGTCAGAGTTTACCCATTTGTGAAAATCGATGAAGAGAAGAAGGAAGAGGGCCGGCCCCCCCGACCCGGGCCCCCCCCCCCGCCCCCCCCTCCCCCTCAATTTAAAAATGTCAAAAGTTTAAATTACTTTGACCACTTTTAGGTGGCCACCATGTACACTTATTTTTTTCTGCCTTTTCTGAAGTAGATGCAGCAAAACTACCTCCTCTACCGATGCTAGGGGTATATCAAGACATTGATCTATATCAATACATCGATATAGCATGATGTATGGATCGTAAATCGATCCAAAAACCCAATATCGACCAAAAATTAATATCAAACCCACTTTTATTATGAAACTGGCTTTATTTTGAAAGTCCTCTGATACAAGATTTTCACGACAAAATACATGCGTATAGTTGCAGTGGACAGATGTGACACAGGAAGATTGCACTGCAAAGCTTACAGTTATGTTAAGAAATAATAACCTTGTTTATTACTCATATTTTTTATTTTGTTTTACATTGATCAGTGGATCCTAATTCAAATCAAATTGAAATCGTAACATGACTGAATTTGAGATATAGGCAGACATTGAACCATCTATCCACTGTATTTTACTGAGATTAAACCAGCGATTTACACCCCTAACCAACGCCGTGTTCGCGATTGTCAATGACGGTAAATTTTGATGAAACACTGCCCCCAGAGGGTGTACAGAGCAACATGCATAACGCTGAAACCAGATGGAGGTTTATAGGCCAGTAATGAAGACAATGTTCGGTATGAACGGGTGGATTTTGTCTGTATTTGGATGTATGAAGTTACCTTAAAGGCCCACAACAGAACTTTTAGCAGTTTTCTCAGTGACCCCCCTATCGACGGCTAAACTAGCATCCATCTTCATCATACATGTGCTGTGAGGTCACTACAGCCAGTAAAAGACAGTCTTGACTCTTGTGATCTTGACTCTCTTCCTTCGGTGATGTTTCCTTGCGTTTTTTTGCTCAAAAAAGAAATTACATAGTGCAGTTTCTGAGCCTCGGGACGCCTTTGGGCAGTGATGGCTCGAAAATGCGCATAATGAATGTTGGTGCGCCATCAAAACGAGTCAGAAATGTATAATTTTAAGGTTGAAAAGTTACGTTGTGGGTCTTTAAGTTTTCTACCATGTCTGCTGGATGACAATGCCCATCCTCTTCCTGGTTTCTGGTTCTTCAATTATTCTATATTTACTACATATGGTTTCTGAGACCTATTGCTTTTTACTATATTCATAAAAATTTCCTTCACACACTGAGTGCAACCAACTGATACAATTTTCTAACATAAAAAAGATTTTTAGTCATTTTTGGAATGGACAAGACTGAAAAACACCAACAATTTCAATCGGCCTGTTCTGAATGATTGAATGGGGATATGTCTGTCAAACTCAGCTGCCATTTTTCATTACCCTGTCCTCGTGCAATTCGCAGTGTAAATGAACATACCATCATTTATCGAAATAAAACACTTTGTAAGGCTTTTCTTTAATTATTTAGCCTTCACACTAGTCCATATGTTCGTACTGATGCAGCTGTTTTGCTCTATATCTGAGAATCCAGTCATTCTGAACCAGACTGCATCATTATGTCCATAAAAACTCTATTCAGTCTTTAGTTGAACCTGGTATGGAAAACCAAGATTCAGAGACTCTGTTTGACTTTGTCCAGGACCAGTTTTCATCTGATCCATCGTTTCTCTTTTCTGTTCTAGTTTCTTTCTCCATCAAACACAAAGCAGGATGGATGCTGCACTCATTCCTCTCTGTGATGGAGAAAAGATGCTTCTTTTATTGACAAATAACAGCATGTGTCTCCTCTCTGATTCCTGCTACTTCGCTGCATGGTGTTTGTGATTTGCAGGAGTTGCACATTTAATTACATGTAAGGGAACACAGAGATTTGTGGCGTGCTTGATTGTATCTGTGCTGCTCTGGGACAAAGTACCAGTGCTGATGTTTGTCCCAGTCTGCCCCTGTGTACCAGTAGTAATAAGAGTATGTTCTTGGATTGAGGTAAGCTGGATAAGCTGAATCTCTGTCTCTGTGGAGCCAACAGACATTTCCTGATCAGTATGTATGGCCTGCCTCTAATGACGCATACTTCCCTTTAGTCATTCATGTCAGCAAACAAGTTTTTCTATGCAGCAGAGGCTGGCCTAGCGCCTTGTCATGCAAAGCTTGACTGCCAGCTAGGCTGCACCTCCATGGTGACATTGCATAGAAATGGGACAATAATTTATGAATGAGAACAATGTTTTTCACAGCTTCTGGTCTGGTTTGAGATTACCCCATACCACAGAGATGACCTTTGTTAAGGTGACCAGTGATAGTCCTGGAGCCTTGGTTTGTCTGAAAACATTCTTACCTTCTCTTGACAATATTGCACAGTTACAACAACTGCTCATTGGGGGCAGTTTTCCCTGAAAAGACCACTCGAGACAAAAGAAGAATAAAATCCAGCTCAGTGATTTGCCAAGGTCAAAATTGGCTTGTTCACAACAAGTAAACTGTGATAGGTACGCAGGAAGGGCCCAGGCGGGATTTGATCTCCAGACTCCCAGGTAAGAGTTATGCGCACAAACCAGTCTGCCAAAAGACATCTCTGTGGTCAAGTAGCCAGGGCGCATCATCAATTGAAATGTAACTCTGCTTCAGAGGAGTTTTTGGATTCTGCTGCTGTCCATGGAAACAGACCAAAGTTTGTTCAAAGTGGACCAAGCACCGCTAGTGTGAATGTACCATACTGTCTGCTTCTGCTTATCTGGGATCAGGTCGTAGGGGCAATTGCCTAAAGCGTGGGATACACTGTGCGATATTTTCAATCGTTGCTCGCAGACCCAACTCAAATTGTACAAATCAGTCGCAGAGTTCAAAAGTTCACAGTTTGCGACGGATGTCCTCACGCTGTATGAACTGACGCTCGGATGTGATCTGACTACTCACACTGTACGTTCTCAAAGACAAGTCGAGGTCTTGAACAATCCCGACATGCAATGCAATAAATAGAGGTAGGCTATAGTAGGAAAAGAACAAGACGACAACAACGGCAGCAATGGTATGCCATCACCAAAAAAACCTGTGCTGCCTTGGTGATTTTCGCTCTTTGCCAAAAAGAAAAGGCAATGACGTCGTGTGTGGACGAGGAACTGGCTGACCAGACGTGGGCTGCACAGTAGAGATGATCCCGTTTCAAGGTATACCACGGTATAAAAATGTAGCGGTATGAAAACCATTACATTTTCCATCATACCTTCATACCTTGACCTTCATTCTGTCTCATAAAACAGAGGGGAGAGAGTGCAAGTCACATGTATGATGCCTGTCCTGACGCACACTCCCAGTTGGTGGCGGTAAATTCACATCGCTTGCCAACGCAAACACCATTAAACATCAAAGGAAGAAGTACAGATGTTCCAATAAAGGGCATTGTTCAACCAAAATAAGTTGTTTTTATTTAACTAGACACTTAAAAACAATATTTAAGAGTGTGGACATGATACCATGGTATCCCGTGAAACCGTGATATTTTAGCTCAAGATTATCGTACTGTCAGAATTTCATACCAGCACATGCCTACTGCACAGTCTGTCAGTTCAACAATCAGAACTCCATCCAGATGACAAACCGGGTCGCCATGCTGCCTCTGGTTTACTTCCATTTTTGTTTTGCACAGGTGAAGTGTGAAAATCTTAAGAGGAAAGAGTTCTCAGTCTGGTCATGGCACCGCTTCAACAGGCGATTCACTCACGAGCCACGACCAAAATATCAAGCAGGTCGGATTTTGTTGCAAGCCGCAATTTCTGATCGGGAGCTCGATGCAAGGTGCCAATCGCCTCTCATGACCCCCTTGTAAACTGCACGATGCACAACACACAAATTGGCCAAGAGTCGGCCTAATCCCCAAAATTGTCACACGACTCGAAAATCTGCTCAAAAACGGTCAAAAATCTCACAGTGTATGCCGGGCTTAATCAGGGAAGTCCAGACTTCCCTCTCCCCAGCCACAGCCGCCAGCTCATCTGGGGGGCTACGGAATCGTTCCCAGGCCAGCCGGGAGACGTAGTCCCTCCAGTGTGTCCTGGGTGTACCCCGGGGTCTCATCCTGGTGGGACATGCCCGGAACACCTCACCAGGGAGGACTCCAGACACACCTCATAAAAGCAAAGTGGTCTGCAAACACTATTCCAAAACACGGATAGACTATTTAATTTTGTGACAGTTACATGGTCTGTGGGAAGTTACAGGTTTAGTGCTCCCAGTAACCAAAAGTTACATAGTGTCCACTATGGGCCCTTGAGCAAGGTCCTTAACCCTGACCAACTGCTCCCCGGGCACTGTAATTAACAGCCCACTGCTCTTTGGTTTAACTTGAGATGGGTAAAATGCAGAGAACAAATTTTCTAATCTGGATTTATAAAGTATTGATTATTATTATTATTATTATTGAAAAAACAAAGAGAAGATTGAAAACTTTGGACTTGATTTCTGATGTGGCAAACGTGAACTCAACAGCTGTTACTACGTGAGGAGCGAGCATGATGAATACTTGCTGACACAGGTAATATCACAACCTAATACGTCATGTGATGTTCATCTGATCATTTTAAGACCTGGTGAAGACCAGATGATGTGTTTTGTGGTGGTGATGAATGAAGTTGGTCTTTGTTTTTCACTTAACTGTATATTCTTTATGCTCTCCTCATTTTTCCCATTGAAAACCATCTTAAATCTAATATCCCCTGCATCTAAGAACAGCCCTGTAATCCATCATCCATCGCCTCATGCTAACTAAGCTGCTTTTCTTCAGCCTATTTCAACATAAAGCCATCCATGTGTTCAGCATTTCATTTACATCTAATCCACATTTTCAGCTCTTCCACTCACTCTGAGGAGAAATAAGCTTAAAGTCTTTCATCAAGACCAATACCATTACGCCATAACTGTGACAATTCCCATCACATCTGATAGATTTTTCTTCAGCTGCATAATCAAAAAACGAAAGTGACCTCACTGAGACACGGGGCAGAGAAATGAAAGAAGCTGGATGGGCTGATAGATGGCAGGTATTCATCTCGAGCTGCACTTCAGTGGTTTCAGGGACTTTAACTGTGTCACCAGTTTCCATCATGCCGCCTCAGACGGATGAACCAGGAGCAGTAATTTAGAGTCACGCACGCAGTCATCCATCTGTACCATCACGCGTCTACTGATGCTCTGTCTAAGCACAACCAAGTTTGTGCCATTTGGATGTATTTAGATCAATCATATGCAGCACATATACATGTCCAATAATCCCCCTGAATGTACAGGCTCAACATTTCTTTGTGGCTCCATTTTGCAAAACATTATGTGATTATTGCTTTATACACTGACTGGCCCTCATTTATCAAATGATTGTACGATCTAAAAAAATCTGTGCATACGACCATTTCCACGCAAGACTCGGCATTTATCAATTTGAACATGATCGTAGGATACGATTAAATCTCACGACAGCTCTGAGTTTGTGTACGCAAGTTTGAGTCAGTGAGGGTTTGCAATGCAGCAGAACATGAAAATATTTATTAACTGAACCACAAACTGTCATTTAAACATAAGTATTCACATATCAGCACTAAGAATGAACCCATTTGCAAAGAAAAGGAGAAAGGAAAAAAAGGAAAATCCCAAAATTACAAAAATAGCTGTGACTGAATTTAATTCCTCCATTTATCTCAACAAATTATTAAAATCATTAACATATAGTTCTAGGAGACAATTGCTTTGCACTCTTCGTGCAACTCCTCAACCCGCTGGTAAAACTGCCACATAGGAGTGAAGGTAGGCATCAGTGCGCACACACGTGCAGGTGCCCAGGTGGAGCGCTGCTTCAGGCTGCAGGAAGGCAGGTGGGTGTCGGACCAGCGGGATGAAACGCTGCTTTAGAAGAAGTCTATGGAGTATCAAGGCCAAGACAGACCAAGTCAAGACCAAGACTAGTTTTGCTTGAAACCAAGACCAGAATAAAACTATTTTTTTGCCATTTTGCATGAGTTGTAGAACCTGATCACCATACTGGGTTCAGCTGCTTAGTATTAATATGAGATGATATTATTTGGTACTTGAAGGGGGCGTAATGTTAAAAAAAAAAGCCCAAAACACCTGTGCCTGCCTGGATATTATACGTTACAGATCCCTTTGAGACCGCTCGGCCAGTCTGAGACATTGCAAGACCGAGACACCTGAGACCAAGATAAGACCGAGACCAAAGACTGCCAAGGCCGTGACAAGACCGACACCACAAAAAAGTGGTCTCGAGACCAAGACAGGTCTCAAGAACTACAAGTCCAGATCCAAGGCAGGATGGATCCATGCTTTCCAGCTAATTCTGAGCCTAGCATCTGAATGTGGAGCTGAAATGGAGACTCATCATACCAGCAACGTTTCTCCATCTTCTATTGTCCAGTTCTGGTGAGTCTGTGTGAATTGTAGCCTCAGTTTCCTGTTCTTAGCTGACAGGAGGTGGCACCTGGTGTGGTCTTCTTCTGCATTCTGGTCCAGTCTGGATATTTCTTCTTCTTCAGACTGTTCTTTGGAAACCCTAGAGATGGTTGTGTGTGAAAATCCCAGTAAATACTCAGACCAACAACCATTAAATCCCATTTCTTCCCTCATTCTGATGCTCACTTTGAACTAGTGTTGTTGTCAAGACCAAGACCACACCACCAAGACCAAGACATTACTGAGAAAAGGAACTGAGACAAAACCAAGACACTTCTGAGACAAGACATTGTACATGTCTCGTCTCGGTCCCTCGGTCTCAGTAATGTCTTGGTCTTGGTGGTGTGGTCTTGACAAAAACACTAGTTTGAACTTGATCTTTGTCTTATACTTTGTTTAAATGAGCTCTTGAACCTCATAAAGAGGCCGGTGAATGTAAAAACACACCGCCTCCACCAAGATCTTCCCTCCTTTATCATTCACACACAAAAGAAAACCATCACTTTGCCCGAAACCCAGAGGTTTTCCTGAGTACGAGGACATAATGGCGATTGACCCAGTTCTCTGTAAAAATAGATGGACTGGTGGGACCGCAATAGACCTGTGTAATAAATATTTCCAAGCTGGAGGAGATGTGTCAGGAATCAGAGAAGTGCTGAAGATTGAAACAAGTGGAGGAAAGTCAGGGTTCAGAGCTGAAAGGAAAGAAGAGGTGATGGGCTGAGATTGATGCAGTGCAGCTGAGACGAGAGATAGCTGCTCCGACCAGAGTGGAGCCAAAGTACGAGAGAAGACGGAGAGTGTCCACATCACTGGATAAGAGCTGTAGTTGTTTTGTCACCCAAGCACAATCTCCATCATTCTATTTTATTGCAAAGGCTGTTGAGGAGATGAAACTTTATTGATCCCACTGGGAGAACAGCTACATGGATCACTCATGATGATTTCTGTCATACAAACTCAAGGCTTTTCCACCTTCGCTTGTTGTTTGAAAGAAAGTTCAAAATAAGACATATATAAGGTTTTGTTGCTTTTTTAAAAGGAAAATGCTCGTTATTACTTGTAAATGGGTGTTCTCAAATCACTATTTTGTTGTTGCTGTTGTATTAAGAATAAAATCTCAACTCCAAACAAAATGGAAAAGACCGGCTGGTTCAGAATCAGGTTTGGAGACCAGCACCGTGGCAGGGTGAAGGTCTGTGGGACTCTGCCTCTCTAAGGTGCTCCGTATGTAGAACTACAGAACTAAAGTGGATTTTTTTTTCAATGATGCACTGCACTGTTAGTCCAGCATTATCTTCATCCTACCTGTTTTGTGCTGCATCATCTTCAGCACAAACCTCCATCATGGAGAGCAATGATTATGGTCCTTCAAAAAAGCTAGCTGGTGTTTGTTTGTCTGTTTGTCCGGCTACTAGTCAGCATGAAGTTTTGTTAAGTTACGTTGGTTGTCAGTATTGCTGTGCAATTGATTTTAAAAATTTCTTCACCTGACCAGACCTAACCTGTGTAGGAGGAGTAGACCAAAGTGCAACTGAAACACGCAGAGCTACCGGCAGGCGTAGAGGCGACACCTCTGTTGAAGAAAAAAATAATGATTAAAAAATGTGACAAAGTGTCGCGCAACATTTGCTGGCCACTACCACTGCTGATCCAGGGGCTGGGGGCCACAAAAGCATTTTCCAATTGGTTGTCCACTCTCAATAAATGCTGTAAATCCTGTGTTTCCCCTACCATTCTGTTGGGTATTTGCCCCCTTGAAAATCTGGATCATATGTGGGTTCCTTTTTTCAATGTGTGGGTGGGTGTGGGGGGGTTGACGACCCCTCAACCCCTAACTCCAATCCTTCCCACCCTCCCAAGGCTGTGAAGCTGCAGGGGAAACACTGATATCTATACACAAAAAACCCTAATTACATATTGAAGTCGCAGATTGTTGCTGCCACCAAATTCACAATCACCTCATATTTTCCATGAAATGCTAAAATGTCTGTTTCATCCTCTGATATTTACACATCACTAAATTCTGAATCCATTTACATTTTTCTTTCATTGTAATGATTTACCTATTCTGCTAGTCTGGTGATGCGGCTTCCCTTTATTAGGTCCCCTTGGATTAAAGCTAATTGAATTAATGTGACACTGCGTTCGACGTGTGACAACACGAGTGAATAAAATCACTGCCTTTGATGAGCTTTTTCCTCATTATCCTCCTGCAATCCCAACAAATCTACCGGAACATTGGCGGAGATTTCCTGATGTAAATCAATTTAAAACAGAGTGAAACAGGACGGATGTTTAATTAGTCTGAGGTGATTGGTTTCCCCACCGAAGCGTCAGGGGAATAAAGATGATCCTGTTTCATTAACACTGCCAGCAAACCTGCTTTCACTGCGGATGGGATACGTCCGCTAACAGAATGATTAATCACCACAGAGGTAAAGGAAACTGTTGCTCCCCAGGTCTGTTGGAGGAACGACTGATTCAAAATGACATTTTCAGATTTTTCCCTTCTGCATTCAAATTAGCCGTTTGTCTGCATAATGCATATTATAAATCTGCTGAGATGAGACAATTAAAAGTTGACTTGTTGCTTTTGTTTTTGTGTACTGAAGTTTCTGCAGGCGTTTGGCCTGCAGCCAAACAGTTGTAGTTTGTCACCTTTATTTACGATCTGATAAAGTTGCCATTATACAGCTGTTTGATGCGGTCACTGTGAAAAATTGTTTCAGAAATAAAGTCTGACGCCCGCAGAGGTGACAAGAACAGAATCCTAACTGCAATGACTGAAACTGAAATGTCTTCCTTGGCACTTGCATCCAGTAACTGAGGGGAAAGAGGGAGGAGGCAGAGAGTAGCAGGAAGCAGGTGCTCCGGGGTCATCGGTGCTCGGCTTCCAGGAGTCCTGCTGTCAGAGCAGACCTGAACTCATCACATCTGACCTTCACTCTGCATATTTGCTCCATTACCCTTCATTATTATTCTGAGGAGACCCGGGTTCAGGCTGCCTGCCATACTTCACCCTGAATGTTTGTGATGAAGTTCATCTGAAAGTTTTACATTTAATCTCTCGTCTGACATCAGTTTCCTTTCAGAAACACACATTGTGTGAAAAAGACAGTGTATTTCAGTCCAGTCCATAAATTCAAAGTTTTTTTCTTTCAGCAACGATACATCAGGGCTCTACACTAACTTTTTTTTTTTTTACTAGGAACACAGTGGCCCCTAACTTAAAATTTAGGAGCACTAGCAGGAAATTTAGGGGCGCACACTGAAATTTACTTGCAAATATTCATGGTTTCCTCTGATTTTCACTGTATGAACGATAAATAAACTGATAAGTCGAACGCGGGAGACCCAGATTCGAGTACCCGACACAGCACTCACTGTGAACCATTGTGGTCGCACACAGAATGCAAATAATTGCAGATGGATGCACATGAAATGCACAAGTTTGCACCTGGAATGCACATAGTCGCACATGGAACGCACATGGATGCATATAGAATACACATGATCGTACATGAATGCACATAATTGCACATGGAATGCACATAGTCACACATGAATGCGCATGGTTGCACACGGAAAGCACATGGTCGCGCACGGATGCACATGGAATGAACATGATCGCATATGGAATGCACATAGTCGCACATGAATGCGCATAGATGCACATGGAATGCACATGATTGCATATAGAATACACATGATTGTACATGAATGCACATGATTGCACATGGAATGCACATAGTCACACATGAAAGCGCATGGTTGCACACGGAAAGCACATGGTTGCGCACGGATGCACATGGAATCCACATAGTCGCACATGAATGGGCATGGATGCACATGGAATACACATGATCGCACATGGAATGCACATAGTTGCACATAAATGCGCATGGTTGCACACGGAAAGCACATGGTCGTGCACGGATGCACATGATCGCATATGGAATACACATAGTCGCACATGAATGCGCATAGATGCACATGGAATGCACATGATGGCACATGAATGTGCATGGATGCACATGGTTGCACACGGAAAGCACATGGTCGCATTTGGACTAAGAATGCACATGGATGCACACAGAACACTCACGACATGCACATGGTCGCACACGGAGCTCACTCTCACATTTCAGCGTAACATACGACCCCGCAGTGGCCGTCTGGAGCTCTGAACGTGTTAGAAACTCAGCCACCTTCAGCAACAGTAATTACAGTAGCAACAACACTCACATGGCCGTGGAGGAGCTTCGATCCGCTCTCCTGTACAACGTTGCTTCAGCCATCAAAGATCTCTGAAGGTCCCAACACATCCGGGTCCAGGTCTGGACTTTGGCTGGATCATGTCACCTCGATTCTTCTGTTTTCCTGTCATTGTTGTAGATCTGCTGCTGTGTTTGGATCCTTATGCAAGAAGCAGTTTCAGCCTGATTTTAGCTGTCGGACATTTAGAATCTCACAGCGTTTATGCTGATACGCTGTGTTCGGTTTCCTCCAAACACTGACCCAGATGATTTTTTCTTATAGCAACAAAAAAAATTGGACCTCACATTTCCTGCAAAGCCCTTACAAACGGTGCATGGGTGGTGCACAGCTGCACAAACTCTCATCAAACTTTTTCCATCCACATTTTCCAAACGCATCCGTAACACATCCGGCTTTTGTTGCATGATCACACATAAAATTAGTTAACTGGGCAAAAATAAGGACACTGAGATAAAAAATACAGCTGACGAGTCAATATCTTGTGTGTCTGAAGTCTTTGTGCCTGTTTCTCTGCGTCTGCACTGAAAGTAATCACAGGCTGTGCAAGTTAATTAATGAGAAATGATCTCGGTCTCATCTCATTCGTAGCTTCATTCAGCCTCCGTGTGAAAAGCTTGGGAAAGGGAAACACGGCTGGAATTTTAAGCAGCTCATGGCCCGACTCCCATTGTCCAGGTCAGATATGATAAATCACGCTTGGAAGATTTGTGGCTGTCCAGGTCTGTAAACCAATCCTACTGCAGAGCAAGGCCTTGATCCGGCTCCTGGAAGAGGCAGATTTCAAAGATTGGGGTTCTGCACGGATATGAGCTCATGCAATCAGACTGTTGCAACATGTCGATCAAAGCAGAGCCAAGTTATCAATCCTTCCTCCCAAACAGGTCCAAAATGGCTCCAGTTCCTATTCTACATTTGTCCCCACAACGGCTGAGTCCCAACATGCAAACCCTGGAAAAAACATTTTTAGAGTAAATAATGAATATTTCCATCTTTTACCAAGAAGAAAGTGTCACTTAAAAACAAGGAGGAGAAAAATAAACTATTTAGATGCTTTTATATTATAATAAAACGTGGGCTGATATTTACTTGTGAATAATTTGCATCAACACGCCTGACATCGGCATTGTGCTTCTGTGCGGGACTCCTTTCAGCAGCAGGTAATTAAGCAACACAACAGCAGGGTGTTAAAGCGTTTTCACAGCACTGAGAAATATTTGTTAGGAAAGTGTTATTTAGAGCCTGAAGGCAGCCTCACCAGGTCTGCAGAGGAGTTATCAATGCAGCCGATCAGCTGTGGAGCAGCTTGTGTAATTGTTCACTGCAAAAACTCAAATCTTACCAAGAAGGCTATATTTTTCCAATTTTTAGTGCAAAGTATCATCACTGAGAATGAGACTTTTTTTTAAAAACACATTTTAAAATTACTTGTAACAATAAAAAAAAAAACAGCCAACACAAGTGAAATTGTCTTTTTTCTTGATTTGAAAGGAATAATGAAAGGAATAATACACCCACAGAATGATGTGCATTCATTTTCTACTCACCCTCATGCTGAGCAAGACTGGAGCACTTTTTAAATATCTCAAATGCAGCCAGAGATCTGAGGGTGGGTGGGTGGTGTGTGTGTGTGTGTGTGTGGGGGGGGGGTGGTGGGGGTGTGGGGTGATGGTGTTGTTATCCGTCAATTCTCATATAATGGAGTTCACCAGCAACTGAACCAAAAAGGTCCATAAAAGTCCACAAAAGCTTGGCAATATTCGTCCATACTGCTCGTCCAATATAATCCAAAGAAAAAAGACAAGACTTGG
>JALJCO010007563.1:0-51028 GCA_023101725.1 Atherinomorus stipes | reverse complement strand
TCGCTGTAGTGATGACGCTGTAGTGACGTAATTCCTGCGAGACGGTAGACAATTCAATTCAAACCAGGCGAGTTAGCAACTTTAAGGCTTCAACTTATTAAGATTTGCCAATATAATAGATAATCAATAAAATTAACAAACAAACAAAAAAGCAATATAGTGAAGGGTACACCCCTGAGGGAAACGCGGAAGATACCATCAGCCCAGAAGATCTTATTGATCAGTATTGCGATCACTCTAATATGAAAAATGGAAAGCCGAAAGCAACATCCACCCAGGAAAACAAGAGAGCTCGGGTAGTAGACTCCTCCGGTGCGGGCGTCTTCCACAAGAAAAACCGGTGGATATCCTTCTCTCTATAGAGAAGAAGGTAAACAGCTTAGCCGGCCGTTTTAACCTGCTGGAGGCTCTTCACAGAGAGTTCCAAAATCTCCGGGAGTCGCCGGAGTTTAGTATCAACAGGTAGAAACGCTTGCAGCCGCAAACGCTGACTTACAAAACACGGTTAAGTCCCTCACTGAGGGAATTAACCGGCTGTCAGGGGAAAACAAAAAGATGAGAGAGGCAGTTATCGACCTTCAGGCTCGAAGCATGAGAGACAACCTGGTATTCTCAGGCATCCCAGAACAGACAGATGAGAACCCCGAGGAAACGGTAAAAGCCTTCATTCATAAAGAGCTGAAACTCCCTGCTGATTTAGCCAGCAGTATCGGCTTTCACCGTGTACATCGCATAGGAGGCAAAAGAACGGATTCACGCAGACCCAGACCGATTGTGGCCAAGTTTGTTCACTTCAAACAAAAGAGCAAGTAAAGAGACAGGGCCGCGAGCTAAAAAGGGACCGATTTTGGGGTAAACGACCAATACCCGAAAGAAATCCTGGACCGGCGTAAAGTTCTGTTCCCCATCAGGAAGAAAGCCATGTCGGAGGGCTCTCGGGCTGCTATCGCGGTTGACAAATTATTTATTAACGGACATCTTTACAGGACCCAAACATCACCCCGTGGCTCTTCCGATGTCAGGTACAGTTCAATTCCCATATCCTTCCTAACTGTGATTATATGAATTATTATCTGTTATGATCATAATTGCTAATTTCACTACCGTTTCGACCTCACCGTTCACAACACGATGCACTTTTTAAACCTCTGGTTTGTTGTTACATTTTTTCTTTTTTTCACCTTTTATTACTTTCCTCCCTTCCTCCTTTTTCCTTCACTATCACACACTGACACGGTCATTCCATCCGCGACTTTATAAACATTAATAACCCCGAGGGCAGAAGGTCCAGTTCACGTAGCGCTTGAGGCACATAAGCAGTCGTGTGCCCATACGGTGAGATACGCACAGTGAGGCACGCGCGCGCACATGGCGAGGCATACACACAGGCAGGCACGCGCGCACACACGGCGAGATGCACACGGGCAGCAACCGCGCACACACGACGAGATACGCACAGGCAGGCACGCGCGCACACACGGCGAGACACGCACAGGCAGGCACGCGCGCATACACGGCGAGATACACACGGGCAGACACACGCGCACACAGACTGCAGGACGAAACGGCGCGTGCACACTCGGACAAAGGCGATCATCCATCTGGCAACTCAGTACTTAGACGGGACTGCAGAGATACGCATACAGACGCACGGCTTTATTGATATGTATGTGACACTCATTTCAGCGTTGGTTGAATGAAAATAGTCACCTGGAATGTGCACGGAGCTGGCACAGGGGATAAGAGATTAAAAATTTTCAATCGGCTTAAAGACCTCCAGGCAGACATTGTTTTACTGCAGGAAACACATTTACCAAATCCTCAGCAGAGCTCCTTAAGACAAGACAATTTCCACACGTGTATTTAGCTGGTTATAATTCTAGACAAAGAGGTGTAGCTATTCTGGTTAATAGCAGGTTAAAATTTGAAATGGATGACATAATCAGAGATCCACAAGGCAGATTTATAATAGTCACATTAAATGTTCAGAATCTTAAGGTATGTATTGCGAATTTATATGGACCGAACATCGATGACCCATTATTCTTTGACTCATTTTTCTCTGCTTTGCATAAGTACTCAGATAGAGCAATAATACTGGGCGGAGACTTCAACATGGTGTGTGATCCAGAAATAGACAGGCTTAGTCCAGCAGGAAACAGTAAAAGATGGCAGTCATTAGAAATTGTTAAACAGTACATGAAGGACTTTGGCCTCTGTGATGCGTGGCGATCACTCAACCCCACCACGAGACAATATACCTTCTATTCTGCGGTCCACCACTCCTATTCTAGATTAGATTACTTTTTAATCAGCAGCTCACTGATGAGTGAAATCTCAGAAATAGAAATCCACCCAATAACCATCAGTGATCACGCACCAGTATCAGTAGCTCTGAGAAATAAAACTGTTAAACCAACAACAAGGAGTTGGAGATTCAACACCTCATTACTGAAAGATCCTGAGTTTATCAGCTATTTCAAAAGAGAATGGTCCATTTATCTAGAGAACAACGACTTACCAGAAACCCCAGCATGTGTCCTTTGGGAAGCAGGTAAAGCAGTAATGCGAGGAAAAATAATTTCCTTCTCTTCTCATAAGAAAAAAAAAGGAAGCTGCAAGAACCTCAGAATTAGAAATCAAAATTAAATCACTAGAAGAAGCCTATCAGGTCAACCCGGAGGAACACATGCTGAATGATATAAGGAAACTCAAGCTTGAGTTAAACAAAATAATAGACCAAAAACGCAATTCCTGGTTCAAAGACTTCGTTTAGAAAACTTCGATCACAGTAACAAGTCTGGAAAGCTTCTAGCTAATCAGTTAAAAATAAACAAGGAAAAAGCGACAATCTCCTCAATTAAAGACTCAGAAGGAAGTATCAGCCATGATCCTGACCAGATAAATAATATCTTTAGAAATTTCTACAGAACACTATATGAATCCCAAATAAACCCCACAGATGAGAATATTAATCAATTTCTCAATAATCTAATTCTCCCAAAACTACAACAGGAAAATATGACGGCTTTAGATTCACCCCTCTCAATAAATGAATTACATGACGCTCTGCAACATATGCCCAATAATAAAGCCCCAGGCCCAGATGGATATCCGGTCGAATTTTACAAAGAGTTCTGGACAATTCTGGCTCCCACTTTTATAAAATGATACTAGAAATAAAAGAGAAACAGAAAATACCACCAAATATGAATTCAGCAAATATCACCGTATTATTAAAACCAGGTAAAGACCCGACACTTCCAGCTAGTTATCGGCCAATCTCATTAATAAATGTAGATCTTAAGATAATCAGCAAAGCACTCGCTAAAAGGATAGAAAAAAATAACTCCTCTGATAATACATCCTGATCAAACTGGTTTTATTAAAGGTCGACATTCTTCTACTAACACACGCAGGCTGATTAACCTAATAGACTATGCTACCATTCATAATCTGGAATCCACTATCATCTCGTTAGATGCAGAAAAAGCCTTCGATCGTGTTAACTGGAAATTCCTGTTTGCAACATTAAATAAATTTGGTTTTGGTCCTTATTTCATAGACTGGATAAAAATACTTTATAACAACCCTAATGCATGTGTGAGGACCAATGACCAAACTTCTCCAAGTTTCTGTTTACAGCGAGGCACCAGGCAGGGCTGCCCGCTCTCCCCTTCACTTTTTGCCATTTTCATTGAACCACTAGCAGCCGCTATAAGACAGGACAGAGATATTAAAGGGATCCCCGGCAAAAATCTAGAACATAAAATAAGTCTCTACGCAGACGACGTACTGCTTTTCCTCCAGAACTCATCAACATCTCTCTCCCAGACAATCACATTGATCAATAAATTTTCAATGATATCTGAGTACTCTATTAACTGGACCAAGACTACAGCTTTATCTGTTAATTGTACTTTACAAAATATCCCTAACACCACAATACAGTCTGGTAATATCAGATATTTAGGAATAAATATTTCTCCACAACTTTCAGAGTTAATAAAGTTAAATTATGTCCAGCTATTAAAGTCAATAGAGGAAGATCTCACGCGATGGAAGCACTTACCCATATCACTCATGGGGAGAGTTGCTACCATCAAAATGATGGTTCTACCGAAAATTAACTACTTGTTCTCAATGATACCCACCAAACCTTCCTCCAGTTGGTTTAAGTCACTGGACTCTCACATTTCCAAATTTCTTTGGAAAAACAAGCCATCACGTATCAGTTTAAAAACCTTACAACAGGTAAAAGACCGGGGAGGGTTAGACTCACCCAATTTCAATTATTATTTCCTAGCAAATAAGCTACAATTTATTTCCAAATGGCTGAAACCTACCCATCTAGATGAACCGTGGCTAGACACAGAACAAGCATTATGTGAGGATCTGGATGTCTCTGATTTGCCGTTCATCAGTTCAGCAGTCAGATCTCATAAATGCTTTAAAAGTATCAACATCTGCTCTACTCTGAAAGCATGGTGGGAATTCCTGAAATTAACCGAGTCTTCTATTATTCCATGTAAACTCACACCCATCTGGAATAACCTGGATATTTTACAAAACAAGAAAATGATTAATTTTGTGCATTGGAAGGATAAAGGAGTAAAACAATTACAACATATCATTGAAAATGGAAAATTCCTGTCATTTAATACACTTACCTTACAATACGGGATCAATAGTACTAAATTCTTAGAATACCATCAACTTAAATCTATATTAAGCAAAAAATATACCTCTAACCAACTGATCTTGCAGACTCCGGTCAGGGTAGCAGAATTCCTGAATCTCTCTATCCCCAAACTACTGTCGAAAATATATAGATTATTATTAAAACTGGATGATTCAATTTCCCTTCCAACTTCGAAGTGGGGAGGCTGACTTGTCCAGAACCCTTAACCAAAACACATGGACACAGATATGTTTAAACACGTTCCTAATGACTAAAAACTCAAATATACAGTTGATACAATTCAAGGTTTTACACAGAGTACATTACACAGGACAGAGGATGTTCAAGATGGGTCTGTCACCTTCAAATATTTGTTTGCACTGCAATGAGAATACAATAGACAATTATCTTCACGCCTTGTGGTCTTGTCCACCTGTCCAGAGGTTTTGGCTTCAGGTATGCGATGACCTGTCAGCGTGGCTCAGGTGTAACTTCCCTGCAAGCCCCACACTGTGTTTACTGGGGGACTTGGATGAGATCAATACGGTAACCAATTATGCACATATGATACTTACTGTATTATGTATTGCAAAGAAAACTATCTTGGTAAACTGGAAATCCAAAAATAATCTGAGCATTAGCCAGTTTAGGAATCTCTTAGTAGACCATATCAGTATTGAGATGATGTCTGCCTCCTCTAAGAACCAGTTAGATGAATTCCACTCCCTCTGGTCCCCTGTGATTAGCTCCATCACTTAACGTTGGTGTAGGAGAGCGGCCTCGGCGATGTGGGGGTTGGGTGCCGGCGAGTGCTTGATGGCTATGGATCCCTGGCGGTTGACTTGGGGGGGGGGGGGTCTGGGCTGCCTCGCCGCTGGGGCGGGGCTGTATCCAGCCCGATGGGGGGCATGAGGGTCAGCGGTTGGGGCTGCTCTGCGGCGGTGGGCGGGTCGCTGGTGGGGCCCTGGCCGGTGGCTGTCGGCTGGCGCCGGGTGGCCGGGGTCGTCCCGGGGCGGGGGGGCGGGGGGCCCTGGGCCCCGGTGCTCCGGGGGTGGCCCCTGCCTCCGGGGCCGGGGACCCGGCTTGGCGCTGGGGGGGCGGGCCGGCGGGGCGTGCCTCCTCTGGATTTGGCCGGTCCTCACGACCTGATGACGTCTGGTCACTGCGCCGGGGCGCCTCTGCTGTGTGCGTGCGGGTGTGTGTGCTGGTGGGGGGGTGTGTGTGTGGTGGGGCTGGGGGGTGTATCGTTGTCGTGTCTGTGTCGGGATGTGGGCATCCGGGATGTTGGTGTCGCGGGAGCGGCCGTGTGGGGGTGTGGATTTCCCCTGTGCTTGTCCTGCGTGTGGGGCTCTGGGGGGTCGCGGACGGAGCTGCGCTTTCCGCCGGGGTGCTTGGTTTTCGGCGGACCCGTGGTCATGTCGTGTCGTATCGATGTTGGGGTGTCTGGCGTGGCTGTCGGGGTGTGGGGTTTTGTCCATATCGTTCAGCTCTAGTGTGTGGAGGTGGGGGGGGGTTGCGGGGTGGCCGGGTCTTTTCCACGCCGGGTGCCTGTCCCGCCTGGCCGCTGTGTCGGTTGGGGCTGGCCTGCGCTGGTGGTCTCGTACGGGTTGGTCTCGCGTGGTCCGGGGGCTGGGGGCGGTGGACTTGTGGCGTGGGGGCTGGTGGCCCCGCGGTCCCCGTCCTTGGTATGTGTAGGTGGGTGTGTGACTGGAGGGGGGCGGAATGCGGTTGTGTGTGTGTGTGGCTGCCTGTGGAGGGGTGTGGAGATGGGTGGGTGGGTGGGGGTGCATGGATGATGGGTGTTTGGGTGCGGGGGTGGTGGTGCATTGGTGGGGTTTGTGTGTGCAGGTTGGGGGGGGGGGGGGGGGAGGAAAGGGGAGAAAAAGAAAAAAAAAAAAAAAAATAGCAGCTCTGCGTGCCTCTTGGGGGGTTTGCGAGGCCTGGGGATGTTGGGCCGGTGACTCTGGCCCCTCCGCCGACCCTTTCCGCTTCCGTCCCTTTTCCCCTCCCTGGCCTGGCGTGGCCGAGCGCCCCCAGGGCTGAGGCTGGCCCCTCTGTGCTGAACGCCGGACGCCGGGCCGTGGGGCGGCCATGCCTGCCCTTTCTGCCCTGGGGGATCCCGGGAGGCAGGGGTACCTAATGCCGGTAACGGCTCTTCTTCCAGGGGGGAATTCATACCCCCCTGGTCTCCCTTCCCAAGACCCCCCCCCCCCCCCGCTCTACCTCACACACACACACGTAGGGTTTTGGGGAGGGAGCGTGTCAAGCGGGCGTGGTGAGGGAGGGCACCAAAGTGCCTTTGCTTGCCACGTCTAGAGGCAGCCTGCTCCCCAGTTTTAACCACACTTAGACACCTAAACACATAAAATAACAACAGCTCACAACCACTTCTGAGGGGCGGGCCATATAGTGTGTGGTAGGAGGGAGGGGCCGGTTGGGGGGACATGCTCTACGCGACCCCACTCCCGGCATGACTTGGCACTGCCCCTTAGTTTTAACTGCAAACAACACACATCTTACACACACAGTCATGAGTGGGGGGGGGGGGGGACAGGGTCCTTTCATACCCGGCCTCCCGGGCGCTACTGGGGGGAGGGGGGACAGTGGTTACTTCACGCGCCAGTGGTTAAGGCTGGCTGCATTGCGGGGGATCTGCTGGCCTGGGGGATGCCTGGCCTGCTGCGTCCGGGGGTGGGGGATGGGGGGGTGGTGGTGGGGGGAACGTGTTGGGGGCTTGAACTCGCGGCTCCTTCCCCGGCCCGAGCTACCACTCAGGAGGCACGAGGGCATGGGCAAGAGAGAGGTGGGTATGTGAGAATAATGAATGAGAGTGTGAAGGAGGAAATGTGGGAGGGAGGAACTTGGGCTGGAAGAGGGAGGAGATGTGGGTAAGTGGTTGAAGGAAAGGGGGGATGGAGGAAGGAGTGGCATGCTCGTGAGTGTCTAGTAGGGATGGTCGTGAGGGGCTGAAGGAAGGAAGGGCGGGAGTGTGATAGGTCAGAGGGATGGGCGGGGCTGGACATGTAAGGGGGGGACTGTATGGGGTATTGGGGGTATAGGGAGGTGGGGGCGTATGTGTGGGGGGGGTGGGGAGGGGTTGGTGCAGTTATGTGGGGGGAGTGCATGTGTGTGTTAGAGGGTATGAGGAGGTGGGGGTAGGTGTGGACGGTAGAGGGAGGAGAGTGTTGGGGGTGGAGAGAGGAGTGAGTGTGGGTATGTAAGGTCAGAGAGCGGAGTGGGTGGGTGTATGCGTGTGTGGGGGGGTACACGGAGGTGTTGGGTAGGGCTGGGCGGTGTGGGCGGAGGTTCGTACCTCGGTATTCGTGCCGGGCATCTTGGTGTCGGTGCGGTGCGGTGTGGCTGCGGGTTGGTTGGGGGCCGGGCGCTTTGGTGGGGGGGTGCGGTTTTGTTTGTGGCTTCCGGGGTTTTTTGTGCGGGGCGGGCGCAGGGGGGATCTGTATCTTGTATGTGGTTGCTCTTGCGGTATTGATGTCTTGGGTGCCTGTGTCTCGATGTGGGGGCGGTGACGGTATATCTTTCAGCCCCAGTGTTGGGGTAGGTGTGTGGGGAGTGTGTGTGTGAGCGTGGTGGCGGGGTAGGGGGTGGGAGAGGTGGTGGCGCCCTGGTGTCAGGTGTATCAGGGACTTTGGGGTGGGGGCTGGCCTGCCCTGGGGGGGCGTCGTCTGGGGGGTCCGGTCCTCCTGGGTTTCGGTTGGGCCGCCCGGGTCCGGGGGGGGGTGGCTGCTCCTGGGCGCTTGGGCCCTGGGCCCGGCGCTGTCTCCGCTCCGGGGACGCCCGGCGCCCGGTGGGGTCGGCAGCTGCTGGTCTTGGTCCGCTGGGGCCTGGGCCTCCAGACTGCGGGGGGCTCCGGCTGGGGCCGTTGCCGCCCCTTCGGGGGATGCATGTCCGCTCTTTGGGGGGGGGGGGGGTAGCTGGGATCTGGGCCTCTGGGTGGCTGCTGGGGGCCTGGGTCGCGAGCCTTGCGGGCTTCCTCCTCCTTGCAGAGACGAGGCTGCATCTGCATGACTGTATCACCACGGAGCACCCTTTATTATGCATGTTGACACTGTGACACTGCTTCCCATTGCGATGACTAGGTCGTACCTCTTCTTTACTTCCCATTGCGATGACTAGGTTGTACCTCTTCTCTACTTCCCATTGCGCTGACTAGGTTGTACCTCTTCTCTGCGTAGTTCTGCGTGTGTTTGTATGATCTGAGGATATTTAAGCCACCTGCAGGTACTCCTGTAGGGGATTGCTTGTTTTGTTTTCCAACAGAGACCTTGGTTGTTTAGGGATCGCGGTACAGATGTACCAGTGAACTGTGTAAGTGGATTCATGTTTTCTCTCTCTCTCTCTTCCTCTTCCTTACTCCTCTCTCTCTCCTGTTTCACTTTCTATCATTACCTCTATTCACTTTCATTTCTCCCTTGTCAGGCCCAGCAGTATGAAAATGGAATGGTGTAATAGACAAATGTTTAAATAAAGAAATAAAATGAATAAACATGATATCAAGTGGAGCCTTATGTCTATAAAGCTCCGCTTGATAAAGCAAAACTGTTCAACAGAATAAAGCAATCAGATTTCCATTCTGCTTGCTTCAATGCTGGACAGGACAAGTAAAAAAAAAAAAAAAAAAAAAAAAAAAAAAAAAAAAAAGGAAATGCAGAGATGATTGGAGTGATGTTTTTCAGCCCCATTACTTTCACAGCTGATGTATAATAATATTTATATATTTAAAGTTTTTAATTGATCATAGCGTATGGAGAAATGAACCCAATTATACCAAATATTGCAAAATTGTGCGAAACATCTTCTTATATCACGCTTTTAAGATTCCAGGTGTCGACCTTTACATGTCGAAGAAGTACGCTGGAAACGAGAGTAGGGCTGTCCTGGTCCAATACCAGTATCAGTTATCGGGCCGATATTGGTTAAAAAATGTAGATCCGATTGGAATATGTCAAAATTAGCTGATCCGGGAGATCCACAGCAGCTATTTCTTTCAAGCACTCCTTTCTGACTGGGTATTCATTTGTAATTATTTTATTTATTATTATTAAAAAAAAAAAAAGAGAAAAAGAAAAAAAAGAGCTTTTTTACATTATTGAATTTCCCTTCTGGGATAAATAAAGTATTTTTCATTTTATTTCATTTCATTTCATTAGTGCTGTCAAAAGATTAATCGTGATTAATCACATCACTTCTAGAACATATTTAGGATGAAATGTGTCTCAGCAGGAATTCTGCTTTTATCTTCAGGAGACTAGACGACTAAAACTCTGTCCTTACATGTCTCCCTAAAGTCCTTCAGACGGTGACAGTTTAGTCCAGAATGCTGGTGATCCTCACAGGCTGACTTAATGTGAGGCTGAAATTCAGGTCGGAGTCCTGGACTATCCACAGATTTCTGGCTTGGTTTTAGCCTTTAAGTTGTAAAACAAAAAGTTCATGTATTTTCTGCATATAGCAGTACCAAAGAATAAATTAATCTCATTTGACAATGGGATTAATTTAGGATTAATCTTTTGACAGCTCTAATTATTATGTTTCTAAGTTTAAAGTTCATCATACCCACTAGTAAATAATAAATGGTTCAGCTTTTCCTGATACTAACATGTTAAACCAGGTTTGTAGTGGTGATGTTCTACATCACACACATACCAACATAAATCGAGAATAAAATCAATTATCAGATCAATATCTAAGGAATCTTTGGCCCAAAACACAGCTAAGTATCGATAATGGGCCTCGGACCATATTTTACCTGTGGGATCAGGGGGACAGCCCTACCCCAGAGGAAAGATAAAGGAACATCTCATGGATGTTGTTGGGAACTTCTTCACATTCCAGACCTCGTCAGAGGAATCATTTTAAGGATTTCTGGAGCACTGTTCTCCTGCTGGTCTCCAGAGTTTTGGTTTAGATTTTTATTTTAGTCAGATTAAACTGTCTCATAAGCCCCGTTTCAACCGACGGGTCTGAGTCGGGTCGGGCCGGATCGGTCCACGTTTTTTTGCGTCTCAACAGATAAAAACTGGGACAGGTACCCTTATATCCGACCCGACCCGGCCTACTCCTCTGGTACCCTTCGGTATTTGGGGTACTGATCTAACCCGATCCGGACCAAAGAGGCGGAGCTAATACACAGCAATCAGCTGATTCATTGAAAAATCCGCCACTTCCCGTGTGACCCAGCGTAAAAACAAAGCCGGGGTGACTCCTTTCTGTTCCTGTCACGTGTGGCGCCGGTGTTTTGGTTAAACGGCGTTACACGGCGATGATGTCACACAATCACGTAGCAGCGCTGTCCAGCTAATTCTCCGCCTCCAGAATAAGGGTACAGGTTGCTGTGGGGACACAGCGTGAAATCAACACATCCGTACCCAAAACCCACCCCGATCCGGCCTGGCCCGGCCCGACCTGACCCAGACCCGCGGGTGGAAACGGGGCTATAGTCACAGTTCGTTTACTGATATTTCAGTTTTATCAGCTTAGTAAAAATGACATTTTGGCTCATTCTAAAGTTTTAAAGAAGTCATCTGACAGCATGGTTGGCCACAGACAAAATCCACGACTTGATGGAATTAACCGAGTAAAGAAGCGGTGAAAGTAAACGAGACTGAAGTCACCTTCCTCAGAAACTTCTCAGCACTTTTATTCCTGAAGGCAGAAAGCTTCATTTTCAGACCTGTGATATATTTCCTGTAAAAAGTGGTTGCTGAGCTTTCATTGGTTCAGCTGTTTCCTTCAGTGATTGACAGGTTAGATAAACATGATTGACTCGTGATCAGTATCATTCTAAAAATGCAAACGCTACAGACTACATTTCATCAAACATCCTCAGACCCCCACAGGACAGAAACAAGTCTTCACACATGAAGAGGAGTCATAAATAAAAGCGCCCAGAGCGAGGATGACATCATCTGCTGTATTTTAGAGTTCCTGTGATCCGGAGAACCGCGCGTGTAAACGTTTGCTTTTCCTCGTCAGCAGGGAGGCACCACGCGCCTCTTGCGGATGCACTCCCATATCCAGCTGGGCGAGACTCTCCGGGCCTGGCTGTCCTCCTCGGGTTCCCGGCCAGCGCGGCCGTCGCCGCGGCGGCGGCGTAGTCCGGGACCAGGTCTCCGTCGTAAGCCACGAAATACCTCTTCGGTTTGTGGAAGTCACCTGCACGGAGGCGGGCAGGAACAGCTTCACCCCGCTGAAGATGTCCAGCAGCGTCTACGGGAAACAGAAGCTCAAAGTCAGGGGTTGCTTAGCAACCGCCTCCCATCATCATCCGGACATAGAGCTTCATCTTCAGACATGCATCATACGGCTGAAAGTAATTATGGTTGTTAGAAATGAATAAAGCTGCGTTTGTTATCTGTGTGCCCGACCAGGCGTCATCAGCTCAGAACCAGCGATGCGTCCTCATGCTTATATGACAAACTGATTTCAGCGCAGACGACGGGCGGTATCAAACACGCGTTTGGGAGTCAACGCTCCGTCAGGGACCGTGGCTCAGTTCAGGCGTCAGACACCAACCTTGTCGTCTCTGGATCCAGCAGCCGGGACGTTGTTTTTGGTTTGCTTTGTCCGTTGCTGTGAACGCTCCTCGCCTTTTCTTTGCCTGGTGGTGAAACAGACCATGTGAGTTCATCACGCGCCTCCTCGGAGGAGAGACTACGGATGACAGCAAAGATGGTGAAAACGTGGCGAACCTTCTTGGCGCTGGGCGCCCGCTGAGCCGGGGGTGCGAGGCTGGGGATTTCACCGCCTTCGGCTTGGACGGCGTGCTGCTGTCTGTGAACAGAGTCCAGGTTACTGACGTCACATCAACCCGAGTTCCCACAAACATCTGTATCACAGATCAGAGCTATGATGCATGGAAGTGAGAAAAGTACAAATAAAACCGGTTTTCTGAATGAATATAATACTTCAAAGTTCCTGGAGAAGCTCTCAGCTGAGTCTTGTCTCTGCAGGAGACAGAAGGACGTCTGGTATCTTCCAGGACGTCACCATTGCTACTCAGCTTTTACCTTTGAGCCCAGATACCACAGAAGTTCTCAGTTAGAGACACACCAGATGTTGCAGGTGTCCACGAGAGGCTCAGGTGCAGTTCAGCTCCCCACCATTTGGTGGCGGTCTGTCAGTTCTTTCACAGACGAATAAGCAGAGGAAGAAGTTCGGCCTGAAGCCAACGTTATGAAGTATTTAAAATGAGAAAAATGTAACTAAGGGGTCCCGAGCTGCTGAAAAGGGAAAAAAAAAAAAAAGGACAAGCCTGGCTGGTTGTCTTTTCCACGCAAGTTCATGCACAAATGTCTGATGAGCTCATCTTTATCCTTCATGTATTTGACAAGGTTTTAGCCGTTTACTGAGTGAGATCAATTCAACCAAAACAGTTTTAGAATGGCCTCGGATCACTTTATACTGGATAAGTTTCTGGCCCGAGGTCAGAAAAAAAATTTAAATCCTGCAGTAAACCAACCACTCAGCTAAGAGGTAAGAAATGACTGCGACCCAAGTTTATTCACCCCTAGAAAAGGATAATTCACAATTGTAATTCAAATAACAAAAAAACTGAAGTAACTAATAATAAATAAAAATTTACAAAATTATAATTTAGTGAAAGAAATTGTTTTTGAATTGTAGTTTGAAATAATAATAATAATAATAATAACTGTCCCAGACACAATTGATTAACATTCGTATGAACAGTGGAACAATATACCTATCAATAGGTGCAGACGTTGATTGGACGTTCCAGAAAACACCTGATTATAGTGATTGCCTCAAAGTATAAACATTTTAGGTTTAGAGCCCCATCATGCTTTTTTGTTTATATTTAATATGTTTGTTTCACCACAATTAAAAATCAATATCCATGGTTTTCACTGAATTTTTGTTTATTCAATTGGACAACTACATATATATATATATATATATATATATATGTGTGTGTGTGTGTGTGTATTCTTAAGTTTTTAGTGTGTAAAGCATGTTACGCTGCTTCTGTATGAAAGATGTTTTGTGTTTATAAATAAAGGCTTATTTGATAAAAGTTTGATTTTAATTCATGAACTTTTTCATTTTGAATTTACAAGAAGTATTTTGAGTTCTTTGTGTGACGGGGAATACTGCCGTTTGTTAAACGTGTTATAATCTGAAAGTTAGTGTTGCTGGGACGTTTAAAGGGAGATAAAAAGACAAAGAGCTGGTTGACTTGTGTCAAACTAAACTAAAAGTTTCCTAAAACAGGACTTAGCTGGTTATAACTGGTTTGGCTTGACTGGATTAAAGTGTGTGCAGACGTTACCATTAAAGCGGACCGACAAACCAGTGGACTTACTGGTGTTTTTAGGTGGAGCGCCCCTGTTGGACGAGGGCGACGGAGAGTTCCCTCCGCTGTCTCCCCCAGACGATCCTTTGTCGTCACTGGAGGGGCCGGCCGTCACTTTGAAGTCGCAGGTCTCCTTGGATACGCGGAACAGCTCCTGAGCAGAGTGACGACATGACGACGCTTCAGCGAGCAGATTAAAGACGTCTGCTGCACAGCCGCGTTTCCCCGTCAGCGTCTACAGGACGACTGACTGCAGAGCTCCTCCACATGTGAATCCCACCACTACTTTCTGAATGATTTCATCTCCCATCACCGGTGGTACGCATCCTCCCATCCCTCATCTACGCTCATCATATATTACAATAGAAACTAATTAGCAGCAGCTAATCCCACAGGACACGCCTTCCTTTCCAGTTAGCAACTGGTTTCTAATCATCGCCATCTCATTAAAGTGTAGTTGTTAAGTGATGGAGTTTAATTATTTGCCCTGAGGTGCTGAAACCGACTCTGAGCTGAGGCAGGTTGGTGGCGCTCCTCCAGTCCTTGTCATCGCGGATTCGTGTCATGCGGGGAAAGCGGATGGAGATGCCGTCAGCGGTGTGCATCTCTGATTTGGAGAACTCGGCGCCTGTGAGCTCCCAGACGGGCGCTTGCTGCAGAGAGAAAGCAGGCAGGGGAAGAGGCAAACATGGGCTCCGTGAGATGTGGGAACCACGAGCTCACCTCAGGATCACGGATGATGAAATCTGGATAGTAGTTCTTGATGATTTTCAGCCAGCCGGGAATTTTGCTGGGATCCTGCGCACACACACGCACGCACACACGCACACACACAGACAGAGGAAAGGTTGATGCTGTATCACATCAGCTCGGTACTGAAGGCCGGCCTCTGCGTGGATCCTCCCTGACCTTGCTGATTTTGATCACGTCCAGCTCCTTCTGGAGCCGGGCCAGCATGGCGCTACTGCCGTAGCCTCCGCGAGCACTTGGTGACCGTGCACCACTTCTTGGAGTCCGGGTCGTAACAGCCCATCAGGAAGCTGGACATGATGCCCCCTGGAGGGATGAAGACCGAGCACAGCGTTTTAGTCTCCTCCTGTTTGTTGCATCCACCTCCGTCCCACAGCGAGTCGCTCGTCTCCTGCTCGTGCACTAATCTCCACACAGCACAGGCGGATCCATTAAAGGGATAGTACACAGAATGATGTGTCTTCATCTTCTCCTCATCCTCACACTGAGCAAGACACTGCAGCACTCTTTTAAGTGCTTTCCTTTTCTCCCCCTACCCACTCAGGACACTTGGATTACATTGCACGAGCAGTATGGAGGAATATTAACCAGTTTTTGTGGACTTTCATGGACCTTTTTGGCTCTGATCCCGGTGAACTCCATTATATGAAAGTTGGGGGAGAACAAAAACTCCCCCGGATCTCCGGCTGCATTAAGTGCGTCCGAGTCTTGCTCAGCATAAGGGTGAGTAGAAGATGAAGGACCATCATTCTGTGGGTGTACTATTCCTTTTAGGGGTGTCAACATTAACCGGTACACAGATAACAAATTATAATTGTGTAGAAAAATAATCAATAACCGTATACACGTAATTTTTCCCTCCTCCTCTTTCATGTCTCACCAACACTGTATTTTAGGGGGGGGGGGGGGGGGATAATGTTGCCTGAAAGCTTCAGATTATAACTAACAATCCGCATACGTAACAGATGTTCTGTTGATATTTGTATACATAATAAACGCACACAGTCTGTCGCGGCACCTCAAGTTGACGCGGTGGCGGCGAACAGCAGCAGAGCACCGACGCTGCTTTGCGGTGATGTAGCGACTCTGTTCAAGCCGTCAGAGATCCATAAACTGCAGCTGGGACTTACAGATATTTCTTTCTATCGGTCATTGAAGAAGAACGTGGTCAGAGATGCTTTTAGTGATCAGGAGGGCTGACCGGGCGCCGACTGCATCTACGCAGTGGAAACGTCATACCGGGTGAGTTTCACTGCAAGTTAGGAGAGCTAGCTTTAGTCGTTGCTAACTGGGTTTCATGTATATTTTTTCAGAATTTAGTTATGAGCGTGAATCCGATCAGACACTTACATAAAGTTGATCACCAGAACACGACTTACTTCTCTCAGCAAAAAGGAACTGTGGGAGTGGGAAAGGTATTGAGTGGTTTTACCGTTTGAGCCTTTTCCTGTAGAAGGCCCCCAGCACCACGAGGTCGGCCGTGTCTGCCATCGCACCTTCATTCAGGTAGTCCTTCTTCACTTTCAGCCAGTGGCGCTTTCCCAGGCTCGTAGGTGCTCTGACAAACAAAGAGTGAAGCCCGATGATCTCTGAGCCACAGCTCTTCCATTTCAACCCCAAACTGGCAGGACTGGGAACCAACCAGCAGGAAATCACCGACCTTCACGTCTTTCAGCACCAAGCCTTCCAGTCCCTCTCTGATGACACGGGTTATCATGTCAGCCAGGTCTGCCGCCCTCTGACACACACAAACACACACCACCGTGAGCGACACGTGTACACCGACAGCAGAGAGCTGGAGGTAAGACTTACGGTGACGTGCTTCATCTCTGAGAAGAGGATCCTGTTGGAGACTTCAACCATGTTGTCGTGCAGGAACTTTCTCCGCTCGCACAGAGGCCTGAGGGACAGACGCCGCGGGGAATGTTAGCTCGTACAGCTCGTAACAGCAAAATGATGACACTTCAAAGCCGTATGCCTCCCCAGGGTGAAACGGAGCCTCCCCCCGCAGTCCCCAGAGTTAGACAAGTGGGTAGAAGCGTTCTCTAACAGACCCAGTCATTCTCTGGCAGCACTGACTTTAGCTTAGCTTAGCTTAGTTGCTGTAATCTGGTGTTTCCAACCAGCATCACTTGGTGAAAAGTGAACTAAAACTCATTTAATTACCCATAAAATTTTTTTCCATTTAGGTTCCGTGACCCGCAAATTCTGACTGATGTGAAATCAGCTTCTCGTTTGTACTCAAAGGACTGACTAGGAGGTATTCAATAGGGGAACTATATGCTGCGGAAGTACAGGCCAATCACAGGGAAGCACGGCGGATAGTAGCAAAGGCAGCACGCATGCGCAGCATCCAGTAGCAACCTTGTTTATGGAAGTTGGGGATGTTGCATCTTCACCATGCAAAATCAGTTTTCTACAAATAAAGTTTTCTCATCTATACTTTTATGATACTTTGACAAAAACACAATTTAATGAACTTATTTATTTAAAATCTATAGCACACAGAGCTCTCTTCTTCTTATCAATTCCTTTTTCTTGGAGCAGTTTCTGCCTCCAGCCAGGGCAAACTGCGCTGGAGAACAGTGAGCCGACCACTCCGTATAGCACAAAAAATGTAGTTCTTTCTTCATCCACTAGAAGGGCACCAAAACAGAGCAAATCCCCAATTATAATTACGAATAATCTACATTTTATAAACATTTCAGGTAAACATTAAAATATATTTACAAGACTAATTATTAATTAGTCATGGAATTATATTGTGATTGTCTTTACTGCAATAATAAAGTGGAAATTTATTTTATCTTTTCATATTCACAAACACATTTCAGGGCAAGACTGATAATAGACATAATAGTGACAATCGCAAAATCGTGATTATTTCTCAGACAATAATCGTACCTACAAAATCCATAATCATGATGTACCCATTTGCTTGTTTTATTTTGTGTTTGATTTTAATATTTGTTGAACCACAATTCAAGATCAATGCAGTGATTTTCTTAATACTTGTGACCATGTGATATTTCAGTGTTTCTTTTAATAAGTTTGCAGACATTTCTACATTTTTTGTTTTTTTCTGTCAAGATGGGGTGCTTAGTGTACATTAACGAGAAATAATTTTTTTTTTTTTAATTTAGCAAATGGATGCAATGAAACGAAGAGTTATAAGTTTAAGGCGGTCTGAATTTTCTGTACCTGCTGTGTGTGTTGAGGGGCAAAGTGTACAAATTTAAAGCAATCTGGACCCTTTTACGTCCCTTTATTCATAGACTAGGACAAACTAACAGGTTTAAAAGTGTTCAATGTTGACTTTCAAGGCAGTTTTCTTTTTAAACTTGTTTATTTTGGGGATTTTGTTTGTGGTGTCTATCTTTGTGAAACATGAGATGACTGCTAATCCTGCTTTGCACTCATTTTGGGGAGGAAAATAAAAAGAATATGTGGAAAAGTCTCAGTTTCCTCATCTAAAATGTTGTTTATGTTCGACTGGGATTTTTTTCCCACAGCGTAAGAAAAATCCTAAAAACTGTTATTTCCATCCTCTCTTTTATAAAAGAGTGAAAACTCCACAAGCACAACATTAGAAATCATACGACATCTGCATGGTGTTTCTCTGAGGAGTGTGAATTTAAAAGGACAGGTTTACAGAGACTGAACGTCTTTCACAAGACCTTCCAAACTGCCTCTCTCTCCAGACGCTCCCCTCTGAAGCTTAATGAAATCTGAGATTAAAACACCAAATCCACGAGGAATACCAGCTTTAAAACCAAACAAGCAACGTTTAGTCAAACACGGAGAGAGCCGAGGCAGCCGACAGCTCGGTTAAGATGCGGTTTGGTTCTGATGTTAAAGATGCTAAAGATGCTGCTTGCATCATTCACATGTGGGATTATTCAGCGTTCAGAGGAAGGCAAAGCTGTTTGAAGGGAAAACATTACCTTTCCATGAGACTCACACCGTTGAAGTAGATGCAGTCAAAAACAAAAAGGCATACGTTGGCATCTTGAAAGGCTGCTTTCTGAGAGGAGAAGGAAGGAAAGACTCACCAGCAATAACACCAAATCAAGAGAAAATGAGAACTGGCTGTGAGTTTCTCACCTTGTGTATACCCAGCGTCCCAAACGGCAAAGGTTTACTGGTTTTTGTGTCAATGAGGAGGACCTCAGCATCCAGGATCATACTGTGACCCCCAGGAAAGGCCTGAGGGATGTATTCCTTAAAATGAGCCACCTGATCCATGAAAACACACAGAAAAAACAGAGACAACATTAAAGATCCAAAACAACTGTTTGAGGACCCCTTTGTCGTTAATAGATCCGAGTCAGGCAATGGTGCACGTCTTGCTGGCGCATCTGTGACCAAGACAGCAAGTCTTTGTGATGTATCAAGAGCCACGGTATCCAGGGTAATGTCAGCATACCACCAAGAAGGACGAACCACATCCAACAGGATTAACTGTGGACGCAAGAGGAATCTGTCTGAACATGATGTTCGGGTGCTAACCCGGATTGTATCCAAAAACGTAAAACCACAGCTGCCCAAATCATGGCATTCGCTTGGCCCAGGACTGTGCTAGATGGGCCAAGGACTACTGAACCATTCTGGAGGACCATGTGCATCCAAAGGTTCAAACATTGTATCCTGAAGGCGGTGCAGTGTATCAGGATGACAATGCACCAATACACACTGCAAGACTGATGAAAGATTGGTTTGATGAACATGAAAGTGAAGTTGAACATCTCCCATGGCCTGCACAGTCACCAGATCTAAATATTATTGAGCCACTTTGGGGAGTTTTGGAGGAGCGAGTCAGTGAAACGTTTTCCTCCACCAGCATCACGTAGTGACCTGGCCACTATCCTGCAAGAAGTATGGCTTAAAATCCTCTGACCACTGTTCAAGACTTGTATATGTCATTTCCAAGACGAATTGCCGCTGTATTGGCCACAAAAAGGAGGCCCCACCCCATACTAATAAATGATTGTGGTCTTTGTATAATAGAATATAAAATAATGATAAAAATCAAAATAAGGTAAAATCTTATTAATTCAAAATCAAGGTAAAATCAAATAATAACCCTGAACTGTTTAAACGGTGCAGAAAATGAATGAACAAACAATAATAATAATCATAATAATAATAAACTATTATTATTACTGCTAATAATAATGATAATAATAAAAATGGTAAAATCAAACAAATTTTCAAATGATGAAAAAGATTAGCCATGTGTGGCTTGTAGCCATCATTCTCTGCAGTGCTGGTATTAATCAAATAAAAAAGAAACAACAAAAACATCAAGTTTGAACTGTAGTTATTAGACTCCATCTCCACTCCCACACAGTGCAAACTCACTATCGACATAAACTCCCTAATTCCTGTGACGGAGGGAGCATAATCACCCATCTGGCTGATGGGATGCACTGGTGAGGTGGTCACATGAGGCAGAATGTCAGCGAGTACCAGTTTCTCTAATATTCCTAGAGAGAGTGAGAAGCAGCTGAGAGCGTGAGACCAGGCTTTTCTTTCTCTTTTGTGGTGCATCGGCTGGTGGTGTTCGCCTCCAGAGTCCACGCAGCAGCTACATCTAGTGGACAGACGGCTGATCCGGGGCTGATTTTCATGTATCTGGGCCCCATGCTGAGAAAGCGAATGCTGGAAAATAACTGTGGGAAATGTGGGAATTTCACGCTGAGAAAATACCTTTTAAGCTGCAGATCCTGAAGGCATCGCCCTCTCATGTGCATTGTCATGCTTATCAGTAAACAGCTTCACGGGCTGCTGTGTGTGTGTGTGTGTGTGTGTGTGTGTGTGTTGACGGTGTGCGGTAGGACTGACTTTGTGTGGCAGCACGGGTTTGAGGCTGCGGCTGAAGTAGCTGAAGGTGTCCCCGCTCTTGTGGACCTGCACGCGCTCCCCGTCATACTTGATCTCCGAGTACATCCCGTTGGGACATTTCTTCATGGCGTACTCGACAGATTTACACGCCTCGGCCTGAAACCACAGAGAAGACGGTCAACTATGAAGCTCTCAGGAGTATTACACCAGGGGGCAAACGACGATGGAAAAGGGCCCAGAAGGCAAGTTAAATGACTGTAGTTCATTCTTCATCCACTCCAAAACACAGCAAATCCCCATAGACTCATGTTTAAAGGAGTAATCACCTGGAAATTGCATTTTTCTAGTTAAAACATGTTTATTGGTGTTGGAGTGAAATGTAAACTTGCCTGAAACTCCCCCATTTTTTACACAGTCCAGTTTTTTCCTTTGGGCTCTTTTCTCACACCAGAACAGCCCACAAGAGCTAAATCCCGAAATTGTGAGATTTTGATTGGCTCCTTTAATTTCGTAACTAACAGAGGCTGTTAGCATAGGCCAGCCTCTCTCTGACACGCCTACGGACTTCTGTCCACACTGGACCACATGCTCCACTCCACAACATGTCGAGGGGGCGGGACTTGTGGGATTTCCAGTTTGCATTTTTTCGGCTTTTAAATCATTACATTTCCTGTTCAAATACACAAAGTGCCTTTCCCATTATGATGTAAAACATTTTAAATAAAAATGAGGGATGTCCGATCCAGATGCCGGCATCGATACTCGCTCCCATACTGATGTAGGCTTCTCCTCACTGACAGCACCTGAGCTCCAGAAACATTTACGCCGGCAGAACAATTATCACTTTTTCTGAAAAGCTGGAAGCTGGAATCCAGATGCAGCTGATTAATCAGACAATAGCTGTGTCCCTCTAACGAGGGGGGGGGGGGGCGGTGCAACCGATGTTACTTGATGCGTTGCCAGGTTCAGAAGCCATCCTTACGGGGGGGTGCGGGTTGGTGAAACGGGACTCATGCAGGACTCTGTCAAAGGGACGATTTCCTTCCCGGTTCTGGTTCTGATGGAGGTTTTCCTTCCTGGTTCTGGCTCAGATGGAGGTTTTCCTCTCTGGTTCTGGTCCTGATGGAGGTTTCCCCTCTGGTTCTGGTTCTGGTGGAGGTTTTCCTTCCTAGTTCTGGCTCTGATTGAGATTTCCCCTCTGGTTCTGGTTCTGGTGGAGGTTTTCCTTCCTAGTTCTGGCTCTGATTGAGATTTCCCCTCTGGTTCTGGTCCTGATGGAGGTTTTCCCTCTAGTTCTGGTCCTGATGGAGGTTTTCCTCTCTGGTTCTGGTTCTGATGGAGGTTTCTTCTCTGGTTCTGGTCCTGATGGAGGTTTTCCTCTCTGGTTCTGGTTCTGATGGAGGTTTTCCCTCTCTGGTTCTGGTCCTGATGGAGGTTTTCCTCTCTGGTTCTGGTTCTGATGGAGGTTTTCCTCTCCTCCGTCTCCTTGTGCAGCTCAGGGTGGAGGGACTACATCAGAGAGAAGATCTGGTCCAGGTCATCGGTTTCCTCAGCTCTGTGATTGTTATGAGCCGGTTATAAATGGGACTAATGTGGACTAGAGCGGAAAAACTGGATTATGACTGGACTGGACTGGACCGGGCTGGACCGGACTGGACTGGACTGGACTGGACTGGACTGGACTGGACTGGGCTGGACTGGGCTGGACTGGCCTGTAAAAGTGCTCTGGGATTACCGTGAGTCTTTAACACTGCTTGTGGTGAACTGTGGTGAACTGGGACAGCTCCAGTTGTGACTGTAGTTGTATGAAAGTGTAAACACTCCTGTTGTCCTCTGCAGACGGCCATGTTTGCAGTAAACATGATAACTGGGATTAAAATCCACATCTTCTTCACTGAGGCAAAGCGCAGCTCTGAGAGCGGCTGCTGGAGGTAATTATCCACCAGCATCCTCCCTCCTCTCCCCGTCCCGTCAAGCACATCAAAATGAGCCAAAGTCAGATAAATATTGAACCCGGCAGGTGAAATAAATTGAAGCTGTCCCACTATCGCTAAAATAATTGGTAAGGTGTGATTAAAATCTTTGGTAAACATCACATCAACACACCAGCCTGAGACATAAGAGGAGGTTCAACAACTTTTCATGAAGGACCCTCACGTAGTAAGAGTGTTTGCAGAGGTTGTGTGTTTACATGTAATTTCCACTCAGACATACGAGACGACGACGTTCAGCAGGAAAGATGAATTCACCATCCCTCATTTCTCATTCAGCACGTGTGAAGATCAGTTTCCTGCATTCAGGCTGCTGTAGGATCATCCGAACACAACAAACGGTGCAGATTATTTTGATATGAGGAGGACTTGACCTTCAGAACTGGGTCAAAGGATGTCTCTTATCTGAATCTTGACTCTTATCTTGCTGATAAGGCTTTAATAAAAACTAATAAAGACATCAAACAGCATCATTAGTATATAGATATTAAATTACCTCTGTAAGTCATATTTCACCACTTTATCATTATTCCACTTTTCTCTTAAAAACTGGACATTTAAGTTAAAGTTACTTATTCTTTGTTTTTACTTACAAAACTTCCTCTGATGTGAGAACACATCATCACATTATTAGTAAAAAAAATTGACTAATCAATGCATCATTTAGTGATAAAGTTAGACCATTAACTGTTCGGTTACTTTAATGTGTTGCATGTGTTCTTGAGTGTAAAAGGTCAGAAGTGTCGGATGTGGACTACATCCTGCTGTACACAACACCATAACCAGTGATACGGTGTTGTACGTTTGCGAAAAAAAAATGTGATTCCTTTGGAAGGACCTGGATTTCTGCATTAGTCATGAAATGTGATCTGATTTTCATCTAAGCCACAACAGACAGAAACAGTCTTTTTAACCCTTAAAATTCAAAGACATTTCCTGCTATTCTTGGTTCTTTTTTCATGTAAATTATCCAGACACCATGTTCCAGTTCAGCCTCAGCTGTCTGATTTTGAGGCTAAAATGATGTAAAATTAATGTATCAATATATAAAGCACCATGAAGGCCAACCAGAACCAGAATTTATTACAAACAGAACTTTGCAGAAATAATACGGATGCACGTAACCATTTTTTTAAACCGATACAAATAAATTTCAGCTCTTAAAGGCCGATACAGATAACACAGATATATCTAGGGCTGCCAAGATTAGTTGATTAATTGACCAATCGTCGACTATCATAATAGTGAATGACTAATTTCATAATCGAATAATCCTTTATCCTCTTTAGGTTTTTCCTCTCAAAAGTGCCTCTGTACCTTCTGATACCTCGTCTGCCTCTCTCTGAGCAGCTTTTGATATAAATTAAAGGAGAATTTAGCTTTTTTTTGCGTCAAACCACCGGTGGGGGACATGAGTTATCGTAGTGATAGTGACGTTTTTATGATGAAAATGGGATAAATAATGGTGTTATCATGGATCATTGTGGATTAACCAGATAGTCTCTGAATAAACACGACATTTAGTGGCTGGACTGTAAACCTCCCGGACAGGATAGAAATGCTGGAAAACCTCCTTGGATCACTAAAGTCCCGTTTCCACTCGCGGGTCTGGGTCGGGCCGGATCGCGCGGGTTTTGGTACAGATGTGTTGATTTCACGTTGCGGCCCCACAGCAAACTATACCCCTACCCTAGAGGCGGAGTATTAACCGGGTAGCGCTGCTACATGATCGTGTGACATCATCGCCGTGCAACACCTTTTAACCAAAGCGCCACACAACAGAAACAAAGGAGCCCCCCCTGCTTTGTTTTTACGCCTGGTCACGCGGGAAGTGACGGATTTTTCAACGTATCAATGGATTGCTGTGTAATTAGCTCCACCTCTTTGGTCTGGATCGGTTAGATCAGTACCCCTACCGAAGGGTACCAAAAAAGTAGGCTGGTTCGGATTGGATATAAGGGTACCGGTCCTAGGGCTGAACGATATGGACAAAATTTCATATCTGGATATTCATGCCAGATATCTCAATACCGATACGATATGACTAAGGGTTCGTTGAAAACCAAGCATTTTTGTGGAAAGTGCAGTTTTGTTTGTGACTTCCAGAGCTTTACATGCAGGACAAGTGCAGGGGAAATCTATATCTATATATAGTTGCTTTTTCAATATTAATATCTTGAATGTTCATATCTCGACATAGATACGATAACGATATATCTTTCAGCCCTAACCGGTCCCAGTTTTTATCTGTGGAGATGGAAAAACTCGTGGACCGTTCCAGCCAGGTCCGACCCAACCAGACCCGCTGGCGGTAACAGGGCTGGAAAGGTAAATATCCATCACAGTTTATCCGACAGTTACATACTACCGTTGTTGAGAAAATGATGATGATATCAGCGATCGTGCTCAGGCATGCCAGAACGATTCTCTGAAATATCAGCAGTCCCAGAGATGAAAATAGCTTCTCTCCATGGACATGGGTTGAAAATGTTTCCCAGTTAACCTCCTGGACGGGATAGAAATGCTGGAAAACCTCTGTAGATCAGCTAAAGGGTAAATATCCATCACCATACCGTTCCTTGAGACACAGATGATGATCGAAGTGATGTCACTGGGGGTGCCAGTGATTTTGTGGTGTTTTAAGGGTTAATAAAACCGTGTTTCTCTGTTTTTGTGACTTAGATGAAGATAAGATCACATTTTGTGACCAACGTGCAGAAATGCAAGTCATTTTACGGGTTCATACGTTTTCTTGCATGGCAGCAGAGCTGTGATGACTCACCAGCATGGGCTGGACGGGGGTCATGAGAGAGGCCTCCACCGTGAGAAGCTTTCTGGGTCCCGAGCCATTGGACGCCTCCTGCTGATTTCTCAGCACCCTCTCAATCACATCGCCCAGATTACGTGAGGCCTTGAAGGCATCGTAAGCGTTTGGATCTACTGCATCCAAACTGTAAAACAAGAAGTGGTCATAAAATTATGAAATTAAAATAAATAAATAATAATAATAATAACCTATGGCATCTTCACATTAGGACCACTTACACATGTTTGGCACCGACGTTCATCTTTAAATCATGCTTAATTAACCTGATGATGCATTTCAGGTCGTTACTGGTGCATCTGTTAAGAGAAAATGAAAAGTGTTAGAAGGGCGCAAAGGATTTACACACTGGGATGTCCAACAAAGCAACAATCTGCAAGTTTATGACCAAAACATTTTAGAACTGGAAAAGACCATGAAAAAAACACCATATGGTCACAGCACCAGTATATAATGAAGCCAGTTCACCTTCCACATCCCAGTAGTGTTTTAGACTGATAATAATGCCCACATACGCTGATCTGGAGTGGATCTAAATCTCCTGAAGGAATTCAAGTTGCACCAAAACTGTCTGGGTGAGGAAATGAACACATTTCATGCTAGAAAATAGGTCAGATTGAAAAAAAAAAAAAACTTCCCCATAAAATATGTTTCTGACTCGTTTTTGCCGCCACACTACCTGCGTTTCCATTACACCTAGAATTTCACAAGACTTAATACAATTAAAATATCCAAGGAGACTATCGGATGAAGACAGGAAAGAAAGGGACAGAGCAAGAGACAAGAGTCAACATCAGACTGACAGAGACAGGATACAGAAGCTGTCGTTGGGGGGCACCGTGACAAAATCTGCCAATTTTCCACCACAACCATCTCTAGGGTTTCGAGAGAATGGTCTGAAGAAGAGAAAATCTCCAGCTGGACCAGAATGCAGCAGGGAGACCAGGCTGGGTGCCACTCCTGCCAGCTAAGAACAGGGAAACTGAGGCTACATTTCACACAGACTCACCAGAACTGGACAAGCATCAGCGTTCATCCTGCTGCTGCTGGATTAATGTTCGGGATATTTTCTAGGCACACAGACAAATCTGCAGCAGCTAGGATGCCATCATGTCAACATGGAGCAAAATGTCTGAGGAATGTTTCCAACTTGTTGGACCTGTGACAGAATGAAGGCTGTTCTGGAGGGAAAAGGGTCCAGCCCAGTACTGGGGGTGGATCTAACAGTGGACTGTGAGGGCTTATGCAAGCTTACTTCTGTTAGATTTGCTTGAAGCTTGAAGGAAATACTTTATCGTCTATAAATACTTCAAGAACAGATCGCTACTTCATCTCTGTGGCATTGAGTTATTTGCATGTATTAGCATATCAGCCGTTTTAACAGCCTCCTGACAGGCGTGAAAACGAGCATATGCCGTCTTACTTCTTGGCTATATCCTCCAGCTCGCTCTGCTGCTCGTCCTCCTTCGTCAGCTGAGCGAGGCGGGTCAGTGACGCATCGACATCTTGGATGGTGAGGTTGCTCTTCGCTGAAGGAGGGAAAGATTTACTCTCCTCAAAGAACATCCTCACAGTTTCAGACACGTCGCCCTATAAAACATGCAGAAATAAATGCTTACAGGCCTCATATCAAACGTGAACGGTGTTTTCATGAAATCCTTCCCAGCTGCTCCTAGATGTCACACCAACAACACACAATAATGTCCGTTAGGTCTTATATTTACTGCATGACGTTGATGGACAGCACACCAGGGATACTGATACCCCGGAGTCGATACCTCAATACCAGCCAGAAAAAATATCCGTTTTGATACTTTTTTGAGTATCGCGATACCACTGTACAGATACAAGACACGGAATTTGTTTCCACTTCTGAGGGTTTTAGGCAGTGAAATGATGAAAGCAGCCAGATTCTAGCTTCTGTATCACATGATGGTGGTAGCCTATCAGATTCTAGCTTCTGTATCACATGATGGTGGTAGCCTATCAGATTCTAGCCTCTGTATCACATGATGGTGGTAGCCTATCAGATCCTAGCTTCTGTATCACATGATGGTAGTAGCCTATCAGATTCTAGCTTTTGTATCACATGATGGTGGTAGCCTATCAGATTCTAGCTTTTGTATCACATGATGGTGGTAGCCTATCAGATTCTAGCTTCTGTATCACATGATGGTGGTAGCCTATCAGATTCTAGCTTCTGTATCACATGATGGTGGTAGCCTATCTGAAATCTAGCTTCTGTATCACATGATGGTGGTAGCCTATCAGATTCTAGCTTCTGTATCACATGATGGTGGTAGCCTATCAGATTCTAGCTTCTGTGTCACATGATGGTGGTAGCCTATCAGATTCTAGCTTTTGTATCACATGATGTTGGTAGCCTATCAGGTTCTAGCTTCTGTATCACATGATGGTGGTAGCCTATCAGGTTCTAGCTTCTGTATCACATGATGGTGGTAGCCTATCTGAAATCTAGCGTCTGTGTCACATGATGGTGGTAGCCTATCAGATTCTAGCTTCTGTATCACATGATGGTGGTAGCCTATCAGATTCTAGCTTCTGTGTCACATGATGGTGGTAGCCTATCAGATGTCGTGATGCTGCAACTGTTAGTGATGATGATGATGATATTTCTGTATTTTCAGTACTTCAATCCAGGTTATTGCACATGACATTTTGGTAAATTTATAATATTACGATTAAATTTTATATTTGAACATTTTCCACTGAATTAATTTAAATAATCTTAATCTGTACTTAAGTAACTTGATAATTAAAAGAAGGTTTTAATCTTATTTTTGTTTAATTCACTCATCAATAAAGTATATTACCGTTTTTAAAGTATTTCTTTCCAGTACTTCAGTTCTCAAGTTTTACCTTTATCTCTAACATTATCCTTTATCCTTACATTCAGGATATTAATGCAAACTGTACAATCATGTGATTTTCTTTTCAGCGACAGAAAGTATCGGTATGGATATCGGTAACGATGAAAAAGTACCATAAAGTACTGGCATCGTATCGACAGGAAACATTTAGGTGTCGCCCATCCCTACAACAGACCTGCTCCAGATCCCGCACCATGTCGTCCTGGTTGCATCTGAAAATGCGGCTGAAGAGTTTCACAATCTGCTTGTCGTTGAGGTTGTAAACACTTTTCACGACACCCGGCAGCAGCAGTTTCACCGTCAGGTAAAGATCTCCGTGGAACTTGTCTGCGGACGGGAGAAGAGACGTTAAACCCGGACCTCGGTGGGTAAGATGACAGCTGGAAGCGGAGCACTGACCTCCACCCGTGCCCTTCCTCAGAAACTTCTCAATGATCTGCGTCTTGCTGTTGTAGCTGTTGTTTTCGGCCACCATGGCGCAGAGCTTGCGAAACTCTCGGAAGAGGCAGTCCTTGTGCTGGAGGTCGCAGAGCTGACAGGACAGATTGCTGCCTTGGCTGGCTTTGGCCAGCAGGGATGAGGATGAGGACGGTCCAGGGCTGCTGGAGCTGCCGGCCTTCGCGGCTGATGACAGAGTGAAGAGAAGCGGCGCATGAGATCAGCAGTTATTGATCCTTCACAGGGGTGTTTTGGGCTGAGACAAATGTCAGTTGTTATAAAGTTTTGGAATATAAAGTTTGCTTTGAGTCCTGAGCTGGATTTCTGTTTGCTCGTGCCTGTCAGACACAATGCTGTACCTTTGTAATCTTTCAACGTTCATCATTTATAAAATGTTTGGTTTAATATTGTGGTTAATTTATCAAATAATTCATAAAGTCATGAAATACTATATAAAATTTGATAATTGTTATAATAATCATAACATATGTTATAAAATATTATATTTTTCTTTTAATTTCATTATTTATTTACATTTTTATTTAATTAATGTAGTGACATACTATTTTCTTATTAATCTTATTGTGTTATTTAACAAATTGATCAATTTATATAATTACTCATATATCAAAAATCACATTAAAAATAACATTCTATACATATAAAGTTATTTGTCAATGTTGATAATTGTATTATTTTGATGTTATAGTAATTGTTCAGTGATCATTTTATTTATTATTCATATACTAACTTTAATATTAAATATACAGTTTAATTTAAAATTCTTTATCAGAAATAACAAGACAAGAAAAAAAGTCTTCTGCAACATTAAAACTTCTCTCACAGGATTTTTAAAAGCGTCATTTTTAACTCTATTTTATAAAAACAGTTTCACAGATGCACTGCAGTTCTTAAGTTTTTTTTAAACATATTTTCTAGAGTGGCTGCAAGTAGAAATACAAATTTCACATCATGTCACATCAAGTGCATCAGAACGACAACTATGCGCCACTGCTTAGATTTTTTTAATGCCCCCCAAAAAATCTGTGGGGTGCTGGATTTATGTTGCAAAAATTCCAATAAGTTGTCTTGAAATGAAATGTTTGTGTTTTTAAATTATTTTACGTGTATAAATCATAATTTCCACACACAGCAGTTGTGAACAGATTTAAATACTGCATGCAGCTGGAAGTGGCAGCTCACCAGTGAAGCCGGAAAACTTGCGTGGAGCGTTGACCGACGGGTCAGCAGGAGGAGCCATGAGCTGACCGGCGGGGGTTGCCTTCGCCTGGGCCTTCTTCTTTGGACTTGCATTAACTTTGGCCATCAGCTCTAAAAAGAGTTTTTAAAAAAAATTTAAACAGGCAAATAAAACCACCTGATCCAACAAAAATTAAACTTAGATTAAGAAACGCCCCAAATCTCCGAATGCATTTGAGATATTAAAAAAGTGCTCCAGAGTCTTGCTCAGCATGAGGGTGAGTAGAAAATTACCACACATCATTTTTTTGGGTGTACTATTCCTTTAATCCTCAGAACTCCGCCTGGGGTGCCGGTGCCCCCACGGGACAGTGCCGGTACTTTGCTGAATATCTCGGGACCCACACAAGGAACTTAAATTCCTTAAACTGCGATCACAATCTTGCCCTCTGGGTGATCTCTGGTGAACTCGTGGTAATTCTAACTTTCCCAGAAGGTTTTCAATCCAGCCGTTAAGTGCAGCGTTTTTTCCAGGAACATGGCAGATGAATTCCACCATGATAACTCCATCATAAGTTCATTATTTATGACATTTTGTGATAAAAATGTGTAAATTATGTTAGCGGGCTTCCACATTGAAACGATGACAACTTCCGGTCTGTCTCTCAACCAATGAGATGCTCTGATTTCTTCTTTTGTTTTTATGATGGTAACATCCAATCCGAGCAGCCAAAGAACCGCGTGAGGTGAAATAATTATCTTCCAGTGTCAAAAACAAAGAAATAATAATCTTCCAAGTCCAAAACAAAGATAAATGATAAATATTTACTAACAACATTTGACCATGAAAAATGCACACAAGCTTTACAAACAAGCTTTGCGCACAAAATGCAGTGTGCTTGGTGCGCATTTCCTGTGCGCACGTTTTTACTGCATTCACCGCGGTTTATGATACACAAAAGCTATTGTTTTTTTATATGGACTAAATTACAAGGGTAATAATTTCATGGGTCATAATTTCGCAGGGTTTGTGGGTGAGAGAAACCTGTCTTGTTCCAGACAGAAACTGTTTTAAGGAGTGGCACAAGTGACTGAGTGAAAAAACGAGTGGAGAAAACACATGTAAAAATGCGTCACTCTTCATCTGCCTGCATGCAGCCTTTCTGCCTGCTTTGGTCCTCCTTCAGTCTGAGTTAACTTCAATTCAAACAGGAGAAACAAAAGAAAGACATTTTCTAAATGACCTTTCCAGCTAACTTTTCCAACACATTGCCAAATCAAACAAGTGTGGCAGCTAACTGTCATGCTGACATGATATGAACCCTCCCGGTTAAATAAGTAAGCCGATACCCGTGTTGACATTGCGGGGCATTTGCTGTACCTGAAACGTGTTTGTTGATGAGCTCTTTGTCCTCATCCTGCAGCTCCTCCCAGCCCTCCAGATCTGTGATGTCCTCTATCTTCTTGGTGGTGGCTCTTGCCCTTTCCAGCTTCTCAAACATGCACTTCACATGGTACCACTCCTTCATCTCCCCTGCAGACTCACTGAAAGGATTTGGGACTATCTTCCCTATGCGCACGATACCCTTCTGGATTTTGTCCTTGCATTTCTTACATCCCGCAGTGCCGCGTTTGGCATACTCCACGAGAAACCTCTGGTCTGACATGTCTGGGTGGTTAGAGAAACTCTGCAGCAGGAGAAGGCAGCTAGGACTGCTGTGGAGAGGACTGCGCTTACGGGCTGCTGATGAAAAATGCTGGATTTCCCCAGAAAACTTAAATGTATGAGAGGGAAGCTGTTTACAGCATGAAGAGACAAGGATGGCTTTGCACGCCCTGCACGAACGCTGCTGACATCCGAGAAGTCTTCCAAAAGGTTGTCGGCCTGCACAGACAGTCTTGTAAACAAATGAAGAGATAGTTTTCTGCATGTAGTTGAGCTGCAGGCAAGTCAGAGCCTAGAAAGTCAAAGCAACAACAGTCAGATTAGATGGTTTGTTAATGGTGCAAAATAATTATGTAATGACTGCATTCACAAAAATTAAGTCTGTGCAACATTTAATATGAACCAGTTCAGTTTAGCTGGAACATTTTCTGAAAGTTCAGAATCAGAAAACAGATTTCATCAAAATTATTCATACCCTCCAATTCAAGAAAAGACTAAATCCACAGTAATTTAAATAAGAAGAAACTGATAATAAATAAAAATTTAGAAAATTATAATTAAGTGACATAAAATGTTGCTTTTGAATTGTGGTTTAAATAAATAAATAAGTAAATATTAATAATTAAAAAAAAAAAAAAACTGTCCCAGACACATTAAAGCACCTTTCCCATTCACAGTGGACCAACATACCTGTCAACAGGTGCGGAAGTCTGATTGGATGTTACAGAAAACACCTGATTGCAGCGATTGCCTCAAAGTGTTGCTCAACAACTTAGCTTCAGAGCCCCATCATGCTTGTTTCCTTGTTTTATTTTTGTGTTTGTTTTTAAAATTTCTTTCTAGGGCTGCTCAATTATGGAAAAAATCTTTATCACGATTATTTTGATCAATATTGAAATCATGATTATTCAAAAGATTTTTTTTTGTTACACAATGCATTTATTTAGCATTTCTCTTTCTTTCAAACAACACTTCATTGATAATTTATGCAAAATATTCAAACTGAAAATAAATATAGGCCAAAAATATGTACCAATATAGCTCTTTGACAGTGTATAAAACAAATGAATACATTTGAGCATTAAATAAATGTAAAAAATGTAGAAAAACGCACATGTATCCAAAATAATGTATCCAGCTGTTCTGCAGTTTCTCTATATTTGAAGAATAAAATAAATCTTAATATATATAAAACAAAATGTCCCAAAATAAACTTTGTTAAGCTTTAATGCAATGCTAGGACATTCCAAAATAACATTTTTGTTAATGACACCCAACAAATTGCCTGGGTGGAAGCCGTTGAAATGAACTTTAAATCAAGAATAACTTTTAGAAAGTGTGTAAAGAAAAAAAAATGTTTCAACTCAATTATAAGGGTTCGAAGTTTGACACAAAAGTTAAAATCGCAATTAAATTTTGATTAATTGCACAGCCCTATTTCCTTAAAACCACAATTCAAAATTAATGTCCCGATTTTCATAGAATATTTATTTATTATTACTTTTGTCAATTCAACTTATTTCACTGACTGATGATTTTTTCCCTTCTTTAATTGGAGGGTATGAATAATTTTACGGACGGCTGTATACTTTATCAATCCTAGAGGAAAAAATGCTGCGCTGCAGAACTTCTTTACATAAATGACATACAGAGAGAAAAGAAATATAACAAAGAGATGGAGTGCAAGTGAGGGGAAGATAAGTTGCTGAATTCAACAAAAACATTGAAAAACTGAATAGAAGTAAACATCCTATAAATGAAATAGGAAAAATTAAAATAGAAAATGTAAATAATATCCAGTAGTTTGACCAAAAGTAGTGGAGAAAATAAGGTACTGAATGATAAAATTACATAAAATAAAATACACCAAGTGTTGGAATAAAATAAAAATAAAAAAATAATTAGTTAACAATTAATAATTAAATATTAATATAATTTTTTCTTTTTTAAAAACTGCCAAAATCCTTTTTCATTAAACCTGTCTGAGCCATCCCCAAACTGTTGTTACTTTCTTACTGTTATCACAACAATTAAAAACGCAGATTGTTATTATTATTATTTACTGTCCCGAGAATATTAAAAAGTGGAAAGACAACTTTTCCAGTTGCTTTTGTGTTACATGGTTGGACAAACTTCAGAATGATAACAGTCCAACTCACAAACACAATGATGAGACAAATTAGGCTCAAACACAAAGTCAAGAGATGGAAATAGAAGAAATTCATTAACCAATACAACTTAATTTACATTTTCAAACAAAATACTTAAATGAGATGTAGCAATGTATTTCTCTCTTCATTCAATGATTGTGTTATGTGAAGAGGACAAATTTCGCATGTTCTAGCTATAGTCAAAAGACAAACACCTGAACTCGAATAAATGACATAAAATTGCAGTATGATCTCCTAAAATCACAGCGTTAAACAAACTTAAGCAGTATGCCAAGTAAACATCCAAACAGACAGAAGATCACAGCTTCATCTGGACTAAAAAACCTGGAATATCTTTTCATTTAAACCAAATTCACCAGAAAGACGTTAAAGACTCGCGTTATATACGAAGTTAAACCAAACTGCTGTGCTGTGAATGCACCTTGTTTCAAGCATAGAACAATAGACAAAGTGCCAACTTATTTATTTTTAAGAAAAAAATACAATCCAATTTCATAATAAATAGTTGCTGCTACATTTAAAAAAAAAATCTCGGTGCCGTTTAATCACACAAATAAATTACTTTTAAACAAAACTGAATCCAAGGTAAGTTTGATGACACGAAGTCAACCGATCGGCTAACGTTGGTGTTAGCATTAGCCACAATCACAATGTGTTTTAAAGCGACAACAAACGCCGCCACACGGGAAACAAAATATTTAAATCATTAACCTTTTGTAACAATTATACAAAAGTGTATCGACTGTACCTTGTAGAAGCTGTGCACGACTCAGAAACACAGTATAAATTGCTAAACCATGTCATTGTTTATTAGCTAAATGCTGCCCTACTGTCAAGTCTCCATCAATGGGCCCGTGACGGACTAATATCCGGTTCAACTCTTCAAAATAAGAGCACTTACTACAGCTCTACCGTGTGTCAGTTAGCTTTATTTCAGATGATTAAACGATTTTTTCCGGTAAGTCTTTACTAGCCAGTTGTAACTCGACATAGCTACAGTTAGCGCGTGGAGTGGACTTCAGGCTAAAGTGCACGAGACACGTTGTTAGACCTTTAAATATGGGATACCGCCATCTGCTGAACAGGAGCAGACAGACAGACAGACAGACAGACAGACAGACAGATAGATAGATAGATAGATAGATAGATAGATAGATAGATAGATAGATAGATAGATAGATAGATAGATAGATAGATAGATAGATAGATAGATAGATAGATAGATAGATAGATAGTCCCAAATAAACAAATAACATATAACAAACAAACATATTAGATTTACATTAATTAAATATTTTTTCCAAATATATCCGGACCAGAAGCAGTGTTGTATAAAGTACCCAAAAGCCATACTTGAGTAAAAGTAAAAGTACCTTACTGGAAAATGACTCAAGTAAAAGTGAAAGTCGTCTGCTAGAATATTACTTGAGTGAAAGTAAAAAAGTAGCTAGTATTTACTGTACTTAAGTATCAAAAGTAAAAAGTACTGTTAATAAAACACAATCAGAAATTTGAGTTTAACATTTTCTTTATTTCTGTTTAAGTTAGTTTTTAAGTTTTAATTTGCGAAGTTTAAAGAAGTTTCAATACCTCCTTACATAAACCCAACCATATAGAAAAATACACACAAACATCCTTACAGACCTGTGTGCATGCCTACCAACATTCATACCCACGTCCATTCAATATTAAATCATTCCTAATAAACTCTTGGTGCTTGGAGGTGATGCGAGCAAACGAAGAACTTGATTGGTTGAACTTTAACATGACTGCAGTGCGACAGCTCATGAACTGTCCATCCAGTCATTTCTGAACCCTGAAAAACTTTTTGTTCAACCTCAAAAGAAGTTGTTTCTCAAAATGGTGAGAACTCAGTCTCACTCTTCTTGGACTGAAGACCAGACCAGCGATGCTAAACAGCAGTTCACCTGCTGCTGAGGCAGGTAAACGTGTTTAGCTTCAGAGACGGATGCACAAGGCTGCTACTAGTCCCACTACAACAAAACAAAGATTTTTTCCATTAACTATTACGTTCCTTATTTATGTTATGTATTTTGTAACTAGTAACTAAGATGCTCAGGTAAATGTAATGGAGTAAAAGTATTGATTTTTCTCGCAAAATGTTGTGAAGTAAAAGTAAAAGTCATCAGAAATAGAAGTAGTAAAGTAAAGTACAAATACAAAAAAATGCTACTTAAGTAAAGTAACTAAGTATTTTTACTTAGTTACTATACAACACTGACCAGAAGACAGTATATATATATATATGTATATATATATATTTTTTTTTTAGTTTTGAGCAAATTATTAAGATTAGGGGAAAAAAACTATTTGAGCTATCCTTTGCCCCCTAAAATGAAAGAATTGCAACTTAAGCTTTTAAATTAGGTTTATTTAACGAGTGAATACATTAGTACAAAATTCAAAGGAGAGACAGACATATGGAGCTGGTTGCAGTCCAGGGATGTTGTACTGCCCCATTTAACATGAACAATCGTCAAGTTTGAGCTTTTATTGCAAACAAACAAGTTGATTTTCTGGTGAATAATCTGATTTTGAAAGGTAAATTTTGTATTCACGAATGCAGATTTTTCAAAACAAAACCTAATTTTGCACATCGGATAAATGATGTAAACTTACTTTCTAAATCTTTTGAATTAATGGAGAATGAGTCGGCTTGTATTTGTTTTCATTGTTTTAGAAAATAGATAGATAGATAGATAGATAGATAGATAGATAGATAGATAGATAGATAGATAGATAGATAGATAGATAGATAGATAGATAGATAGATAGATAGATAGATAGATAGATAGATAGATAGATAGATAGATAGATAGATAGATAGATAGATAGATAGATAGATGTCTCTTCGTGAACATAAAACTTTGCTTTGATTGATCATTTATAAAGAATCAAAAGTTTTAGTTAGTTCAATCTTTTTTTTTTTCTTAATAATGACATCCATGATTTGTGTTGACCCATGTAGAAAACATAACAGCTGACATGTCAGTGTGTGCTGTAGCACAAAAAATTATTGTTTCTGATTCGTCACTTTTACAGGGAGGTCATTGTGAGGATGTTGTGTTTGTGGACTTAATTATCGACACAGCTAAACCTGTTTGTACACCAGAAAATGTGCATAACCCTGCGTTATATTCCCATGTTGGTATTCACTCTGACACGCAACTGCTGTCAGGCGTGTATCGGTCACAGATATGACTGGCAGCTGATTGGCGCGTGACAGACAGACGTACAGGATGACATTTTGGGGCCAGTGCTGATCCATATCCCCAGAATCTGGGACCTTCGTCCTCCAGGATGACGACACTCTCCCCCACAGAGCCAGGATCAGTGTCGAGGGCCCTCAGAGTTTGGGAGTGGAGAGGATGACAAATTCCAGACCTCAACCTAATTTAACACAGCTCCCGGGTGAGGAATGGGATGACATCCCTGAGCTAAATGTGACCATGACCAGCACGGTACCGAGCTGCTGAGGCTGTCTGTATCTGCATCACGACTGACGTCCCTGACAGTGGAGAATGAACAACGTATAAAAATGAACAATATGACTTTTTTCCCTCTGATCGTGTTTGGTCATCCAGCCCATATTTTGGGTGGTTGTTGTTGTTGTTGTTGTTAAAAAATACTTTCGAAAAACATACCAGAAAAACATTATTATTACTATTATTATTACTACTATTATTATTATTATTATTATTATTATTATTATTATTATTATTATTATTATTATTATTGTTATTATTATGATTATTATTATTACTTTCACCAAACTACGACTACTTTTACATTTTATATCTCCCTGTTTTATTCATTCATTCATTTATTTATAAAGGTGTTTTAATGTGCCTGTACAACTCCTCTTCACCACTGATGACCCGCGTGCAGGCGAAGAGAAAAGCAACAGACTCAACGCGTTGCCTTCAAAGACTCTCGGGAATGGTATATTTACAGTTGGTATGAAGGAAAAACAGAACAGAATTAAATTGTGTTAACATTGTAACACACTCCTGTTTATATCATAAAACGTTAAAAAATAAAAAAAAGAGCTGAAATCAAGGAACCATGAGTTACAAAACTCTTCGTGAATACTCTGTTTCCTACGGTAAGTTAATGCGGCAGCAGCCTCCAACAGTTTGTCAACACGCTGCTGAGCGCACTCTGGCCACGTAAATTGCTTACGCTAGTCTGTTATCAACGCACGGACTCCATTTTCCGGGCGCACATTATACGGGAATAAGCAGAGTGCGGCGCTGCGACGGTATTACTACGCAGTGCGGGGACGCTGTTAGATGTCGGTAGGGAGGAACCAGATGCAATATTGACGTTATCCCAGACTTAATGTCACATTTATTTCTACTAAAAGCTGCTGTAAACTTCAGAGATAAGAATGGGAAGGAGTGCAGGCGTTGCTTCGTACGCTGAAAACCTGGTTGTCTCCACCGAGCGAAGACTTTTGATATTCAGGAGGGACTAGCTTCGCTAACGCTAGCTAGCTAGCAGTCCGGGCTAGCTGTGCAGAGAGGCTACCTGCTAGCGAAGCTGCAGCCTGACTGCGGCCCGCAACCTCCTAGCTAGCATCCGTCGCATGCACAGGGAGAAAACATGGTGAGGAATGTTTGTTTTATTTTGCTAACTGTTTCAAAACTAAGTATGATCCTAAATATGTGGCGTTTTTAATGTTTCTTTCTTAACTGTCATTGCTGGGTTGTTAGCACGTCAAGCTAGAAGGTTGACAGATTGGTGTGACCTGGCTGCGACTGAAACAAGCCAACACTAATTAATTTAGTTTTTTTCCCATTAAATGCTCCTTCAGTTTAAGTTACGTTATGTGTAAATTAATTTGATCAACGCATACAAAGTCGATTACTACCGCATTGCCGTTTTTGTTATCGGTCGTTCTCGTGTTTGAGTTCTTCCTGGACGATGCAGCTTGTGCTGGTTTCCATTTATAAAAAGCTTAGACACACTATATTAGCTTCACAAGTAAATCTCGACCTTTTCCTGAACGCACAGAATATCTAACTGTAAATGCACACACAAAAAATGCACAAGAGGAAGCAGTTTTGTCGTTATTTTAATAAGAGTGCAGATTAATGAGTAGGTGGTGATTGAGGAAGTATTTACATTAGCTGTTATACTTTACCTTTAGTTTATATTAACTTTAAGTAAAGTTTTTTTATGCTACAGCCTTAGTAAAGGCTGAGTTATCATTTTCTCACTTTTCTTTTTAGTGCTGATCAGTTGAAAACCTTGTTATGAGCTAACCAGTCACACATCAGTGAATTATTGGCATACTTTTCTATCATTTTCCCAGCTTGCTAAACCAGCCTCTGCAAGGTTCCTAAGCATCAGCGAGCCTGAGGCTGCTATTGTTTTCACTTGTATGCTTCCAGCATAATAAAACACTGATCTGGAGAAACCAAGCTTGCCACAATTATTACATAAATGAGATTAGTCTAGCTGACTGCTTATGATTTTGTGCAATCATTACTGTTCGTCCATTTAAAAGTGCCTGAAGGACCCCAAAATAAATGTCATAGCTTTGTTAATAATCCCCATTGCTCTGAAAAAACTGTTGCTACTTTTAATGAAGTTCATATTTAGAATTATTTATAAACTTTTTAACTTGTATGCAGTTTGTCATACTAGCAGCAAAATGCCGCAGACAAAGATGTTTATGCCTCTTTAAAAAAAAAAAAAGAAAATCACAAACCTGAATGCCGTTTATTTACAAAGCCTAATATGAGTTCATTACTACTTGAAGTGTATAACTGCATCTTTCTAAGGCTTGCACTCCTTATGCAGCGGATGTTCCCACGAACACGTTCTGTCCCGATGACACTGACTAACGAGATGAAAGGATACCAGGCATGCTGTGCTGCAGCTGGTAACCAGACACCATCTTGCGATGGGATCACACCAGCTGTGACTTCTGTCAACGTTTAAGTTCCCACTTCACTTGTACTTTGTAGTCACTGCTGCATCGTTTAATGATTATGGGAGTTTTTAGTACTCCTGAGCTGGTCCACACCCATCTGTGTGCACATATTTCATCTTTATCTCAAGTACAGGCTTGTAAAGTCACGTCTGCATTTTTGTTGCTGTGATACTCCATTGATGAAATCTGACTGCAGAACAGAGCATTCACCCCGTTTACATGAGAGTTTTAATTCCGAACTAAGTGGTTTATTCCTCTTCTAAGTCTGAATAAAATAATCCCCGTGTAATGTAAACCTTTCTTCCGATCAAAGATAAATCCTGTCGTTCTGAGCATGCTCCTTCTTGTCCTGTTATAATGGTGCTAGTTTAAGCGCAGCTGAAACAAGCGCTGGACTCGTGCCAGCCGGCGGAAATGAAGAAGTATGTTAGTGTTGAGCTGCTGCTACAAAGCTACAGTCACAATACAGAGAAAATCTGCATTATTGTGTGGTTTTTATGTCGTAGTCGAAACTAAACAGAAGCTGGTTCCTGCTCCTTTTTGTTTCAGGTAGACATAAACGGACGTAAATACGTCGCATCTGCCTCCTGTCCAATCAGAACCCTTCCCAACCCTTGAATCTAAAGCGTATTTAGATAAATGTGTTTTAGATGTAAACCTTAATTCGGAATTATTTCCATGTTAACACAAATGAGAATAATTTAATTCAGGATAATTAATTCTGAATTAAAAAACATGGGGATGCGCGATAACCTTTTATAAAAAAATATAACTGATCAATTTTAGCTCCCAAGGCCGATAAATGATAACCGATAACACACATACGTGCCTGATCATAACATCACTATTAACAAAACCAAAAAGACTTTTTACTCTTGAAATAGTTTTTTTTTCCAGTGAAAAACTATCAGTAATGTTCTCAAACATTTTCTAAAAGATAAACAAAACTATCTGATATCTCAAATGCACATCAACTTAAAAAGGTGCTTTGTTACTGATACAAAAATGAAAGCTCCTTGAACTGATACAGATACCTGCATCGGGATTACAGACTGAAGAAGTGCAATCGAGAAGTTAAAAAAAACAGAAAATGATGCTGACAAGTTAGATTTAAACATTTATTGTATGTTTCCATAATCTTAAAAAGTTTATTTGTAAACAGTAATAATGACTGGCAGGTCGGACTTGTGTAAGTAAACAGGTGAATTTTAAATTTTAAAGTATTTCCAGGTCTCATGCATGTGAGCGGAGCACTGCTGCACCAACAAAAATAATGTTATCGGGGCAAGTTGTCATGATATCGGAATTAGCAGAATGATGTAATAATTTCCTGTAATCGGCCCGATAATTATCAGGTTGATAATTATGGTGTTGATAATTGTCTGTGCTATGGATTAAAGGTAGACTAAAATTAAACACCACAGTTTGCTGCCTGGATCTAGAACCCTAAAAAGACATCATGTAACCGGGACCATTGAGAGATAAGAATTAAAAGCAACAGAGGATGGATCATTTTTCTCTTTTTTTTAGGCATGAAAGGATGAGTTTCTTTTTTTTCCACCTGGACCTTATTTCTATGAGTTTACAGTCCAGGTTGGAAAAAAAAGAAACTTATCCTTTAAGATAAAGGGAGATACTGGTGGGGGTGCAAGCCATGGCTCATGGCAGTATCTGGTCATGAATGGATATATTTGATGCATCATCTGTTTGGATGTGAATAGCAGTCATTTAAAGTTTTCCTCAGTAACTGGTTTGGATCCAGGCAGCAAACTATGGTGTTTAATTTCAGTCTACCTTTAATCCACAGTACAGATTCCAGGTAATCTGAGTTATTTCCTTACTATTTTACAGCTTGGTTAATTATCAGTTTGATGAGATATGTCAGGAAAGAGTAAAGTGAGATGTTGCCTTTCCAAAGACCTTATTTTTTAAGAATCTTTGGAGAGTTTTGACCTTTTAAGGTCTCCGTTTTAGATTAACTGGAGAAGGATTAATGTCAGTGTGTTTGTCTTTCTGTAGGTGTACCTTTTAAATCCTGTAGAAAACCTACGAAGCTACATCAACAACCGTCCACCTCTGGTCATTTTTATGATCAGTGTCAGTGCGGTGGCCATCGCCTTCCTGACCATCGGCTATTTCTTTAAGATTAAAGAGATAAAGTCTCCAGAATTGACAGAGGTAAGACAAACTACACTGTTTCTTTAGCTTAATTTTAAAAATGGTTCATTTTTGTAAAGCGTTTCCCTTTGGGTTAGACCTTTTGTCTTTGTTTTTTTTTTGGCAAGCACACATTATATAGACAGTATAGGAGTGGACAGTGTTTCTAATGTTCTAATTGGTCTGTTTTGAGTCATCAGTCCTGGTTAATCAAACTGAATTGTCCATAAATGACGGAAATGTTGTGATAAAAAACCACAGAGGACAGGAAAAGTTCAGCTTCTGAAATATGAATCAAAACTGTTTTACTGAGTAAAGTCACTCTTAAATTAAGGCTGGGCAATATAGAAAAGAGCAAAAAAGATATCTTTAAAGATAGATAGATGGATATTGGCAAGTATAAGATAAATAAATGAAGTGCAGCCCAGGCCGAGGTGTGGGCAGCATAGGTGGTAAAACAAGTTATTCAAATTTATTTCAAATAGCACCAGTAATAGCATCACTTTGTTTTTGTACCCGGTGATAAATATTCTAAATGTAAGCTTTGAAAACTTTCTGCATCTCCATAAATAATGAGGAGAAAGTGGATGATTGTGGACATTTGGGATTTTTAAAAAGCACCAGTAATAACTGTTTCTGGACTTAAATCTAGGGGCGTAACGATTACCGGGAAAATGGTTAACTGTGATAAAATTCACAATGATTAGTAACACCGTTTAGAATTTTAATTATGGTTAAAACCGTGATTGATTACTGTGGTTTGAAAAAATTCAGTGTTGCTGCTCATTGGCTGGAAAAGCAGCAGCAGTCTGTTTGCAACGGTACAGGTCATCCACGGTTCAGTATGAGGCACGGTACGGTACAAACGCACTAATCCTTTATTTTCACAAAATAGCTTTAAATAGAATAAATCTATAAATGTATGTATATACACACACACACTCTTAATATTTATATAAAGTTGTACTTCATTAATCCCAATTAGTGAGCCATTTAGGAAATTCATTCTCTGCATTTTAACCCATCTCAGGTTGAACCTGAGAGCAGTGGGCTGCTAATTAAAGCGCCCAGGGTGCAGTTGAACTGCAACGGTTTTCTCAAACAAACATAACTATCAAACAAAAAAATAGAGCAGAACATTAAACCCTCTGACCACAACAAGATGGCTTTTCCGCAGGGGGAAATGGAATATCAATAATAATGATAATAAACAGAAATCACCCCTCAAAAATTTCAAATATCCTTTATCAAATGTTTAACAACCAACAACGACGCACCTTTTATTGTAAGATGCATCATGCACACTGTCGTCTGCAGTTTGAGTTTGTTGAGTTTGGAGAAATTGGACGCAGAAGCTCACGTGAAGCTCTATTGATAGTTTCAGTCAGGTGACCTGCCGGACCTGATCTGACCTACTTAAATCTAAGACTTAAAAATGATCAGAAACTTCATAAATAAGGAGGATAAAGTGGGTTTTGGTGGATCAAATTCTTCATTGTCGTCAGGCATTCAGATAATCTGCCTTCCTCAGTCAGATAAAGCTGATTAGGATTTTTTATTTTATGGTATGAGCAGTAGAGATGCACCAGTCTGATACCTGTCAGCTCTGATATTGACAAATTAGCTGGATCGGATATTTGATGAATGTGGCCGATCCAGCATTCCGATCCTGTCGTTTCTGTTTTTATTAATAGCATAATAAATGTACACTTTATTTGTTAAAAAGTGATATTAAGTACATTTATCTGTGTTAATGTGTTACTTTTTTTGTTTTACAACGCTATTTTTTACAAGGCTTAATGTTCAAGATGCAAGATATACTGCTCATTTATATAACAGTCGTATCTGATCAGTATTGGGTATCGGCTGATATGCTTACCTTAGGTATCGGTATCAGATTGGACCAGAAAAAACTGGATCGGTGCATCTCTAATGAGTAGATGTCAGCTAATAGTAACAATGTTTTTGGCAGTAACCATATTTTTGACTACACTACTGTTCAAATCTCATGAGATTTGGTAACAGAATGATGAAATCTCATGAGATTTTGTTGGTTAAACAGATCGATACTGTGTTTTTAAATATCAGTATGAAATCGGCATATGAAAATGTGGCGATATTTCCGTGTATCAATATTTTTACCCACCCCTTCTTATGGCCCAGCCCTATCTAATTAATATTCTTAAAGTTCTGATCTCAGACAGCACGTTTGCATAAGACCCAAATGACTGCGATGAGTAAATTCTGCGTGTTGAGCCGTGTGTCTTCCTGTGATAGGCATGCAGCTGTCAGCAGACGTGTATTTGGAGCATGGTAATAACATGTTAGGCGTTTAACATCTGCTTATATCACATTTTCAGCTTACGTCACTGACTGTGATGTAGACTTCAGGTTAACGACTCCAGCTGGACGGCCAAAGCAAACCCAGCTCACTGTGACTTGTTTGTTGGGTTGTTTTCGTCCTGCAGGCTCAGATACGGAAGCATGTAAATAAATCTTTGCATGTGAACGTAAACAGAAAGCACATGCAAATCAGAACGAGTGAGGGTGGAAAGCTCGAGCAGCCACTGGGTGAAAACAGGGCCGGCTTTGATATTGTGAGGGGAAGTTTAGTGCTTGTTGTTGGGAAGAGATGAGGGCGTAGATGTTTGCCTCTGCTGTCATCACCACTCTTCCTCCTCTTCCTCAGGACTGGAACACCTTCCTGCTGCGCTTCAACGAGCTGGACTTCTGTGTGTCGGAGAACGAGACGATAAAGCATGGCCTGAACGAGTCCACCACGCCGGAGAGCATGGTCGTGACCAGCGGTCAGGCCCGCTCCAGCACCCAGGCCCCCCTCCTGCTGGAGGACTCCGGTCCCATTAACATTTCAGTACCCATCACCCTCACGCTGGACCCCCAGCGTCCGTTTGGAGGGTATTCTCGCAATATCACCCACCTGTATGCCACAGTGCTGGGGCAGCAAGTCGGCCTCTCTGGTAGGTCCTCTCTCTCTCTCCGTAGATTTTCCTCGCACTGAGGAAGAGGAGGAAGTGATTATCTTTAAATCAGTAGTCTGTAAAGATAAAGCAGTGTTCATGATAAGGCATGCATGTCCTCGGGGAAGCAGTCCGCACTGATCACACGTTACTGATCTGGAACGTATGAGTGGTGCAGAGCTTTTAATGGCTCTTAACTTGCATGTGTGTGTGGTGACATTTCTCAGACGTGGTGAACCAACAGTGGCAGCATTGTGTCACATCAGCCTGCTCCTGCACGCTTTCCTATAGGTTCATGTTCAAGGTTTTACAGGCTGGAGCCAAGTCCAGTCTGAAGTTACAACACATGCACTCAAAGAGCATGTGTCATGTTGCTCCTCCACTTCAGATACTCCGTGTTCACAGTGAAGTATCCCAGCCAGCAGCAGTATCCAGATACTCACACTTCACTCTGCAGAAGTGTTTTTGGTAGGGATGCACGATATGATCGCCCCCTTTATCGGTATCAGCCTGTATCAGCCTTAAAACTGAGTATCAGTCATCGGCCACCCCACCGATATTTAACCGATCAGCCAGGTGTTTCTAAAGTAACAAATAAACAAAAAACTTCTTTTTTTTTTGCAGACTTTAAAACTTCTAAAGGCTCGGGGTGGGAAAAATATTGATTCACAGAAACATTGCGATATTTTCATATGTTGATATATTGACATTTAAAAACGCAGTATTAATCTATTTTACTAACGAAATCTCGCAATTTTTCATTGTTCTGTTACGAAATTCCGCGAAAATTCACAAAAATTTCGCAATATTTTCATATGCTGATATATTAACATTTAAAACGCGGTATCAATATATTTTCAAACAAAATCTTGCAATATTTCATTGTTCTGTTACGAAATTCCAGGAGAGTTCACAAAAATTTTGTGATATTTTCATATACTGATATATTGACATTTAAAAACGCAGTAAAGATCTATTTTACGAACGAAATCTTGCGATATTTTAAAATCTGTTACGAAATCTCACAAGAATTAACGAAAATTTTGGGATATTTACATATGCTGATATCGACATTAAAAAACATAGATCTATTTTACTAGCAATATTCACGTTATTTCATCATTCTGTTTCATAATCTTATGAGAATTCACTAAAATTTTGCGATATTTTCATATGCTTATATTATATTGACATTTAAAAACGCAGTATTGATCTATTTTACTAACAAAATCTTGAGTTTTTTAACAAAACGATGAAATCTTGCAAGATTTTGTAAGTAAAATCGATCGATAACACGTTTTTTAATATCAGTTTGATATCGGCCTATGAAAATATCGTAATATTTCAGTTTATCAATATTTTTCCCCACCCCTATTTTTCAAAGTGTAGCAAACGGATAACAGAACTGCTGTTTGCAATGACTGCTTATTTTCTTCAGCTTTAATATGGGTATCGATATCTGTTATTGGCCACATCAGTTTTAAAATATCAGCATATCGGATATCGGCCAAAATTCCAATATCGTGCATCCCTAGTTTTTGGTCATTCATAATTCATTTTTAGTGAAGTGGGAGCTTTCACCACGCAAACATCTCTAAACAGTAAAAATGCTGCTTTCTTTAATATCTGTTGTGGGAGTAGATTATACTGTTGTTTTATTTCTCTTGATTAGTTACTAAGTTTAACTTATTCCTGAATGTCTCATTTCAAACTTTCCTAAGATGACGCTTTTCTTCTGCACCCTTTTTTTATGTTTATGCTCCTTCAGTTTTTATTAGCTAAGCTGTTGTTTACCAACAATATAGTGATGTCCAATATTGTTGGCTTATTGCCCGATATCGCATTTAAAATATGATATTGGAAGATATTGGTATCAGATCTCCAACATGAACTCCTGGCTTAGGAGATTTTGAGATCTTTCCTCTCGGAGCAGAATATAGTTGTATCTTTCAGAATATGAGAGATGCAACCTCACAGTTTTCTGCAGAGATTGGTATTAATTAGGGCTGGGAAAAAATATCGATACACTGAAATATTGTGATATTTTTAAATGGTGATATATCGATATTTTAAAATGTGGTATTGATCTATTTTACTAATGAAATCTCGAGAGATTCTGTCGTTCAGTCACAAAATCTCGGGGTTTTCATGAAATCTCGTAAGATTTCACTGTTATAAAATCTCGTGAGATTTCGTTTGTAAAATAGATCAGTATCGCATTTTTAAATACCTATATGAAATCTGCATATGAAAATATTGCGATATTTAAGTGTATCGATATTTCTTCCCAGCCCTAGTATCAATGATATTGGATATCGGAAATTAAAGGTTGGACAATATTGGATATTGGTAAAAAAAAAAAAAAAACAGGCAATATTGAACATCGCTACAACATTTACCTTTTCATTTTGAATTTCTATCACTGCAAAAACTCAAACCTTGGCAAAATATTTTTCTAATTTCTAGTCAAAATATCTCATCACACTTAATATGAGACAAATACTTGGTAAGATTTGAGTTTTGTGGTGAAACCCTCAAAGTGGATGAAAGAAATGGACACAAAGCTGAGTAAACATCCAGTTTGTGTGTGTGAAATGATCTTGTATCAACAGCAGATGCTGTGGAAAGATAGAAATAGAAATGGTGTTCTTGAATATTCAGCTTGTTCTTTGGTGAATGTCAAGTTTAAAACTGTTTTAAATTTTGTTTTATGATTTATTTGACAGGGACGGTGCATTAAAAACATGGTAGAAAATATTGCAAGCGTTGCTGTGTGTGTAGGACTTCTAACCTTGGCTCAATTTCTAATCTTGTTTGTGCAGTGACACAAGAGGTGTCACTACTGACTGACTCGTTGACCTCAAATATTTGACAGAGTCAGTGCATACATGTTGAGCTGAGCAGCGTTGACAGGCAAACAGGATCTTATCAGGTTTCATTTTGATGGTTTCAGATGCTTGCTTAATACGAGCCTCAACATTTAAATGAGTCTAAAACAACACCCATATTTTTGAACTGGTCTGTCTCTTAAATCATGGAGGACCATAAAATCATAACGAACTGTGCAGCTGGTTATAAAGACCACCAATAGTTTTTGTACAATTAAAAGACAGGAAATGATACAAAAGTTTGAAATCCCAATCGCATGCTGGCTGAGTAACTCTTCCGTTGAAGTGTCAATGGTCATGTCATCTACAGTTGTGTGAAAGTGTTTGTCTCCTTCCTGATTTCTTATTTTTTTGCATGTTTGTCACACTTAAATGATTCAGATCATCAAAGACCTTTAAATATTAGACAAAGATTATACAAGTAAACACAAAATGCAGTTTTTAAGTGAAGTTTTTTCAAGAAATCACTTAACTAGGACCTGCCTGACAAAGTTAAGTAGACCAAAAGATCCTCAAAAGCTAGACGACATGCTGCGATCCAAAGAAATTCAGGAACAAATGAGAAACAAAGTCATTGAGATCTATCAGTCTGGAAAAGGTTCCAAAGCCATTTCTACAGCTTTGGGACTCCAGAGAACCACAGTGAGAACCATTATCCACAAATGGTGAAAACATGGAACAGTGGTGAACCTTCCCAGGAGTGGCTGGCCGACCAAAATTACCCCAAGAGCACAGCGACGACTCATCCAGGAGGTCACAAAAGACCCCAGAACAACACTCCAGAAATGTGCATAACAGATGTCACTGTGCCATCAAACAAGTCTGGAACTTGGAATTTTTAGGTTGAAAATTCACGCAATGCACCTTTGAAATAGCAGGAATAACAACACGTAAGCCCCTTTCAGACCTGCGCTGGAAAGCGGTAACAGTGCGGACTCTTTCTTTCATTACGTTTGTTTGTCTTTTACCTCGGAGATGTAGCGGACATGTACCGGCAGGACCCCAGGTCATCAGAGCTGAGATGTTACGGCACTTTGTTTTGGTTGAACGCACATGAAAATGTTCTGGACAAAGTTTGCCCTGATAACGTATACACTCCTCACAAAAAGTTAGGGACATTCACCTTTCGGTTATAATTTAAGGAAAATGTAAAAGGTTTGCACCTTATGGATAATATATCCTGAATGTTGGACATTTAAAGGAGTGATGACATAGCAGTTAAAAACTAGTTTATGTTGTTGGCATTACTGCATATGTAAATACTCCAAAGAAAAAAACTGCATTTTTTACAGCGGAGTATTGTTTTGAAACGCCAGACCTCACTTCCTCAGTAATACAGTTGGGTCCGGTGATGATATGGAGCTTTACCCGGAGACCACGTTGACTTCATTTTGATTGGCTACACCTTATTTCGCTATGACCTTATTTGGAGAATCTAGGTCAAGCTGCGGTCGGAGTTTGCTAAAGGCTAACTGCTAGCAACATGGGCACTTTAGACAGTGTGAGCTACGTTTATCAGACAAGACAGCATTTAGAAAATAAATAAACTTACAGGTAATGACAAGGTTGTGGCCCCCTCCCTCAGTGTTGCTGCAGAAGTTTTCTTTTAAATCCATTTGTTTGAAAATCCAGACCTGACTGCACAGAAGTTACTACTAGCTCCATACACGAGGCTGAATCAGACAGGGAGGGGAGGGGGGAGCGGACGGTGCATAGACCGTCAGCAGGGCCTGGCTCAAAACGTGGCAGTGGCAGCACTTCCAGAGTGGGGGGCGCTGCTTACTTGATAGTGTGCTCTTATTGGAGCAATTAAATTACGTAGAATGATAGAACTACGTAGAATGATAAGCTGCTGTCTGATTCAACTGTTTCTGAGCAGAGAGACAAAGCTGACAGACCATAAACAGGAACTTTGATTCTCACTCTGGACATTCACATGGCCTCATCAGTGCACAATAGATCATATTATACACCCAAAACCCCAGAAAAGTGAAATTTGATGTCATGGCACCTTTAACTGGAGCTATGATGTGGTAATTCCTCCATCTCAAACAACTTATTGAAAGAAAAGCTAACAACAATGGTGGCTAAACCAAATATCACTAACTTTTTGTGAGTAGTGTGTATATACCAGTTATTGTTTAAAAATGCTCCTATGTACTCAAACAAGTCCAACCTGTCGGTCATTATAATTGTTTACATTTAGTTGCATTTGGTGCCTGGAGTGTTAATTTCAGACCCTGACTGCCCATGTTTTATAAGACAGAATGAAGTTCATACCGCGGTCAAGGTATGAAGGCATGACGGAAAATGTAATGGTTTTCATACCACTCTGTTTTTTTTTACTGTGTTATATCTCAAAACCAGAAACCAGCGCATCCCTACTTGCTGATAGTTTTTCACTAGAAAAATAAATATATCTTCATTTAAAGACTGAAAAGTCTTATTGGTTTGTTTAACAATATTGAGTTCGTGATAGGTGCGGTATCAGTTATTGGTATCGGTCTTTAGGAGCTGAAATTTATCGGTTATCGTGCATCCCTACTTTGTCATGGTGTCATCCTCTTAGCTCAGGGAAGGAGGGAAGGATTGCTGAATATGCAGAAAGACATTCAGGGACACAAAAGTCCAACACCTAGAACTGAGGAATGTTAGTACCAGTGTGACCAAGAAAAAGTTAATTGCTCCCCACAAAATGTTCGGTTGCATGCGCCTCAAAGTGGCGTAGAGCCCTGATGTATCTATAACACGCTGCCCGAAGGCCTCAAGTCTCAGCAGTTTATCTTTTAAATGGAGAACAAGCTTCAGCAGACTCCATCTAAACCACGTTCTTCAAGAGGCTTGTGTAGCTGTGAGCAACAGTATGGTGTTGCATCACACATGATGCAATCTGAAAGAAATATTATTGTTTCAGCCGCTTATGTGAGCCACGGTGAGGGTGGAAAAGTTGGTGCTTTTGTTTTGAGCAGCGGCGTAAAAGTCGTGTTGCATCATTGACGGAGACGCTCCTGTCCACTGAGGGACAACACCATGACAGTTTCTTGCCCAGGTCTGCAGGAGTCGTCACGTTTACGTCTTTCACCCTCACAAGCAGAAGCAGAAATTAACACGTACAAAAATGTACAAACCCCAAAACCCAGGGAGATGGGGACTTTGTCTTCAACATGAATAAAAAGGAATGAAACCCTGAAAACACTACAAAGACGTGATATTAACTTAATTACTTTTTTTTTTTCCTTTTGCAAATTTTCTCTGT
>JALJCO010007561.1:0-11722 GCA_023101725.1 Atherinomorus stipes | reverse complement strand
TCACACCCTGACCTGGTACCGGACCGTGGGGGTCAGGGGGGACGGGACCAGGACCAGGTCCAGACCTGCTGGTTTCACACCCGCAACCTCGTACCGGACCGTGGGGGTCAGGGCGGGACCGGGACCAGGCCCAGACCCTGGTTTTACACCCGTTCACAGCCGTGACCTGGTACCGGACCGTGGGGGTCAGGGCGGGGACCGGGACCAGGCCCAGACCTGCTGGTTTCACACCCGCAACCTGGTACCGGACCGTGGGGGTCAGGGCGGGACCGGGACCAGGCCCAGGCCCAGACCTGCTGGTTTCACAGCCGTGACCTGGTACCGGACCGTGGGGGTCAGGGCGGGACCGGGACCAGGCCCAGACCTGCTGGTTTCACACCCGCAACCTGGTACCGGACCGTGGGGGTCAGGGCGGGACCAGGACCAGGCCCAGACCTGCTGGTTTCACACCCGCAAACTCGTACCGGACCATGGGGGTCAGGGGTGGACCGGGACCAGGCCCAGACCTGCTGGTTTCAAACCCGCACCCTCGTACCGGACCTAGGGGGCAGGGCGGGACCGGGACCAGGCCCAGGCCCAGACCTGCTGGTTTCACATCCGCGACCTGGTACCGGACCGTGGGGGTCAGGGGAGGACCGGGACCAGGCCCAGACCTGCTGGTTTCACACCCGCAACCTGGTACCGGACCGTGGGGGTCAGGGCGGGACCGGGACCAGGCCCAGGCCAGACCTGCTGGTTTCACACCCGCAACCTGGTACCGGACCGTGGGGGTCAGGGGCGGGACCGGGACCAGGCCCAGACCTGCTGGTTTCACACCCGCAACCGGGTACCGGACCGTGGGGGTCAGGGCGGGACCGGGACCAGGCCCAGACCTGCTGGTTTCAAACCCGCACCCTCGTACCGGACCTAGGGGGCAGGGCGGGACCGGGACCAGGCCCAGGCCCAGACCTGCTGGTTTCACATCCGCGACCTGGTTCCGGACCGTGGGGGTAAGGGCGGGACCGGGACCAGGACCAGACCTGCTGGTTTCACACCTGTAACCTCGTAGCGGACCGTGGGGTTCAGGGCGGGACCGGGACCAGGCCCAGACCTGCTGGTTTCACACCCGCAACCTCGTACCGGACCGTGGGGGTCAGGGCGGGACCGGGACCAGGCCCAGACCTGCTGGTTTCACAGCCGTGACCTGGTACCGGACCGTGGGGGTAAGGGCGGGACCGGGACCAGGTCCAGACCTGCTGGTTTCACACCCGCAACCTCGTACCGGACCGTGGGGGTCAGGGCGGGACCGGGACCGGGACCAGGCCCAGGCCCAGGCCCAGACCTGCTGGTTTCACACCCGCAACCTCGTACCGGACCGTGGGGGTCAGGGGAGGACCGGGACCAGGCCCAGACCTGCTGGTTTCACACCCGCAACCTGGTACCGGACCGTGGGGGTCAGGGCGGGACCGGGACCAGGCCCAGGCCCAGACCTGCTGGTTTCACACCCGCAACCTGGTACCGGACCGTGGGGGTCAGGGCGGGACCGGGACCAGGCCCAGACCTGCTGGTTTCACACCCGCAACCTCGTACCGGACCGTGGGGGTCAGGGCGGGACCGGGACCAGGCCCAGACCTGCTGGTTTCACAGCCGTGACCTGGTACCGGACCGTGGGGGTCAGGGCGGGACCGGGACCAGGTCCAGACCTGCTGGTTTCACACCCGCAACCTCGTACCGGACCGTGGGGGTCAGGGCGGGACCGGGACCAGGCCCAGACCTGCTGGTTTCACACCCGCAACCTGGTACCGGACCGTGGGGGTCAGGGCGGGACCGGGACCAGGCCCAGACCTGCTGGTTTCACACCCGTGACCTGGTACCGGACCGTGGGGTTCAGGGCGGGACCGGGACTAGGCCCAGGCTCAGAACTGCTTGTTTCACAGTCGTGACCTGGTACCGGACAGTGGGGGTCCAGACCTGTTCCCGGTACCAGGCGGGACCAGGACCAGGGCCCGACCTGCTGGTTTCACACCCGCAGCCTGGAACCGGACCGTGGGGGTCAGGGCGGGACCGGGACCAGGCCCAGACCTGCTGGTTTCACAGCCGTGACCTGGTACCGGACCGTGGGGGTCAGGGCGGGACCGGGACAAGGCCCAGGCCCAGACCTGCTGGTTTCACACCCGTGACCTGGTACCGGACCGTGGGGGTCAGGGGAGGGACCGGGACCAGGCCCAGACCTGCTGGTTTCACACCCGTGACCTGGTACCGGACCGTGGGGGTCAGGGCGGGACCGGGACCAGGTCCAGACCTGCTGGTTTCACACCCGCAACCTCGTACCGGACCGTGGGGGTCAGGGCGGGACCGGGACAAGGCCCAGGCCCAGACCTGCTGGTTTCACAGCCGTGACCTGGTACCGGACCGTGGGGGTCAGGGCGGGACCGGGACCAGGCCCAGACCTGCTGGTTTCACACCCGCAACCTGGTACCGGACCGTGGGGGTCAGGGCGGGACCGGGACCAGGCCCAGACCTGTTGGTTTTACACCCGCAACCAGGTACCGGACCGTGGGGGTCAGGGCGGGACCGGGACCAGGCCCAGACCTGCTGGTTTCACACCCGTAACCTGGTACCGGACCGTGGGGGTCAGGGCGGGACCGGGACCAGGCCCAGGCCCAGACCTGCTGGTTTCACAGCCGTGACCTGGTACCGGACCGTGGGGGTCAGGGCGGGACCGGGACCAGGCCCAGACCTGCTGGTTTCACACCCGTGACCTGGTACCGGACCGTGGGGGTCAGGGCGGGACCGGGACCAGGTCCAGACCTGCTGGTTTCACACCCGCAACCTCGTACCGGACCGTGGGGGTCAGGGCGGGACCGGGACAAGGCCCAGGCCCAGACCTGCTGGTTTCACACCCGTGACCTGGTACCGGACCGTGGGGGTCAGGGCGGGACCGGGACCAGGCCCAGACCTGCTGGTTTCACACCCGCAACCTGGTACCGGACCGTGGGGGTCAGGGCGGGACCGGGACCAGGCCCAGACCTGCTGGTTTTACACCCGCAACCTCGTACCGGACCGTGGGGGTCAGGGCGGGACCGGGACCAGGCCCAGACCTGCTGGTTTTCACAGCCGTCACCTGGTACCGGACCGTGGGGGTCAGGGCGGGACCGGGACCAGGCCCAGGCCCAGACCTGCTGGTTTCACACCCGTGACCTGGTACCGGACCGTGGGGGTCAGGGCGAGGACCGGGACCAGGCCCAGACCTGCTGGTTTCACACCCGTGACCTGGTACCGGACCGTGGGGGTCAGGGCGGGACCGGGACCAGGTCCAGACCTGCTGGTTTCACACCCGCAACCTCGTACCGGACCGTGGGGGTCAGGGCGGGACCGGGACCAGGCCCAGGCCCAGACCTGCTGGTTTCACAGCCGTGACCTGGTACCGGACCGTGGGGGTCAGGGCGGGACCGGGACCAGGTCCAGACCTGCTGGTTTCACACCCGCAACCTGGTACCGGACCGTGGGGGTCAGGGCGGGACCGGGACCAGGCCCAGACCTGCTGGTTTCACACCCGCAACCCGGTACCGGACCGTGGGGGTCAGGGCGGGACCGGGACCAGGTCCAGACCTGCTGGTTTCACACCCGTAACCTCGTACCGGACCGTGGGGGTCAGGGCGGGACCGGGACCAGGCCCAGGCCCAGGCCCAGACCTGCTGGTTTCACACCCGCGACCTGGTACCGGACCGTGGGGGTCAGGGCGGGACCGGGACCAGGCCCAGACCTGCTGGTTTCACACCCGCAACCTGGTACCGGACCGTGGGGGTCAGGGCGGGACCGGGACCAGGCCCAGGCCCAGACCTGCTGGTTTCACACCCGCAACCTCGTACCGGACCGTGGGGGTCAGGGCGGGACCGGGACCAGGTCCAGACCTGCTGGTTTCACACCCGCAACCTGGTACCGGACCGTGGGGGTCAGGGCGGGACCGGGACCAGGCCCAGACCTGCTGGTTTCACAGCCGTGACCTGGTACCGGACCGTGGGGGTCAGGGCGGGACCGGGACCAGGCCCAGCCCAGACCTGCTGGTTTCACACCCGCAAACCTGGTACCGGACCGTGGGGGTCAGGGGCGGGACCGGGACCAGGCCCAGGCCCAGACCTGCTGGTTTCACACCCGCAACCTGGTACCGGACCGTGGGGGTCAGGGAGGGACCGGGACCAGGCCCAGACCTGCTGGTTTCACACCCGCAACCTGGTACCGGACCGTGGGGGTCAGGGCGGGACCCGGGACCAGGCCCAGACCTGCTGGTTTCACAGCCGTGACCTGGTACCGGACCGTGGGGGTCAGGGCGGGACCGGGACCAGGCCCAGGCCCAGACCTGCTGGTTTCACACCCGCAACCTGGTACCGGACCGTGGGGGTCAGGGCGGGACCGGGACCAGGCCCAGACCTGCTGGTTTCACACCCGCAACCTGGTACCGGACCGTGGGGGTCAGGGCGGGACCGGGACCAGGCCGAGACCTGCTGGTTTCACACCCGCAACCTGGTACCGGACCGTGGGGGTCAGGGAGGGACCGGGACCAGGCCCAGACCTGCTGGTTTCACACCCGCAACCTGGTACCGGACCGTGGGGGTCAGGGCGGGACCGGGACCAGGCCCAGACCTGCTGGTTTCACAGCCGTGACCTGGTACCGGACCGTTGGGGTCAGGGCAGGACCGGGACCAGGCCCAGGCCCAGACCTGCTGGTTTCACACCCGCAACCTGGTACCGGACCGTGGGGGTCAGGGCGGGACCGGGACCAGGTCCAGACCTGCTGGTTTCACACCCGCAACCTCGTACCGGACCGTGGGGGTCAGGGCGGGACCGGGACCAGGCCCAGGCCCAGGCCCAGGCCCAGACCTGCTGGTTTCACAGCCGTGACCTGGTACCGGACCGTGGGGGTCAGGGGAGAACCGGGACCAGGCCCAGACCTGCTGGTTTCACAGCCGTGACCTGGTACCGGACCGTGGGGGTCAGGGCGGGACCGGGACCAGGCCCAGACCTGCTGGTTTCACACCCGCAACCTGGTACCGGACCGTGGGGGTCAGGGCGGGACCGGGACCAGGCCCAGGCCCAGACCTGCTGGTTTCACACCCGCAACCTCGTACCGGACCGTGGGGGTCAGGGCGGGACCGGGACCAGGTCCAGACCTGCTGGTTTCACAGCCGTGACCTGGTACCGGACCGTGGGGGTCAGGGCGGGACCGGGACCAGGCCCAGACCTGCTGGTTTCACACCCGCAACCTCGTACCGGACCGTGGGGGTCAGGGCAGGACCGGGACCAGGCCCAGGCCCAGACCTGCTGGTTTCACAGCCGTGACCTGGTACCGGACCGTGGGGGTCAGGGCGGGACCGGGACCAGGTCCAGACCTGCTGGTTTCACACCCGCAACCTGGTACCGGACCGTGGGGGTCAGGGCAGGACCGGGACCAGGCCCAGACCTGCTGGTTTCACAGCCGTGACCTGGTACCGGACCGTGGGGGTCAGGGCGGGACCGGGACCAGGCCCAGGCCCAGACCTGCTGGTTTCACAGCCGTGACCTGGTACCGGACCGTGGGGGTCAGGGCGGGACCGGGACCAGGTCCAGACCTGCTGGTTTCACACCCGCGACCTGGTACCGGACCGTGGGGGTCAGGGCGGGACCGGGACCAGGCCCAGACCTGCTGGTTTCACACCCGCAACCTGGTACCGGACCGTGGGGGTCAGGGGGGGACCGGGACCAGGCCCAGGCCCAGACCTGCTGGTTTCACACCCGCAACCTCGTACCGGACCGTGGGGGTCAGGGCAGGACCGGGACCAGGCCCAGACCTGCTGGTTTCACACCCGCAACCTCGTACCGGACCGTGGGGGTCAGGGCGGGACCGGGACCAGGCCCAGACCTGCTGGTTTCACACCCGTGACCTGGTACCGGACCGTGGGGGTCAGGGGGGGACCGGGACCAGGCCCAGACCTGCTGGTTTCACACCCGCGACCTGGTACCGGACCGTGGGGGTCAGGGCGGGACCGGGAGCAGGTCCAGACCTGCTGGTTTCACACCCGCAACCTCGTACCGGACCGTGGGGGTCAGGGCGGGACCGGGACCAGGCCCAGGCCCAGACCTGCTGGTTTCACACCCGTGACCTCGTACCGGACCGTGGGGGTCAGGGCGGGACCGGGACCAGGTCCAGACCTGCTGGTTTCACACCCGCAACCTGGTACCGGACCGTGGGGGTCAGGGGGGACCGGGACCAGGCCCAGACCTGCTGGTTTCACACCCGCAACCAGGTACCGGACCGTGGGGGTCAGGGCGGGACCGGGACCAGGCCCAGACCTGCTGGTTTCACAGCCGTGACCTGGTACCGGACCGTGGGGGTCAGGGCGGGACCGGGACCAGGCCCAGGCCCAGACCTGCTGGTTTCACAGCCGTGACCTGGTACCGGACCGTGGGGGTCAGGGCGGGACCGGGACCAGGTCCAGACCTGCTGGTTTCACACCCGCAACCTCGTACCGGACCGTGGGGTTCAGGGCGGGACCGGAACAAGGCCCAGGCCCAGACTTGCTGGTTTCACACCCGCAACCTCGTACCGGACCGTGGGGGTCAGGGCGGGACCGGGACCAGGCCCAGACCCAGACCTGCTGGTTTCACACCCGCAACCTCGTACCGGACCGTGGGGGTCAGGGGAGGACCGGGACCAGGCCCAGACCTGCTGGTTTCACAGCCGTGACCTGGTACCGGACCGTGGGGGTCAGGGCGGGACCGGGACCAGGTCCAGACCTGCTGGTTTCACACCCGCAACCTCGTACCGGACCGTGGGGGTCAGGGCGGGACCGGGACCAGGCCCAGGCCCAGACCTGCTGGTTTCACAGCCGTGACCTGGTACCGGACCGTGGGGGTCAGGGCGGGACCGGGACCAGGTCCAGACCTGCTGGTTTCACACCCGCAACCTCGTACCGGACCGTGGGGGTCAGGGCGGGACCGGGACCAGGCCCAGGCCCAGACCTGCTGGTTTCACACCCGCAACCTCGTACCGGACCGTGGGGGTCAGGGCGGGACCGGGACCAGGCCCAGGCCCAGACCTGCTGGTTTCACACCCGCAACCTGGTACCGGACCGTGGGGGTCAGGGCGGGACCGGGACCAGGCCCAGGCCCAGACCTGCTGGTTTCACAGCCGTGACCTGGAACCGGACCGTGGGGGTCAGGGCGGGACCGGGACCAGGCCAGGCCCAGACCTGCTGGTTTCACACCCGTAACCTGGTACCGGACCGTGGGGGTCAGGGGAGGACCGGGACCAGGCCCAGACCTGCTGGTTTCACAGCCGTGACCTGGTACCGGACCGTGGGGGTCAGGGCGGGACCGGGAGCAGGTCCAGACCTGCTGGTTTCACACCCGCAACCTCGTACCGGACCGTGGGGGTCAGGGCGGGACCGGGACAAGGCCCAGGCCCAGACCTGCTGGTTTCACAGCCGTGACCTGGTACCGGACCGTGGGGGTCAGGGCGGGACCGGGACAGGCCCAGGTCCCAGACCTGCTGGTTTCACACCCGCAACCTGGTACCGGACCGTGGGGGTCAGGGCGGGACCGGAACCAGGCCCAGACCTGCTGGTTTCACACCCGTGACCTGGTACCGGACCGTGGGGGTCAGGGCGGGACCGGGACCAGGCCCAGGCCCAGACCTGCTGGTTTCACACCCGTGACCTGGTACCGGACCGTGGGGGTCAGGGCGGGACCGGGACCAGGTCCCAGACCTGCTGGTTTCACACCCGCAACCTGGTACCGGACCGTGGGGGTCAGGGCGGGACCGGGACCAGGCCCACACCTGCTGGTTTCACACCCGTGACCTGGTACCGGACCGTGGGGGTCAGGGCGGGACCGGGACCAGGCCCAGACCTGCTGGTTTCACACCCGCAACCTCGTACCGGACCGTGGGGGTCAGGGCGGGACCGGGACCAGGCCCAGGCCCAGGCCCAGACCTGCTGGTTTCACACCCGCAACCTCGTACCGGACCGTGGGGGTCAGGGCGGGACCGGGACCAGGTCCAGACCTGCTGGTTTCACACCCGTAACCTCTTACCGACCGTGGGGGTCAGGGCGGGACCAGGACCTGGTCCAGACATGCTGGTTTCTCACCCGCAACCTCTTACCGACCGTGGGGGTCAGGGTCAGGGGGTCAGACCAGCCTGGCAGCCTGGCGGGACCGGGACAAGGCCCAGGCCCAGACCTGCTGGTTTCACACCCGCGAACTCGTACCGGACCGTGGGGGTCAGGGCGGGACCAGGACCAGGTCCAGACCTGCTGGTTTCACACCCGCAACCTCGTACCGGACCGTGGGGGTCAGGGGGGACCGGGACCAGGCCCAGGCCCAGACCTGCTGGTTTCACACCCGCAACCTCGTACCGGACCGTGGGGGTCAGGGCGGGACCAGGACCAGGTCCAGACCTGCTGGTTTCACACCTGCAACCTCGTACCGGACCGTGGGGGTCAGGGGAGGACCAGGACCAGGCCCAGACCTGCTGGTTTCACACCCGTAACCTCGTACCGGACCGTGGGGGTCAGGGCGGGACCGGGACCAGGCCCAGGCCCAGACCTGCTGGTTTCACAGCCGTGACCTGGTACCGGACCGTGGGGGTCAGGGCGGGACCGGGACAAGGCCCAGGCCCAGACCTGCTGGTTTCACACCCGCAACCTCGTACCGGACCGTGGGGGTCAGGGGAGGACCGGGACCAGGCCCAGACCTGCTGGTTTCACACCCGTGACCTGGTACCGGACCGTGGGGGTCAGGGCGGGACCGGGACCAGGCCCAGACCTGCTGGTTTCACACCCGCGACCTCGTACCGGACCGTGGGGGTCAGGGCGGGACCGGGACCAGGTCCAGACCTGCTGGTTTCACACCCGCAACCTGGTACCGGACCGTGGGGGTCAGGGCGGGACCGGGACCAGGCCCAGGCCCAGACCTGCTGGTTTCACAGCCGTGACCTGGTACCGGACCGTGGGGGTCAGGGCGGGACCGGGACCAGGTCCAGACCTGCTGGTTTCACACCCGCAACCTCGTACCGGACCGTGGGGGTCAGGGCGGGACCGGGACCAGGTCCAGACCTGCTGGTTTAACACCCGTAACCTGGTACGGGACCGTGGGCGTCATGGCGGGACCGGGACCAGGCCCAGACCTGCTGGTTTCACACCTGCAACCGGTTACCGGACCGTGGGGGTCAGGGCGGGACCAGGACCAGGCCCAGACCTGCTGGTTTCACAGCCGTGACCTATTACCGAACCGTAGGGGTCAGGGCAGGATTTGGACCAGGTCCAGACCTGCTAGTTTCACACCCGCAACCTCGTACCGGACCGTGGGGGTCAGGGGAGGACTGGGACCAGGCCCAGACCTGCTGGTTTCACACCCGCGACCTGGAACCGGACCGTGGGGGTCAGGGGAGGACCGGGACCAGGCCCAGACCTGCTGGTTTCACACCCGCAGCCTGGTACCGGACCGTGGGGGTCAGGGCGGAACCAGGGCCAGGCCCACACCTGCTGGTTTCACACACGCAGCCTTGTATCGGACCGTGGGGGTCAGGGCGGGACCGGGACAAGGCCCAGGCCCAGACCTGCTGGTTTCACACCCGCAACCTCGTACCGGACCGTGGGGTTCAGGGCGGGACCGGGATCAGGCCCAGACCCAGGCCCAGTCCTGCTGGTTTCACAGCCTTGACCTGGTTCCGGTTCGTGGGGGTCAGGGTGGTACCGGGACCACGTCCAGACCTGCTGGTTTCACACCCGCAACCTGGTACAGGACCGTGGAGGTCAGGGCCGGACCGGGACCAGGCCCAGGCCCAGGCCCAGACCTGCTGGTTTCACACCCGCAACCTGGTACCGGACCGTGGGGGTCAGGGCGGGACCGGGACCAGGCCCAGACCTGCTGGTTTCACACCCGCAACCTGGTACCGGACCGTGGGGGTCAGGGCGGGACCGGGACCAGGCCCAGGCCCAGGCCCAGGCCCAGACCTGCTGGTTTCACACCCGTGACCTGGTACCGGACCGTGGGGGTCAGGGCGGGACCGGGACCAGGTCCAGACCTGCTGGTTTCACACCCGCAACCTGGTACCGGACCGTGGGGGTCAGGGCGGGACCGGGACCAGGCCCAGACCTGCTGGTTTCACACCCGCAACCTCGTACCGGACCGTGGGGGTCAGGGCGGGACCGGGACCAGGCCCAGGCCCAGGCCCAGGCCCAGACCTGCTGGTTTCACAGCCGTGACCTGGTACCGGACCGTGGGGGTCAGGGCGGGACCGGGACCAGGCCCAGGCCCAGACCTGCTGGTTTCACACCCGCAACCTCGTACCGGACCGTGGGGTTCACGGAGGGCGCGGGACCAGGACCAGGCCCAGACCTGCTGGTTTCACAGCCGCAGCCTGGTACCGGACCGTGGGGGTCAGGGCGGGACCGGGACCAGGCCCAGACCTGCTGGTTTCACAGCCGTGACCTGGTACCGGACCGTGGGGGTCAGGGCAGGACCGGGACCAGGCCAAGACCTGCTGGTTTCACACCCGCAACCTCGTACCGGACCGTGGGGGTCAGGGCGGGACCGGGACCAGGCCCAGACCTGCTGGTTTCACACCCGCAACCTCGTACCGGACCGTGGGGGTCAGGGCGGGACCGGCACCAGGCCCAGACCTGCTGGTTTCACACCCGCGACCTCGTACCGGACCGTGGGGGTCAGGGCGGGACCGGGACCAGGTCCAGACCTGCTGGTTTCACACCCGCAACCTCGTACCGGACCGTGGGGGTCAGGGCGGGACCGGGACCAGGCCCACACCTGCTGGTTTCACAGCCGTGACCTGGTACCGGACCGTGGGGGTCAGGGCGGGACCGGGACCAGGCCCAGACCTGCTGGTTTCACACCCGTGACCTCGTACCGGACCGTGGGGGTCAGGGCGGGACCGGGACCAGGTCCAGACCTGCTGGTTTCACACCCGCAACCTCGTACCGGACCGTGGGGGTCAGGGCGGGACCGGGACCAGGCCCAGGCCCAGGCCCAGACCTGCTGGTTTCACACCCGCGACCTCGTACCGGACCGTGGGGGTCAGGGCGGGACCGGGACCAGGTCCAGACCTGCTGGTTTCACACCCGTAACCTCGTACCGGACCGTGGGGGTCAGGGCGGGACCGGGACCAGGCCCAGACCTGCTGGTTTCACACCCGCAACCTCGTACCGGACCGTGGGGGTCAGGGCGGGACCGGGACCAGGCCCAGACCTGCTGGTTTCACACCCGCAACCTCGTACCGGACCGTGGGGGTCAGGGCGGGACCGGGACCAGGCCCAGGCCCAGGCCCAGGCCCAGACCTGCTGGTTTCACAGCCGTGACCTGGTACCGGACCGTGGGGGTCAGGGCGGGACCGGGACCAGGCCCAGGCCCAGACCTGCTGGTTTCACACCCGCAACCTCGTACCGGACCGTGGGGGTCAGGGAGGCGGGACCAGGACCAGGCCCAGACCTGCTGGTTTCACACCCGCAACCTGGTACCGGACCGTGGGGGTCAGGGCGGGACCGGGACCAGGCCCAGACCTGCTGGTTTCACACCCATGACCTGGTACCGGACCGTGGGGGTCAGGGCAGGACCGGGACCAGGCCCAGACCTGCTGGTTTCACACCCGTGACCTCGTACCGGACCGTGGGGGTCAGGGCGGGACCGGGACCAGGTCCAGACCTGCTGGTTTCACACCTGCAACCGCTTACCGGACCGTGGGGGTCAGGGT
>JALJCO010007560.1:262500-303735 GCA_023101725.1 Atherinomorus stipes | reverse complement strand
GTTAAATACCACCAAGAGTATCTATCTGCAGCTTGCAAACATATGTGTATGGTGTAGTTGGGTGGTTAGGGTTAGGAGAAGGGTCAGGGTTAGATTTTAGTAAGTTACATGAAAAAGAAACTTCCGATTGGGACTTCCGGCGTGGATTGGATGTATGGTGACATAGTACCGTGACTGCAGTTGGGTCCCTCTCCAGGTAGTGGCAAAGGGAGCTCCCAGTCAGAGCACCAAGCGATCGTGAGGCACAGGTGCCCGGGGACCAGGGACAGCAGTCGTCGGCCCCGCCAGGCGCCGCCCCCCCCAGAGGCAGGCAGTACTCAGGGGCCAGGGCTCCTTTTGCTCTTGCTAATTCATTCATATATCTTTCCTTCTGCGGTCTGTATATGACACCCTTCCTCCATTTTTATGTCAATATACTGTACATTGGGCTTAGAGAAGATCCACGCTGCAGAGACGGGGTCATTAGCACACTTTCTGTACTGTCAGGGTGCAAAACATCTCTTACTCAGGAGCAATAGGTGGCATCATGATAAGGTTCTTCTCTCTCTTGCTAGCTGGTGGAACCCAAGGGAGAACAATAACCTTCGTTAAAAAAGGAGCCAGGCCCCATTTAAGCTAAAGCTCAAGGCCAAAGCCTCACATTAATGTAGGAAAGAGGCTGCGGTTCCCAAAGGAAGTGCACACTAAATTCCAGCCAGATATTGTATCATGGTCAACTAAAGATCATTCTGATCAAGCTAGCGATGCCATGGGAGGAAGCTGTGGAGAGTCCCATGGGAGGAAGGCTTCAAAGTATCAATCTTTGATCCAGGAGTGTTGAGACAAAGGCTGGCAGGCGCAGCTTTTCCTTGTGCTGCAGGGGCCTCCCAGTACAGGTGGCATGGCAATGTGCTTTCTGCTCTGGGCCTGGGTGAATGGAAAAAGAAACAAGGAGCTTGTAAGGAGCTCCCCTCATTGGGGGAAGAGGCAGAGTGAGTCTCGTTTTGGATTTGGAGTTGGCAAGAGGAGGAAAGGTGCCAGGAGCAGACAGGCAGTCAGTTGGCCACCACTGCTGGCCCACCAAGTGTTGTGGTTAAAAGTTATGCACCACCCGATGATGTCCGCTCCTGGCCTACAGCTGCAGGACTCTGATTTAGCTCAAAATTAGTCTAAAATTTGTCTCATTTGCCTGAGATCCTAAATTTTTGTAGTCTGAACTCATATTTAAAGGGACGTGTCCTTATCCAGCAACACTCAGCAAATGTTTTATATAGGTGAATTAACATGGTGCCATTCCTTTACCTGCTGTTTGTGCTCTCAACTTCTGAAAGCCTTTTTTTAAAAATCTATTTTCACTAAATAAAGTTCAGAAGTTCATCCAACTCTTTGATCAAAGCTTATATTGTGTCTGAGAGTGTTCTTCTCCACCGAAGCTGTCCATCACTGTGCTGAATCTGCCTCTATCACCTCCTGCTTCTCTTTCTCATTCTCCACTCATTCTTCCCGAGATGGCCTTTTCTGACCTCGGACTCAGAAGGTTAACAACATCTTTTAAACTTGTGAATTGAGAAAAGAGAACAGAATTGTAGTCAAAGAAATGCACTGTTTATTTTTTTATTTTGTTTGGTTCTGTTCCCATCTGTGACAAACGCTGTGCTTTTTATAGATGTTTTTTTTTCTTTTTCTTTTTTTTTTTTAATCAAAATTGCCAATTATTTTTCAGTTTTCTTTCTTTTTTTCTTTTCTTCATTCAAATTTTGTAGTAAGTGTGGCAGGGAAACTTCAAAATCACTTTGGTTTCAGTGTAGCAGAACCTTTTTTTTTATAATGTATGATATGTTTACTCTTTTAAAACAGCCAGACAAGAAAAGAAAGAGGTTGTGATATTGCTTTCAAAATGATATGTTTTATTTTATTTAACCTTTTTTTTTTTTTTTTTTTTACCAGGGAGTTACTTACTCAGCAGCAAAATACTTCCGTTTATTTAAATTCATTCAAATCAGATCAGTCTAATCATTTTACATCAGCTCAATTCAAAAGTAATCTTAAAGCAGTTTAAAGATGAAGTAAACATGTTCAGTTCAACTCCAGTTATATGCAGCTCATTTTTATGCAATAATAATCCAACTAAATTCAATTATTGATATTTATACTAAAAAAATTACTATTCAATAAAACATTGCCTAGCTAAGGAAACACATTAAGTTCTTAATTCAATTCAATTAACATAGCCACAGCAGGATCACCTTTGCGAGTGGTGATGGGATCAGCACCTTGGAGAGTGCCTCTTTAACTCTTTAACTTCCTTCAACAGTGATTGTTATGCCATTAGTTTCAAGTTTTGTCACACTTTGACAAAAATGGGAAGGGAGAGGGAAATAACCAGAATAGACATTTTATGTACAAAAGTTATTTTAAAAGTTAAAGACAATTTATTAAATAGATATTTTTCAAATATGTGTTTTCATTTATAATATCTTATATACTGAAGAAAAAAATTCCCAAACAGTTAAATGTTTACTTTGAAGCAAATTCATCTGTTCATTTACATAACACACACCAGTTAAAGTATCGAATCCTCCTAAATATCTTACCCATCTAGGCCACTGCTTTTTCCAATTCAAGGTATAACACTATAATAGTTTTTCTTATTTAGCAACCCAATGTTCAATGATGGAGAATTTTAAATACTTTTTAAGAATTTATTTAATGAAGGGTGGGGCATGACAGGATCGTATTATGACGTGAATGATGCTGATATGTAAGTATGGGTATGCATAGATGTGTATGTGTATGCGTGTTCTTCTGTCTATTGTTTATTGTTTTATCACCATCATTGTATTTAATGTTGTTACTTTGAATTTGTGCATCTTTAATTGTTTTTGGTTGGAGGCTTCGGATAAGCCAGACTGGCTTTTTGCCTCATCTTGTACTATATTTTCTTTGAACTATTCTTTTCACTGTGTATTCAATGTGTTCTTTTTTGCAGATAAACTTAAGCTTAAATTCAAATTTAAAATGACAGTGCTTTACACCCGTGAGTGTGCTGCATGTGGGATTGGCAGAATTAGTAGTGCGAGAGTGCATGCAGGTCAGTAATGAAGTACAAAGAGACCAAGCTGCATGCAGGTTACAAAGAGGAAGAGCTCACTGAGGGCTGGGCTTTTTAGCCCAGATGCACCAAGCTCAAGTGCTCATATGAAAAGGTACTTCCATGCAGGATCCAGCAACCTATGTGGAAATGACAAGATTAATACACTTGCACAAACAAGGCCAGGACCATCACATGATCATTTGTCTATTGTTACTATGTTACTAATAGGAATGGTACGACTTATCATCTAATGGTGCACCAAGTCGACTGCTATTTTTAACAGTCGACTGTTTTTGTCTGGAGGAGAGTTATGTCTCATTGCACAAAGATGTGGAAGTGCTTCCAGCACTCTGTCAAAAGAACAGTGTGGCCCATTTAGGAGAGAGCTACAGAGAGAGGCTCAAAGCACATCAGCTGGTCTGACACCGTGCAGGTCTGAGTTAGAGCGGGATGTAGAGCAGACAAAGTACAGTACGCTGTGAGAAGCTGCCCGTTAAGAAGTGAATGCCCAGTTTTGCTACAAGTTTCAGTAATAGATGCCACAGGTGTTGTAGTTCCAGCAGAGTTCTGTGTTTGCTGTACTGCTGCTGTGTAAAAAGAGCACTTTGATTTGGAGGCAGAAGAAGCAAAGTTTATCAAGTGGGTGGGAGACAAACTGTTCTCTCCCTCAGTTCATGAACAATGATGATATTAATATTAATTATTATTGTCCCAAGGAAATAAAAAATGCAAATAACCATATTTCCATCTTTTTATTTATCAATTTATTTATTTATGTGGTGGGGTTGTTAAAGGGTTACTGCAGGAATGTCAAACTCCGGTCTTTGTGTCCTGCAGATTTAAGATGTTTTCTGCACCACATGGATTGAATCAAATGGATCCCACAGCTTGCTCACAAGTTTTGCATCATGACTTATTAATTTGAGTCTGGTGTGTTGAAGCAGAAAAACATCTTAAACCTGAAGTACAGTGACCCTCGGTCCTCGAGGGTCACATCCTTGGGATGAAATGCCCTTGAACACAAATCAAACTTAAGTGGCAAAACATTGGCCTGAAGAAGTAACTCATTAATGAACTCAGTAGCAGTCCTAGCAGCATGATGCTAAAGAGATATTTTTTCTTAAATGTGATTCATCAGCTCTTACGTTTGACTGCTGTTTTCTTTCTCACATTGAATGCCATCGTATTCATGTACTTTTAAGTCATATTCTTCTAAAGCATTTGCACACTCAGTACAGTCATGAGTTGAAGGAATCACAGTTGGATGTCTTTTAACTGTTTGTACAACCCAAATTCCACCAAAGGTTTGGATGGTGTGTAAAACCTCAATGTCAGCTTTATTCAACGGCCAACCAAAGTGATTTACTGAATAAAAGTCAGCAATGAACGTAAATAAAACAAAAATTTAATGACTTGCAAATCTTGTAAATTAGTATTCTGCAAACCCCAGAACAAAGGAAAAAAATCAAATGTTAAAGGTAGAGTCAGAAGTCCCCCCACCATTTCTGTTTGCAAACAGCAGCATTCAAACTGAGCGCCCCTCCCTCTCAGGCTAATGGCCGCCTCGTTCTTCAAACTATTCAGCTTCAAGCCTCTCCTTCAGAGCTCAGAAGCGGGTAAAAGCCAAACTGACATTAACCCTGGTTTTCCAAAATGCACTACCTCAAGCTCTTACCTTTTCTTCGGTGCATTCGCCGTTTTTTCTTTCTTTCTTTCTTTTTCCTTCGAGTGACTGGCGTCTGCTCCAATCATGAGCTTATTCCCACACAGCGTCATGCTCTTAGCTCTGTCATTGGCTGGTGATATAAACAGAAATCTCCACCCAGAAACGTCCCAAACACAACAAAACAAAGCTAAAGAGCGGATTACAGGCAAGGGGAGAGAGTTGCATTCAAACGCACCACGGCACGCGAGTAGAGGCCCAAAGGCGCAGTTTGAGATGGATTTCCACTTGCACAAGTCTAACGTTTATTTTCAGGGGGGAAACGTCTGACCCTATCTTTAAATATCACACCAAATATTTTCAGTTGAAAAGGATCTGATGCTTTTGTAATAGAGTTGATAGATTTTATGTGGTCCTGTCAAAAAAATCTGAGATCAGCTTTTATTTTTCAATAAACGTTTAGTACAGTTTCATATATTGTCTGTGTTCTTTTGGAAATAGAGTCCCAATGTAAAGGGATTAGAAGCAGGAATTGTGAAAGAATAAACATGCATGTCCAGTTTTTAATGGTAATGGGTGATGAAGCATTAAAAAACAAAAAGAACGAGCCCACCCACGTCTCTCTCCATTGCCTTGAACAGGCTGTGTGCTGCATAATGCGATTCTGTGGCCAAATTTCCCGCGCTGTCCTGCGGATGTGACGTCAATTGACGCTGCATCCTCATCCCCGACAGTTTTGATCCAGGAAGAAGACGGTCTACAAGGGATAGTTATGGATTCTTCTGCTGTCAGCAAACGATCCAGATCAACTAAAAGACACTAAAAAGTGGAACTATGAAGAAAAAGACTTTATCAGTGTAGTAAACAACGTAGCATCAGTTTGTGCGTGCTCCCGTGTCGGCTTGGCTGGTGGCTGCAGTTACCCGCAGCGCCAGTCGCGGCACTCGCGAGACTCATTTCTTAATGTTGCCTCTAGTCCCTTTAATGCAACTATAGTTTGCAGGTAGAAAACCATTTGCATTCTGTTTATACAAATAGTTGTGCCGACATGACAAACAAATCCAGCCAGGCAGAGCCACGGCTCAGGAAGCTCCTCTTCACACAGTAGGAGACATTGATTTGGATTGGGCCATGTAATGACTGTCCAAAGGGGTTTTTCAGAAGCGGTTACTGAGTTCAGCTACACCGTTTCCACCTGTCAGCCTCTCTGGCAAATAAATGTCTGCCATATTCTCACTTTTCCTTGTTCCCACCAGTCTGTGTATTTACATTAGCCTCAGTAAATGAATTAAGGATTAATGAACAAATGGACCATCACAATAATAATTATACACTTGCAGATGTTGGTTTTGCTTTCACCATTATGTTGTTCTGTCTGCAGATGCATAATCCTGCTGCAACCAATGAATGTGAATAATTTGCTCACATTTGTTTATTGCGAAAAGCTTATTATTAGTTTAGTTAATAGAGGACGTTGTCATTCAGTATCATTAGTGTCCTGCATTAAATATACAAAAACAACATTGAGACTGATAAAAACCTGGAGCTTCCATTTACTATTCTGGTAGATGTGCTTATTTATGCTCGGATTTTAATTTTTAACATTTGCGTAGTGCCCAGAGGGCACAATCTGTTTTTGTTAAATTAGCTTTTTGACAAGAATGTGTAAAGCTTTGTAGTTATTTTGTGGCTGCAATTTTAAACCCTCATTATCTCAACAAATAAAATTAATTAATTTATTAAGTAATTAATTGAAAAGGGAGAAAGAACCTGAGAAAAGTGGACCCAAACGTGGAGGTTTCTAAATGTTTAGTGTAATTGGTGAGATAGCTTTAACCGGAGGGCACAGTGATACAGTAGTTAGCTAGAGTGTTGCTCGTTCAATCATCATTGCAAAGCAAATTTTGAAGTTTTGTTTTTAAAAAAATGTTATAATCAAACATATTTGAACATTAGCAGTTTTTCTGAGCATCTGCACAATTTTTACTGGATCATGCAGCCTCCCTTTGAACGATCCCGTTCATGGTGAAATAATCAGATGGAAGCCTTCCCTGTGCAAATAAAGACTGATGCATCATAGAAACAACTGCTAGTTAAAAAGAGCTTTTTTTCTTGCCATAAGCTAATTTGAATGAAAGGACGTGCATGTAACAGGTGGAGTTTGGACCCAGCTGCAGCACACTGACAAGCTTGGTCAGTTCCTAATTTAGTGCAAACAACAGTTTTGAACAAAGGGAGCAGAAGGAAAGTCCAAACCAGGTTAACTCCAAGCAGGCAGAAAACTCCACAGGACACGGGCAGCTAGACAGAGGATGCATCTGAAACAAACAGCTGGCAACAGAAAATGAAGCCAGTGAAAAGGGCTGGAGGGTCTTGCATAAGCAACGACAATCCTACCAGGACTGAATGAACTGGGGGAAGCTTGTGGTTGCTTGGTGAGTCAAAGACTAATGGTGCACAGGCCAGTTTAGTTGGCTGAAAAGGTGTGGCTGGCAATGTTGGGCAGAGTGGAAAAGAACTGAGATATACAGTACATTGAACGATGAGTACAGTGACAGGTGCACAGCTTCTGAAAACATCATCTCTGCTGCTGATAAGCATGAGACTGAAAGGTCATGGACTTGCAATGCAATTGATACAGTAGCTCCTACAGTAGAACATCTTATGAAAAGGGGGTAGCTTCTACATCAGGATACTGAGTCTAAACACAGCTCAAAAAGGCCTTTTTAATTGGTCCATGACCTCAGTAGAGAAGTGCATTCAGTACAAAGCATTCAGAAAGTGTTTGCAGGACTTCAAACAAAAACTACAAGAATCTTAACTGAGCCCAAAAACCATTAATATGCCATGATTCTAGCAAAAAAAGCTCATTAAGCACTGTGATCATGCAAGGCAGTCATTCATTTATGAAAAGAGGGGAAAGTTTTACCTTGCAAAATGTGAAAGAAATCTTTGTCTTTTCAAAATCAGTTTTGCTTTTGCTTACTTGGCTTTCCATAGGAAAAGAAATTTAGCAAAACTTTAAGATTGTGCTTTAATCTATACAGTCTGAAGCTTATTATACTGTAAAAGTTATTTTCTCTCAGTCCACGGCTGTTTTGTTGCCACCATTAATCACGGCAGCATCTTCGCTGAATTTAGGTTTTTCTGCTATGGTTGGCCTTCGGAGGAGTCGCACTGTGTGCACTGTAGGGTCTCTAAATAAATTCAATTCAAAGACTACTAAAAATGCCAGCAGGACAAACTACAGGTAAAGTCAAAATCCATTGGAGTCCTTCTGCTATAACTTTGCCACAGTCGAATCTTTGCCACACAATAAGGACAGTCCAGTTAGCAAAGAGAAGGCCAGAAACTGACTGCCACATTTGTGGTGTCTTGCTTTTCAGAAAATGGAGAAAAAATAGCATCTGTGGTGCAAAGAAGAAGTAGAAGAAAAAAGGGAATGCAGCATGGGGATTTTCCTTTGATTCTCCATAATTCAGATCTCAGAAGACAACCCCGGTACTCGCCACTGTACAAGCACACACACACACACGGGGCTGATTGTCTCTGGTGCAGAAGCATCTAAATAATTCTTGGCCTTTTCTTTTTTCTTCTCCCGTTTGATGGTGTCTTTTCAAGGGTCACATAATGTTGTGGGAGAACAAAGGAATCTGATCTGATGGGAATTGAGATTAGGAGAGAAACGCTGAAGATTGATGGAATCTAAGTACAGTGATTGAGACTGCATTAAGACAAGCACTCCACCAGCTAGTCCCTTTTAACTGAATCTGAATAACTCCATTAATGCTCAATTTATTACAGATGGATACCATTTGACTTGCATAATGAATGATTATGAATCGACTGTCTTGGACTAATAATGATGGGCTGTCTTTCTACCGGCAGAGGCTTTTTATGTGTACCAACACTGTCCCCTGCTGGTTTACTGAAGCCCTTCAGTTTCAAAGTGATGCATTCCAGTTTCTGTAAATTACTTTTCCATTTTACAAAATGACCCGAGCTGGTTAAAGTAATTATGAGTGTGTATAAATCAGTTGAAACCACGAGACACATAAAAAAAAATTGCATCTGCACATAAACGCCCATACAGGATCTGATGATATCGCTGCATGAGCCTGAATATTTTACATAGGGGAGTGTATACCACCAACATATTACACATAATATCACTTATCTTCAGAATAGAAATCCAAGTGCTTAAAAAAACTGAATTCTTGGATGGTTTATAAGCTATTCTGCACAGCTCTCCATTTTCTTTATGGTTCTGTTAACAGCACGCCGTGCTCCCAGAATGAGCCTGAAATATGTTTATAACGCTGTGTAGAAATAGTCGACACCCCATGAACACAATATCAGCACCTCACAGAAAACATTTCCAATTTCTGCATAATCTGTCATCCAGCTTTAAAATGCAGCCAAGTATTTTGATTTCATGACTTTCCTGCTTAATTTCTTTCCTTTTTTAACATGAGAAAACATGCTGAACACACACAGACATGCAGAAACAAATGAGCAAAATGCAAGATAGAATGTATTAACAATATTTATTCACTACAAGTCCAGTGTTATTTTTCTATTTCATTTCCACCCGGTAAGAACAAGATGTATATTTTATTTTTACTCTTTTTTTTTTTTTTGCTTTTGCTTTCTTTACATATTTACAAATTGGATTTTACTATTGGCAATATATCACATTTATCTATATACACAACCCAAACACCACCTTATATACCATGGGCCAACTTCATGGCCAGGGCAGAAGATGAGATGTTCTCTTTAATCTGGGTTAAAGCCTCAGTAGAGTTCTACTGATTGTGCTCTCTCTCCTCTAGTTTCTCCTGCAAACAGAGGGCAGAGTAAAATAATCTCAGTTTAGCTTTTCCAGCCTGCCATCCTCTCAGGGAATAATAAAAGCCAGCGGCCTTTGAAGAAGAGTTCTTTTTAAATGCTGCCAGCGTTCAGGGCAGGGACACTGGTGAATTAATTCCACACAGATGTAAGACTTTAGCCTGAAAACACGGTCAGAACAAAAAGGGTGGCGATGTGATTACTGATCTTTCACCTCTCTCTAGTCTCTCTTGTCTTTATAGATCAATGTGAGAAAGCACTGTGGCTCTCCTTTACAGGACACGGCAACGAGGAGGGGGGGGGGGGGACAGAGAAAAAAAATGTGTTTTCTAATATAAAACAACCTGGATTTGGACCTGGCTTGAATAGAGAAAACATGTTTGTCTTTCATCTGGACCGACATTTACAGTAAAGATTATTAATGTAACTGAAAATCATAATAATAAGACTTTCAAGTCTGGATACAGGCCATTTTCATCATGACTGAAAGGCAAAAACTGGGAGAAATTCAGGTTTATACTAAGCTCTCAACAATAACAAATGTATAAAATACACATCATTTTGAGGACATCTCTAACATCACCTTAGTTTGTTTTTATTGCAGATTGGCGAGTTTCTGCTCAGAGACTCTACCTCTCTAAGGTGCGCTCTTCATACCCAAATATTTGCTGTTAAAGTTAAAATCTGCTATTCATGAGATGCCAATAAATTTTACATAAGATTTACATTCTTTAATGACCAATGAAATGAAGAAATGATTAAATAAGTTTTAATCATGAATTAATACTGTATATATCAAGATAACACACAAGTGAATGCACTTTCTGTTTAGCTTCACTTCATTTTAGATGCTGGATGGGATATCTGATTCAAACATTTCACAATGTGAGGCTTCACGCCCACATGTTTCATGACTGTGTGTAACAAAAGATTTTTGCATCAAATATTGCATCATAGATAAATTATGTGGGAACACTTATTCCACTGGTGATATTTGGTTAATATATAATGACGGGAGGTTAGAAACTGTGAGGAGTCAGAAATGCCACACACAAAGGTGTCAATTATTCAAAGTAAATCATTAAGCCATTTATGTAAAAGGATATTACAATAGAATGACAATACTCGGTAGAAATTAAAATATTAGGCTATCAAAACCAGTTTGTAGTCTAAAGTGACATGAAGAACTGTTTTCCAATTAAGACATGTGAGCTGTAAAATGTGTATTAGACTTGTGATTTCTTTGACTCACAATCTAACCTGCTTTAGCAATATGTACAGTAGAAAACAGCAGGTATTATCCATTGTTAGGGGGAAAAATATATAATTCTCTTGTTTCTTTATAAAGCATATATTAAATAAGACATCTTATTCTTCTCAAAGCAGCACTGTTGTGACATGAACCAGATTAAAACAGCGAGGATGGAAACAGCAAAGACAAAATCCATCGGCAGGATCAAGTTTAGGTCAGTGGGACAGTAACTTCCGGGCGGGATTTTTTTTTTTCTCTCTAAAATGTGAATGAAACCAGTCTTTGTGTGTGTGTGGAATAGTTTGATTCATGTTTTAAGTTCTAAGCATGTTATTAATAAGACTCTTGTTCGTAAGACAGCAGTTTTGTTATTAATTTGCTCTGAAAAGTGCAAAAGCATAATTAAAAGTTTGCATTCGTATTATTCCATGTATTCCATGTATTGCACCCAGTCACTCGCTCCTGCTCTTATAGCTTCTAAGGCCATTTTAACCAGCATCATTTCATTCTTACACGTTCATGCTCCAAGCTTACATTTCAACATTCCCCCTTTAGGTTTTATGTTTACCATGACTGACGATCAAAAACACTGAGTAGAAACTTTTCAAAATAAAACACTTGTTATCCCAAATCAAAGGACACATGCATTAATGTAGGGATACAAGTTTGTTTCTGTCTGACAGCGGTCAGATGACAGTGTCTGCTTGAAGTCCAAAATAAGAAGCAAAAGAAAATAAAACACACAATCATCACAATGATCCAGCCCTGAATAGCATCTGGGATTCCAGTTTATACAGGATGGTTCACTCCAGATTTATGAAACCAGCCAATCATTCCCCAGAGAAAAATCCATCCGATAAGGGATTCCGTGAAGCGCTTGTCTTCAAAATGCAGCGTCCTGTCCATGAAGGAGTTGGCATTGAATAACTTTGCACTGTAAAACCCCAGTTTGTCTTGAGATAAAAAGGTAGACACATAGAGAAAGACACAACTGTAAAGGGCAGGGGGGCTGCTTCAGCCCATATTCTCTCTGTTTTTCTGTTATTGGATCTCAAACATCACAAGAAAAAAAAAACACTCATTAAGTCTCATTTTCAAAGCTAAAAGTTCATTAAACTGGGTTTCAAACAAGCGAGCCTGCTCTGCTCTGGGCTGGCACCATGACCGGCACCGCCCCCATCCGCTCCAGCGTTGCCTGGCTTACGGCGTAGGAGTGTGTGTGCTGCCCGTGTGTGGATGTCACCACCGGTTTGAGGCTCACAGAGCCGTTGCTTCGCACCATGGCGGGCGGGGACGGGGCAGAGTTTGTAGTGACCACCAGAGTTTTGGGTGGTGGGAGCGTGTGGCTGCCGTTGGCAAACGATGTTGTTGTCGCTGTTGTGGGCGGCGCGTGCCGGGGGAGAGGGGTGGAGCCTGGGGCTGTGACCGCTGTGCTGTGGCTGTGTGTAGCATTCTGGGATTGTCCGTGTCCATGTGTCCCATGTGTCCCATGTGTCCCATGTGTGCCGTGTGTCCCATGCGTGCCGTGTGTCCCATGTGTCCCATGCGTGCCGTGCACTCCATGCACAGCAGCAGCAGCAGCAGAGAAGGTCTGCCGAGTGTCCCCATTATAGCGCGTATAGGAGTTGGTGTCGTAGTTGGTTTTGGGGTTGTGCCAGTAGCGACTGTTGTATGTGTTAGTAGATGTAAGCGTGTCATTCTCTGAAGATGAGGCGTCCGCATGGAAAGCCTTCACTGATGATGACCGCTTCGGAGGTAAATCATCTTCCCTGTAAAAGAAGCATGACAAAAAAAAGCTTAGACAATAATCTATGACTTTACACTGCTATCCTAAAAAAAAATTACACAAAACTGTCATGCAAATCTACCATCAACCATCGCTCCATACAGAGCATTGGCATTTTCATTTTAGTTTAAATGATTCAATCAGACTGATATAATCAAGCCTTTCTTCTAGCTGCAGCAGTTTACATAGAAGACAATCAAAGATGACATCTTGCTATTAAATGCAAGTGAGACAGTACATGCTGGACCTCCCCTGGTGGTCACGAGTTTGTACAGTTCCACCATTTCTCAAATCTGGAAACTGCACTGTTACATTAAAGGATAAGTTTCTTTTTTTTTTCAACCTGGACCATACTATACCATAGCAACTTTATTTCTAGAGCACTTTCACCACAGCAAACACTGCATACAAAGTGCTGTACAACGGAATACACATAATACTTTAGAATAGAATTCAGAAACAGTAGAAGGCATAAAAACAATAAAGGTAATAAAAAAAAACAATAAAACAAAAGATCAAATATATTAACATGAAGCTATCTTAGGAGGTGTGGAATGCCAGGAAAAGATGGGTTTTTAGGAGGCTCTTAAAACTTGACAGTGAGGAAGCCTACCTAACCTGCAATGGGAAAAAAATTTCACAACCTCGGACCTTTTTTTAGGCGTTTATACGTGCATTTATTCACCGGTAAAGTCTCTGCATCACTCAAAGTCCTCCGGAAAATATGCTATTCGCTGGACACCCTGTAAAATGGCAGAGACGGGGCAGCCACTATATAAGACATTATCTGCAGTAAAACTCTTTAATTTCATCACTGCTTTAAAGTTGTACTTCCATGGTCATTTCATTAATATTTCTGTGTTCTCCATTATTATTGAATGCATTCTGCATCGTTTCTGTTTTAAAAAACCTTCTGGTATCTTTGTATCCAGCTGTATTTGTATACTAGAAGAGAGGCTTGTGGTCCAACAGCAGGCTTTTCCGGGTCCTTCTCATGAATTTCCGTCTGATTGGCTGGCTCCCGTCAGTGTATGAAGGAAGCTCCGCCCTCCGCTCTTATTTCGCTACAGACAGGAAATAGAGCCGACAAACAAGTTTGTTCCGCCATGCTAACAAACAGTTAGCTAATTAGCTTCTCAACTCCGAAGCTACAGTCGTGCCGTCTTTACTTCTAGTGTGTAGTGGAGGGTTACCTGCCTTCCAATGGACAGATAGAAACCCCACGTGGGATACGCTATTTGCAATGTGACGTAGAAGGGCAAGGCTGTTCCCGATTCGCTCTTTTCTTCGTGTTGTTTCTCTGATGAGGAAGAACAGCCGACTGGGGGAACGCAACGCTAGCAAGTCAGCATGTGTAAGTAAACAAGGGGAAACCCTCCGTATTTCAGAAGGAGCAAGTTAAATGGGTTTTCAGTGGAAAGAGGCCTTTAAGTAGAATTAATGGACGAACGAGTACTATTGTCCTGTGAGTTCAGAGTTTTGCAAAATGTGTTTTTGTTGTTGTCTGGGTGGCGAGCTGCTCCTCTCAGCTGCACTACGGAAGCGCACGACGCATGGCCCCAAAAAGTGAGGAGAGCACCCTGATAACTAACAGAAAGCAAAATCTGGACTCACAGGACAATAGTACTCGTTCGTTCGTTCATTCTACTGAAAGAGTTTTGCTGGAGAAAATGTCTTTTATAGTGGCTGCCCCATTATCGCCATTTTACAGGATGTCCAGTGAACGGCGTCTTAACGTAACATCTTCCGGAGGACTCAAAGTGATGCCAGAAAATTAAACGGTGAGTAAATGCACGTATAAACTCCTAAAAATAAGGTGTAGGTTGAAAAAAAAATAAACTTATCCTTTAGGCTGCTTCTGTGCTGACAGGTAGCTTGTTTAGTTCACATTTTTCAACATTTAGCTGAAATGTTAATTGGAAAGTTCCTCTGTAAAGTCAATTTCTGCTTGGTGTTAATAAAGCTTTATTTAGATCATGTTGATAGATTGAGTGGAATTGAGTGACAGGCTGGAAAATTTTCAGTCTTTTTTTTCTTTTTTTTTTTTTTTTTGCAATTATTTATGAATGTATTCAGTTATCTCTTTTCACCTTTATTCATCATTTCTATCTTTTTTTGCCCTAAGTCAGGTGTTTTGAATCTTGTTCTAAAGCAGGACTGGAATCTGTGAAAATCAGACAGAACCCCCTCACAAGTAGTTTATAAAGACTGACGTTATTGGGCAAATAAATGTAGAATAATAAAATGCAGACATATGTAATGCAACAAATGCAAACACATAATTGTTTATTTTTTTCCCTATTTATCAATATATTTCAGATTTTAATTACGTATTTATTTGTGTTGTTATTATTTATTTTGTTACTTTTAGGTCATTGTACAATAAGCAGATTAATTTGCAAGGGTATCAGGACTGGATATAAAAGCATGGGCGGAGCTACGGGTGTTTTTTATTTTATTTTTTGTTTCTTATTTATATTTTTTTTATAAATACATACAGTATATTTCCAAATACTATAAAGTTATTCTGTTGAAACCATACAATAAAGGTTTAAAACTAATTAACCACTTATAACTTAAAAGTACTTGTTTAGAAACCATCCTGGTACTTAAGTTTTTAACAAACAGATCTGATTATATAACAGATTCAGTATATTTTCTTTGTTCAGGAGGAATGATTTAAAAAAAATAAGCTCCTGGAAAATTGTAGATAAGATGTAGTCATTTATGACTTCCTGTTAAGGAAAAGCAGTGTGGCAGTAGTGGAGAATTGTAGCTGAACCAAAAAAAAAAAAAAAGAAAGGCAGATGTGATCTTAGTCAGCCAAAGCTTCAGATATCTGAAATGTGATTTGTCTTCCAAATAATCCCTGGAATCATTACAGGGTGAAATTGCAGCCCGTGTAAACAACTGACAGAGGTTTACAGACTGTTTGAAAAGACAAATTGGCCTGTGATGATGAAATAAGTCGCTGCCAGGAGATTCAATTAAGCTGAGTCCTCCAAACTCTAAATCCAATTTGCTGGCAGAGGTTTTCTGAGTGAAAGCTTTGTGATGGCAGTGCTAATGCACTTTATATTCTTCTACAGCAACCACAAAACCACAGAGTTTTATTTAATATAAAGCCACACATGCCACCCTTCTATACTTCTATAGTCTGGAATAATAACAATACAACCATCTGAGAAAAAAGAACCCTTGGTTGAGAATCTTGGATAAGTGGACTCATTATCAAGAAAGCAAAAAAATGCTCATCAGTTTGCAGAAAAACAAGCATAACACTTTACAGCTTTTATCAATTTGTGCATAATAAAGAATATATAGATGGCTAGGAACAATGACGGAAAAGAAGGGAAGGCATGCACTCTTTTCTCTTGATTGGCAGAATATAGTTAAGCAAGTTCATTTCAAGTCACACACCGTGTTGCTAAAGTGGTCAGTACAATAAAGAAAATATTCAAGCAAATGACTAAAATTTTTTTGTTTGTTTGTTTTGTGTGTGTTGTTTGTTTTTTTAAAGGTCGTTCGAACTGTTCATTTTATGCTGTTTTCCGCTTGTATGTTTAAAACTGCTTTAATCAGAGTGGATGGCTTCCTATAGGTGTTTTTCCTCACCTGGATCCTCAGTGTCTTGCCATGTTGCATGACTTTTTACTATGTGTGTGCATGCGAGTGTATGTGTATGCATGTGTGAGTCTATATGTGGGAGTGGGAGGGACAGGGTTTAGGTTATTGTTTTTATTCTTATTAAGCACTTTGTGTTGCATTCATTGTATGAAAAGTGCCACATAAATATAAATTGAAGTTTAAAGTTGAACTTTAATATTTTGTTGTTACTAGCCGGATTTGGACAAAACATAAGAACAGTTCTAAGAACTGCTCACCTCGGATTTCGTTCTATGAACCAGCCCTCCTCAGAGGAACAGTTTCAGGTTGCAGTCACACATGAGTCGGGGACCTTGATAGGGACCGATGCAATGCAACTGTCTGTGACAGTGACGTGTTACTTTTGCGCCCCAACAAAATCAAACAAAACCCGCGAAAAGTAAGAAGAGAAGACAACACCACTGTTTTTATGGTCTGCATGACGGGATTATTAATCATGGACGATCATATCAGGCGTCTTACATCGAGGCTGGAGGAGCACAGGAAGAGCCAGGAGAAGAATGGTGCGTTCGATTTGAACTTGGAAGTTGGATTTTCCGACTTCCCAGTTGGAAATACAACCCTAACGTCCGTCGAAGTCGGATTATCTATTGGAAACTCAGGGTAGTCCCACCAGCTCCGACTTCTCACTAAAGATGGCTGCACCCATATCAACATGAACCCAATAAGAAACATGAATATTTATCCAAACGTTCTTGTGTAGGCACTTCAGTGTGAACACATCACCCCCCTTTAGTGTGAAACATGTTTAAAAACATTAAACAATGCAACATTCATTTAATTTTACTCTAAAAAATAACAGGAAGAATGTGGTTTCCCTGTAAACCCTTGCTCTGACAACTGAAAACCTTAAAAAAACCCAAAAGAAAAATCAATTTTGCTTGGTTATGGCTGGGATTCCATCAGTTTTTATGTACAAGCTTATAATCAACTATTCTTTTTTCTTATTTTCTTTTTTAAACTTCAGTGATTCTTGAAATTGAACTAATATATCTCCACAAAACTAAATGTGTTTAATGAATGATTGTTTTAAAGAAGATGCTTGTTTTCCTATTTAGGCATCTAATTATTTTTCAGGACATGATATATAATTCGGTGTGAACAGACAGAGCAAGTAAAACAAAAAGTTTCCTGGCAGCGTCCATATTGCTTTTCCTATTTTTCCTACTTCGACAACACAAATGCTCCCAACTTGTATGTGACGTAATTCCCACCTCCAACTTCCGATCTCCGAGGTAAATCAAACACACCAGAAGAATCAAGCGGCAGGGGATATTTTGTTTTGCGGAGGTAGAAAGGAGAGCAGAGCGCCACAGACAAAAGAGGCAACGTGTACGTTTAACTTATTAAACGTGCTGGTTGTATCTGTGTTCTATCTGTAAACATTTAAGACATTATTCTGTTGTTTGCGTTTAGTGGCGACAAAATACCTTTGAGTTCCTATGGAACCACGAAAACACCCTGCCTCAGAGTAGGAGCTAAAATGGTTAGAGGAACTGAGGGCCGTGGTCCCTAGTTCCTGTCTGTCTGAATGCGCAAAAAAAAAAACAGCCCTGTTCCTGAAAAGGTTGTAAGAACTTCAAAGGTTCCTACAGTGCGAATGCGCAAACTAAAGAAAGGACCACACATGTAAAATAAACACCCAACCTGATCTCATTTGGGATCTCCTCCTCATCATATTTGTTCTTGTTCTTCCAGTAGAAAAGCATGACAACCACTAACAGTGAGCAGATGATGACAGCCAGGATTCCTGTGGCGATGGTCCCTGCTATCAGGCCTACGCTCTGGGGCTGGGCTGCAGGACAGAGAAACAGAAGGGGAGGGGTTGATATGTTAGACAAATTATTGAAAAGGAGTCTAAGATGTTCAGGATTACCTGAAACTGAAAACTGAGTAAAGGCACGAGCAAATCTACTGTATGAGCAGTTCAAGCTATGTAGATTTCATCAAACAACTGATCCTATCAGTGCTTAATTTGTAAAGTCGGAGGTCCTGGAACGCAGAGAGGGGGTGGTTCAGGCGATTCAAAAGAGTGTCGAACTGACAGAACACACTTGCACACTTGAAAAAAAGAGCAAAGGAAAAAAAATGGCCGAGTTACTAATCGTTTTAAAGGACAACGTTCTTTTTTTTCCGAACCTGGACCTTATTTTTAGGAGTTTATATGTGCATTTACTCACCAATAAAGTTTCTGCATCACTTTGAGTCCTTCAGAAGATATAACTTGAGTCACCCTTCGGTGTACATCCAGTAATAATGGCGGAGATGGGGCAGCGACTATATAAGACATCATCTGCAGTAAAATTCCTGATTTTCACCAATACTTTCAGTAGAATGAACGAACAAACGATTATTATTGTCCTGTGAGTCCAGATTTAGCTTTCCATTGGTTATCAGGTTGTTCTACACACTTTTATTGGCTGCGCGTTCACGATGCGCGCTTCCGTAGTACAGCTGAGAAGAGCAACTTGTTACCCAGACAACAACAAAAACACAATTTGAGAAACTCTGAACTCACGGGACAATAGTACTCGTTGGTTTCTTCATTCTACTTAAAGAATTGATGAAATCACAGAGTTTTACTGCAGATAATGTCTCACATAGTGGCTGTCCCGTCTCTGCCATTTTACATGATAAACATCGAAGGGCGACTTAACGCAATATCTTCTGAAGGACTCAAAGTGATGTAGAAACTCTACCGGTGAGTAAATGCACATATAAACTCTTAGAAATAAGGTCCAGGTTGAAAAAAAAAAGAAAGAGATCCTTTAAACCCACCTGGGCATCAGCGTCCAGTTATGTGTATTTTCACTTAACATAAAAATGAAGAGAAAGCTTAGATTCTCCACAATTCAACCACTAAATTCATTTTATGGACACAAAGAGGATCAAAGTATAACTAACAAAGATATGGCAGCACGGTAAACCATAAATTAGAAGAAGCAACTGCAACTTGCTTCCTTTGAAGTCATACTATAAGTCCAATCTTTTGTTTATATTCCTTCTGTTCATGAGGGTCTACCTCATTTTGATTCAGTAATCAAACATATAAACATAAGTTTACATGTTTGATAAGGGATATATAATCCATATAAATTTATATAAACATAAGTAGCCACATAATGTCAATTTTCCATTGTCTTAAAAAATCTGGTCATCCAAGCTAATGCTATGCTTTATTTTTATTTCTATTTTGGCAACATTGCCACACTGTTGGGGTGTGTTTGTTTTCTTCACCTTCCTATCTACAAAACAGAAGTGTCCTCATCAATTTCTGTTTATATTTGACTCTGGGACAGCTCTTTAAATCAAGCGCTTCCAGTTTAGATCGCATCATTTGATGCCTTATAAAGTCCTTCTTATTCTGATCAGGCCTGCGTGGGTCTTTGATTTAGTAACCAAAGAAATCAACTTTCTAACAAGGGTAAGTATGACCAGTTTAGATAAACTAGAACGCCCATGTGCACTAGAATGCGCACAGCTTCTAGGAGGTTCTGGGTCCCGTTGCCGAAAACTTACCTTAGAATGTTTGTAATGGATTTAGCAAACACAAGAACAGAAAACATTCTAAACATGAAGCAAACATTTGTTTCAAGTCATGAATGAAGGAGCAGGAGAAACTGATGAATGAGGAATAAAACTCTGTATCAACAAAACTGAACAAACTCTTGCACCATATGACAGCTTCCAATATCCAGCAGCTGCAGCCTCATTCACAAGAAATTATAATCATGTCTGACAAAGCCTGACTGCAGTCTGACACTTGTTAAACCCAAACTGCATATATACAGGACATTTTCTCCAAAAATGCTTCAGGAATCTATAACCAGGAAGTGGAAAAGACAAACTGCATGTATGCATCATTCCTATGAGGTCCATGGCTGTGAGTGACAGACGGACTCAGCACTCATCTTCCTGATACTGAGCGGTGGCCTGTCACATACTGTCAAATGCCAAAACAAAATCCATGTCAGGCCCTCTCTGTCAAGCTATCCAAACTGTCTGACCCAGTATGACCCAAACGAGCCCTCTCTGTTAGTGTCAGATGTGAGGAGTGCTGCTGTCTGCAAGCTGTTCAGGTCTTCTTCTTTGTTTGGTAGCATTGATCTTCTGCTCGTGTCTGTTTCTGATTAATGCCACTCAAAGAGACATCCAACTTTTCCTCCATCTGTCAGTGTAAAAGTGCCAGAATGAAGCAGCTTCCACATCTACATCCTCGCCATCCCCTAAAACCGTTTCTGTTTGAGTTTACTTACGTGCTACAACCTGCACGTTGAGTATGCATGTGCTCTTGCCGATGGCGTTGCTGGAGGTGCACTGGTACAGTCCTGAGGTGCTGGTGCTGATATTTCTCAGGGTGACAGTACCCTGCATCTGGTCTGGAGGAGACACACAAAGAGCCACAAAGTAATAAACTTATGCAGCACTGAAGCCCATAAACATTTATCCACTGCAAACAAAATGTATCATATTTTTTATGCAGTTCATGCAGAAAAACTTCTCAGTCTACCAGTAGAGGGTGCTACATACCTGCCGATACAAGGTGTTAAAGAACTGTGCTGTGTAACAGTAAGATTGCAGTCTTTATAACAAATGATGAATGGGTTGAGTTGTGAGATTAGAGTCACTGAGCTGCACACTACTGGAATTATTCAAATGGGCTCAAGATTTCTTCATTTTTCAGCCGCTGGGGAAGTCAGTCAGATGTATTTCTTTCTTCTTGGCAATGACAATATAAATGTCATAACTATCTGAGAAAAACTTGACACAAAAAGGGTGAAGGAGCCGCAGCCCTGGATACTATTTTATTTTGAATTAATGCAAACAGCAGACTAAAAAAAGGAGCCTCTTTCAAATATAAGGTTTTATGTATCAGGACATAATATATATATATAGATTTTATATATCCATTTTTCTCCTGTCATGTCCTGACATAATAAATCAAAACTAACAAACACAGGAAATAGATTGTTTTAAAAAATGCAGGAATGAAATGATTTTTGAAAACATTATGAGTAACATATAACAGATTATAGATATTTAAACTTTAATTAGATTGAGTAATGACTTGTAATTGTCAACATTACTTCTTGCAAATAACATGTTTTGAATTTTTGTATCTTCTGTTTGATGATTAAAATATAAAGACACTTCAGGTTTGGAGAGATGCAGTTTGACCTCTTTGAAGCTCTTTAACTTCTATCATTTCAAAGGGTTGGCTGCCAAACATGCAAATTAAATTCTAACTAATGCTAATAACTGACATGTATTCATCAAACCAGGATCCACCTTTGTAGCTGAATTTGCAATTATAATCCACTTACTGTACTACAGAATTTTATTCCTTTCTCTCAGAGAGCTTTTTATCTAGTTGTCTGTATAGCTGCAGCGGAGACAAGAAAGCTTTATTGTCCTGAAAGTCTGCTGTTTGACGTTGATGTGAGCCGAGTACAGGAAGTTCTGCAGACCAGTAGTGTACAGACAGGTGATGAAGATTGTTTCAGTGTGCAGTGGCCACAGCTGGAAAGGAAAGGAGAGTCCACGAGAACGGCCCTTTCTGATGCTGAAAACCAAGTGCAGATGTGTTTGCAATCTTCAGTGGCTTAAAAGATGAAGAAGGTACACACTGTGACCACACTGATTACACCAGTGTGGCAGGTGTAAGTTTTGGTATTCAGCATGCGGAAAGGGACAAAACGTCACAAAAGCAGTATGTGTTTTTTTTTTCTTTCAATTTACTGAAACACACACACACACACACACACACAAACTCATTTTCTCCATCCATCCATCACCCCTCAGCAGGATCAGTGGAGGGGAACCGTTGGAGGGCGGTAGCTCGGGTCTGGCAACATGGTAGATGGCAGTGATGGAGGAACTGGGGTCTGACCTCCACCATGTGTGTGAGATTTACCAGCAAAGGTGGGGCAAAAAGGAACTCCGATGGCCAGCTTGTTTGTAATACCTTGCATGGCGTTGTGCGGCAGCTTGGGCAGCGCGTCGAGCTTCTCCCAGGAGTAGGATGGCGTGGGAATACCTTCCTCTGAGCTGCAGAACAGCATGATGTCGCTGCCTACATCCAGCGTGCCCTGGATTCGACATGCTGGCACCGAAGGGGGCACTGGCAGATGGGAAGAGTGGGTGGTGTCGCATTAACCAGTTCACAAACCAAAAGCAATGTGTGGCTCATTACAGAGAAAACTGCATTTAAAAACAAAACAAAAAAACTAAAAGAATGTGGTTTTCTGGAAATGTTCTACAACTGACCCAGTGGTCAAATTTAAGACAAACATGTAAGAAACATGCTGTGGTGATGCACGGCCAGTTACCCAACACCGTGAGCCCAATGACACCGATGTTGCGCCCCCCTCTGTCTGGGAGGTTGTTTACCAGGCACTGGTAGGTCCCAGTGTCAGACAGCTGGGTGTTGTTGATGAAGATGGAGGCACTTGTGCTTGGCATGGTGGCCACAAAGCCCACACGACCATTGAGGTGGTTGGCGAGGCTGAACACCTGGCCGCCCTGGTAAATTATCACCTGGGTTGGGAGGTCACAGAAAAGGAATGAAAGACAAAAAAAAAGGAATCAAACCAGGGAGGTCAAAGAAACCAAAACAATCCAACCATTTTTGTCTTGTGAAATTGATACATAGATGAATAAATGTACTTTTTATGCTCAGAGACATGTAAAAGACCATATCAAAGATGTGACTATTACGAGAATTCAATCCCAATTGGTTTCTTGGACATTTCCTTTGGTGGTGTGTTACATGTCTGTTTCACTAGAGGGAGACTTATTTCTACCATGAGGCTACATTAAGAGAGCAGATAAACTAATGGAGTGGACTGACTTTTATTTCCCTAGAAGAAATAAACAGACAGACAGACAAACTAAAAAACCTTTTATTTGTGAGTGGTCCTTTTCTAGCTTTGTGGGTTGATTTCAGGGGAGAGGGCACCCACTGAAAGTATGCTTTCATGGTATTGCGAGGCTCTTCAGATAAAAGCATCCACTAAATGGAATGCATAATTGAAAACATTTCAACTTGGAAGCACATAAACTCCAAAATCTGATGAGTTCAAGAGTAGAGACGCAGGCAGCCGCCTGAACATGGAGCAAATTCAGCGAGAAATTAAAGTAAAACCCCATCCTTTATCAATCCACCGGCGACCTTTTGAGAATAATCACACTTGAGCAGATAAAATGACGCCTTCAGGTTGAGGTAATCTTGTGTCAGGCTCAAATTAAAGAGCAATGAAGGATCAACTTGTTTAAAAGCTTCCCTCGGGCTTCTAACTGGAGTTGAACAGCTCGTTTGTGAGGACGAGCCACATGCAAAACAGCTCTCACCCCTCAGCTGGGCCCACACGAAAGATAAAGGACCCAAGCAAACACAAGGTATGTGCACGCAACCGTGGCTCCCGCGCACGGTGAGGCACATGTACACACACAGACGGGAATCAGAGGGGCTATTCACTTCACTGAAAAGAGTCCTCATTGAGCTGTTCAAAGACGCAACCAGGGAAACAAGCAGCACCAGTGTGTTCCAGTGTGCTTCCATATACATGCGTGTGTATTAGCATCAGAGTGGTAGTTCTGATGAACGTGTAGGGGTGTGTATGTGACTGGGCCCTCCACTGCTGCCTAACGTAGTAAATTGCGTGGCTGCAATTTCCTGAGTGCAGCGCGCTCGCTTTGTCCTCTTATGTGCAGATGAATAGGCAGCTCCTCAGCTGTGATGAGAGCCTGCGACTGCGTCTCTTCTTTGTGTGTGTGTTCCAGTGTAAAACCATTTACTTACAAGCAGAATATCAAGTTTTGACTCGTGCGTTTTCAGTCTGTCACAATACCTGCGGCTCCATGGCTTAAGTTTATTTCTTTCGCATCTCTGTTGATGTTTCTGTCAACGTGTGTCTCTAACATACAGCACCTGTTGTGACCCGGCTCCACACTTCTGATGACCTGACGATATAATCTGCTTGTATGCTTAAACTGATCCAATCAATCGTCCAAACATGCAACATTTTGCGCCACTGAGTATGTGTCTCCCTTTGTTGATCCTCCCATATCTGAATGTACAGTATGTATAAACCACCTCATCCTTTTGCGTGACCCGATTGGCTTTGTGGCTGCGCGCAGACAGAAAAGAGGCCATGGCTACCACTCAGATGGCAGCCGGCCCTAAGAACTCTAGCTGGACTAGCTGGATGTCCCACTGTCGGCGCAGCTGTAAACCTCTGTTTCATCCTTTCTCTCCTAAAATCCTACACACAGATACAGAATAAGCATCTGCACAGACTGCCCTACTTCCCGACTTTTCCATCACTCTACAGTACACAGTAGGATGCTGATGTGAAACCTTCAGATATTCTGTCACTGTGCCAATTGTATGATCACATGCTGCTTCTAGCTGACCCCCGTACAGACTCCTTTGGCAGTAGGCATGGGGGATACTGCCACTGCCTCAGCAAAGCCTGGATAAATCTCTAAAACCCCCCACAGCTCTTTTCAATTTACTGACTGGAAGAGACCACTGTTATCTCTTTCTATCCTTTGAGACATGTCCTGAACCACATGGACCAAAATTTATTATCAATAACTGGTTATACCTGATCTTTTTCCCCCACTTTCTACTTTTTTTTTCTCTGACAGAAGCAAAATGTTGATGAAAGCAAAAGGATTCATTGCAATTCAAGTTGTCTTAAAAACTTTAATTTTTAAGCATGATAATACTCAAAAATTATATTTACAGTGCTTATCTGTGGATGTACAACAATATTCTGAAAAAAATGACTGACATTTTTATTATTACTGTGTTAATGGCTGTTGCAGACAAGATGTAGTATAACATTTAAAATCCCCTTTAAATGCTAACAGGCATATTTCCATAAATTTCGAGAGCCATCATTACCTCCCACAACACACCCATTTAAAGTCTTGATGGTATCCATATCCCTCAGAACACAGAGCATTAGCCTACTTAGCCGTGGATTTTCCCACACCCACTGAGTGAGTCTTCTTCTTACTGCAGCCTTCCTGCTTTGAACTGAACTCTGCCTTATCCGGTGTTGCCAGATCTTGTGGCAAAAACAAGCAAACCCAAATGACTGATTCAGCAACCATGTTTCCGAAAAGATCAAACCCAAGGAGGACCTTGTACTGTATCAACTCAAGAGCCACCCTAGAGAAGGGTGGCCAAGTCCAGTCCTTGACAGCCACTATCCTGCAACTTTTAGATGCAACCAATCACCAACACACCTGAATACAATGAATGGCTCACTACCAAGCCTCTGCAGAGCTGAATGACATGCACATGAGGTAATTCAGGTGTGTTAGAGAACGGATGCAGAAGGGATAAGTTACAGGATAGTGGCTCTCAAGGACTGGACTTGGCCCCTCCTGTGCAAGAGCAATAAAGGTGTATTGCTGATTCATATATTATGAAACAGCAACCAGCGTCTTTTAAACCTGATTTTGGTTAAGTTGATAAGAAAAGTACCATTTACCCGCTAGCATCATATTCAAGTGAAATGTTGTTATAGTTAATATCAAAATATGAATGCATCAAATCCAACCCATATTCTTCAACGACACTACTGTAGGGGTGTCACGATTCTCCAAATCCTCTTTTTTCTTTTTGTCCACCCTCTTCGAAGGACAAAGAGACAAAGAGATGAACCAAAGACAAAACAACTTTTACTTAAAATTACCAAAAGCAATGAAAGAAATCTGAAAAGGACTGATAGAAAAGAATAATGGCACACAGCTGAAAATGACAAAGGACAAATAAAATGTACAGAAAACAGGGTAATCAATTTTGAACAATGGGCTATATGCACAACCCCCCCTACTTCCTGAAGTTAAGCCAGTTCCTTTGTTTCTTATTTTTCATTACTGGGCAAATTGATTAATCCAGGTGTACCTGACCTCAGTAACCATGACGACGATGGCCAGAAACACCTTAATAAGAAGAAAAAAAGTCACCTTTTATCATAAACTTTATGAAGAAACCAGCCAGTTTGGCGGCGTATCAAGAAAGATATGATGCAACTCTGTATAACATTCATTAAGTAATCACAATCCACAGTGAGTTTATCATTAGTTCTTGGTGGCCAACAGCAATTCAAGGATTAAATCATTCTGAGTCAAGGCACCAGCAGAAGAAGTTTGTCCATATCCAAGTTTTGGATGTCTGTCTGCTTATCCATGCCTGGTGCAAATAATTAGGTTATTAGCATGGCTTGTGGAGAACGGACAAGCAGTTGAGAGGAAACATTTGATTTTAATCAGGTCTGTAAGAGTTGGTAAACATGTAAAACCTGCAGGGCGATGGTCCTCAAGGACTGGATTCAGACAGCCATGAACAAAGAATTTGTACTTTTTATTGTAAAGCTGAGGTGTCAAAGTCCAGTCCTCATGGCCACTATCCTGAGGGTTTTTTTGTTTGTTTGTTTGTTTCCCTGCTCCAACACACCTGATTCAGATCAAATGGAGCCTCTTGTTAATGGGCTCGTTCACCTTCTATTATATGCAGCACAACCCATCTGGCAGCAAGGGGATTGTGGTCCTGGGGAATTATGCTGGTTAGAAACTTGCCTGGACTGCAGTGGAAAATGTGACCATACAACATGGCCATAAAACATTGCAGGAGTCACCCAGCGATATAACTTCTGCAGCTAGAGCTCACAAGCTGCAGCTTGTTGACACAATAATAAAACTTGGTCCTGATTGGTGAAACCTCTCACTGAGAAAACTGAATGTTAAAATTAGAAAGATAATGTTTTATTTCAGGCTTAATGAAGAATAAAAACAAAGATTGTTGCTGCACATCCGGTAATTAAATAAATTATTTCCCCAAGATAATAATAATAATAATAATAATAATAATAATAATAATAATAATAATAATAATAATAATAATAATAATAATACACACTGTTACATGGCTAAACTTGTCCGGCTTGGCTATACTGCTTTTATAGTCCACCCCTGATGACTTACAAAGTTCCTGCCATGAGTCATCAGGCGGCAAAGAGACACAGTCTGTCCAAATGGACCTTCACCTGGCCCATTAACTTCTGTCAGGTGTGTTGGAGCAGGGAAACAACTAAAACCTACAGGATAGTGGCCCTTGAGGACTGGAGTTTGACATCGGTGTAATATACTGTCACCATATAAGATTTTCCATGGCCCCAGTAGTAAACAACTGGCCATTTGTGCAGGACTGTGCTTGTAAGCAGGAGGTAGTTCAGAGAATTTCTGTCTGAATGAGGAGGTGATGAAGTGGAACTGGTCACCATGATTGTTTTGAGCGGAGGTGAAAGGGGTCACCCTATATGCTTCACTATATTTGCTGGCTAAGCCATATACAGTGATAAAATCATGCTGTCTTCATAAGTTTAAAGGGTACAATGTCACCAAAGGCCCAAGCACTCTGGATGAGTGATCAGTTTAGGGATGTTACCTGAGCTCTGTTACTGGGGGTTGTCAAACTCTCTGTAAGAAATGCACTTAATACCCCACAAGCAAATGCCCAAAACAACAATCTCTGTGCATTTAGCCAGTGAAATGAGAAAATAATTCATCTGTGTAGATCAATAAAAAGTATCAGATCATGGTTTGTGCAAGAGTGTTTATAGTGTAAGTCAAGGACATCCATGACATCCCATTATTATAGCCTCAAATACTGTAAACAACATGCAACTTTGGCTGAATATGGTTAATTTTCTCTTGACGTGATTGTCAAAATTTGCTTATCCCACTTTGAGGGCAAGAGAGTACCCCTGCTATTTGACCTCATGCTCTAACGGATTGTTGGGATCGATGTGATTATCTAAAATACCATGACAGATGCTCTCAATTACAGATTAACATCATTTCACTGTGACCTCAATTTCACCAGGCAGTCATTTCGTAAAACAATTTTTACAATCAAAAATATAAAACCAGCTCCTATTCCAGGAACTGATGAAAGCTCTTTTTCCAGAGAGAAAATAGTTTGGATAATGACTGCAAAAGTTTCCCCAACTCTGGAGTGATGAAACTTCTTTTACAACTTCCTCTTATAAACTACCTCAAGTAAGAAGAGAATAAATTTAATTTAGGGATTTCAGGTTATCTAAAATCTAAAACTGCAAGGCTCAGCACACTGAATTTCTGATAAATATACCATTTTAATTACTGTATCAACATTATGGGCTTCAGTAATTAGTTTTAGAAGTGGTGGGAGTGGATAATGAGCCCAGAGCTTTTACTGGAGAATAGATAAAGCAATATCAAACAACAGTTTAAAGAGCTACGAAACATAAAACTCTTATGTGGATGTTTGGGTGTTTATCTGGATTATCTCACACCTAGCTCCCCAGGGGCAAGCCAGCATGACATATGATCACAACAACAGCATGACAGACAGATTAAAACCACATAAAATAGCATGTGACGATCCACACACACACACACACACCCAAACACACAGGTACGCTCGGCTGAGCTCCGACCCAACATGTTGTAATCCGAAGCTCAACCTGTCAGTCAAACACAGTAAACAAACAGAAATAAACCAAGTCTGAAGTTTGCACAGGTAGAGATTCACGATTTAGTTTATTTTGTTCAGTAATTCAGTTCAGTTCAGTATATTTACACTGTTAATGTCACCAGCTCACCACAAAGCTAATCTATGTGCCCTACAATCCAAGCCCAATTATGTAGAGTCCACATGTTGCTTTTATAGAGGTTATAAAAAACTGCTGTGCATTTCACTGTTGAAGAAGAAACTATGAACAGATTTCTAAAGGGGTTATACAAACACAACCTCAGGACCCCTCTAGAATGGGTCTAACATCAGAATTATAGCATTTTCCCAGAACAAGATGAAATAGAACTGAAATAACATAGAACAGCCCCCCCCACACACACACACAAAAAAAAAATGGGAACGACAACATGCAAAACCACCAAAATGACAAACATAACCAGAGAATGAAAAAAACGGGAAACTTAAAGATCTTCTACGAAAAACTAAATTTAACATTAAATAAGCAAAATAAGATCCAGCTATCTATTAGATGTAAACTAAAAGTATCTACAAATGTACATGAAATGGGTATCAGTGACTAAATTACTGTGAGGCAGGGCTCCAGACTGCGTTCAAGAGGTTGCAGTGAGAAAATTTTTCATCTACTCGCGCATGTGCCACCACCTGATTGGCTGTTTTTTTAATTATTGTTTTCTATTGAATACATTTTTTTCTGACAGACTTTCACACAGGTTTCGTGTGCGGCGCTGCTTTGTTAAACAGCTGTTTTAGTCAATAGTTTCATTCCCACGACAGCCAGAGGTCAGAAGCGTCTTGCTGTGGCGTCGAGTCTAGCTTTTTGACAGAGCACACTTCCATAACACATCAAGCTCTGAGTAGGTCAAATAAGTTCAGACAGGAAATCAGACATGGGAGCAGTGAAAAGAATCCTGTGAATTTCAAAATAAAAGCCCCCGCAAATTTGCAGTAGCTGAATTATATAAACATGTTATTACCGGTGGCGCCAGGTTAGAAGTCAATCGGTCCGGGGGTCTCAGTGGGTTTTTTCATAATGGACCACTGGACATTCATCCAGCCTTCTTTATCATGGTTAGCGCTTGAACTGGCGACATCACGCATAACCTTGCAATTTCGTCATCTGTTCCTCACTTAGTTCTTTATCATTTTTTTATTGAGTGGAATGCGTGCTGAGCTGAATGTTTTTAATAGGTAAAAATACTCAAATAAACAAATAAAATTTATCTTGTACTAGGGCTGGACGATTATGGAAAAAATTATAATCACGATTATTTTTGACTGATATTGAAATCAAGATTAATATACACGATTATTCATTGATTTTGTAAAAAGTGTTTATTGAACCACCAAAACTCAACTTCAAATATAACTTTAAAATAAAACAAAACCAGAAATAAATTAGAAACAAGTAAAGGAGTAAAATAAGAATACTATTTAAAATAATAATAGCAATAAAAATGAAAACTAAGTCTACATGCATTCCTGTTCTATACTCACTGCAGTTTGCTTCCTATAACTCCACCAGTCTGTTCACTTTAGGATTAATTGTTTTTCTTCGATTACAGTGTTTTTGTAATTGTGAAAAGGCAAAATTGAAATCACGATTAAAATTCGATTAATTGTCCAGCCCTATCTTGTACTTTGTCTTTTTTTTGCTGATCCAAAACTTAATGTGATATGTGAGTCAAAAAACTTAAACCGATTTGAACTGTGAGTTCATTGATCCATTGAACCACTACCCACAACATGCAGGGAACACAACATTTGCTGATAAAACTGGCACCACACAACTAAAACATGAAACTTTGAGTAAACACAGTGCCAGTCAGAAACGAATCATGCCATGACCTGTGAAAATTGTAGTTTCTGCATTTATTGATCAATTCTTTATCAGTAATAAAGTAAAAATGAGAGGAAATGTGAATATTTGCTTTGCAAGTCGATTTTGGTGTGCACCTCTAAATTTTCTGCTTGTCCTCCCAACACCTCCCATCCACTGCTTCTGCTCCGTCCCACTGCACCGTCCCCTCCCCGCACTCTGACTCTGCACGACTCCGCCAGTCCCCTCTCCGTTCAGCCGCAAAGCAGGCAAAAGAGCATGCGCAAGATTTCCAAGTTCAAGTGGATAAATAGATAAATAGTGTAGATAAACAGCGGTGACAACAAACTTTTCATTCATTGCAACTTCAAAGGAAACATTGCGTCGTTCAAGCCATGTTTTGATACGTCTGTTATACGTCAATTATGGGTGAGAACATTGTCCACAACAAGTTATACACATCAATCAACTATTTCTGTAGTAGATGTAAAAAAACAAAAGAAACTTTTATATCCCAGATGTTTACACATATTCAGGTTTGCAACTATCTCCAAACGGAATCGGGCGGAACGGAGCAGACCAGAAAATAGAGGTGACCCGTATTTTTGGCGGAGGCCGACGGATCTGAGCGGACGTGCTGGAGCAGAGCACCGGCAGAGTAGAAGACTGCTTCTCACTGACTAAAATAGCAACAGATTTGCTGTGTCGTGTGGAGCGGACCGAACCGAACCGGAGCAGAGCGGTGCGGTATCGAGTGGAGGCAGTGGATGGAAGGGGTAATACTTTAAGTTAGGGGCCACTGTGCTCCGAATAAAAAGATGCAAAATGTGAGGAGATGGAAAATGGCCCAAAGACTAACATCAACAATCCAGATACAAAACTAAACATAAGACAAAACTAATTTAATTAAACACAAAATGACAAAAAAAAAAAAAAAAACAAACAAACAAACTCAAAGACAAACCGTGGCATACTTGAGAAAATGTAAACTAAAACCAGAAATGGCAAAAAGTTTGTCTCGCAAAACAACCAGAGACACATGAGCCACACTCAGCCCACACACCAAGACAAAGCTGCCAGGAAGATGTATAGACATACTGTAGATAAACAGAGATGCAAAATGCTTAGAAATGATCAACAAGATGTTCATTGGTTGGCTTGAAATAACTGCGTATCACATCCGCCTGGTTGGATGATTTCATGTTTCCGTTTAATGTTTATGGAGATGCAATAAGCTGGAATAAGATCTTTGCTGGAGACCAAAGTTGTATCCCAGTCTCCAGTTTTCTTTGAAGTTGTTGGTAGTTTTTATGTTTTACCTTTTTTTTTTTTTTTTTGTTACCAATAATAACTTGTTTGGGGTTTGTGAGAAAAAAAAAAGAAAAGACAAAAAGAAAAATCACTGTTAATTTTAAATACAGCCCTCTCAGATTGGTTTTGGGAGACTGCTCTGTGGAAGGAACATGACATGCCAACACTGTATTTTGGTAACCTGAGTGGAGAAAGCTTAAAATATTGTACAATCAAATGTTTTTTGATACCGTTTATGATACAGATACAAATCCCTATGACTTTCCTTTGCACTAATTACTTCAGAGATCAAGCATCTGAGCATAATGTACAGCAAAAGCACCAGGCTGTCACATTTAGACTTGACTCATTAAGTCCCTTAGTCTGTAATGTGGAATCAGCCGTGTAAGCTTAAGGCTGTAAAGCATAAGGTGAGGCCTTACACAACCCAGCAATCAAAGCATTAAGGAAACGCATAACAGGATTAATTTGGTGAAGAACAAACAATCATGTTTGCACTACAAAGAAGCTGACAATCACATGCTTTTACCTACTGCTGTAACGGTGCATCATTAACGACAGGCCCATCTGAACACTGCATTCAAATTCAAGCACATCCAGATCTAAGAGAACAGAGTGGGCTCGCAAACTTGCTAATGTGGGTTGTGCAAGTGTTCTGTTCAGTAATTGTTAATGGCTTTTAGCATCAACTATAATCATTTATGACACTCTCTCTTTTAAATGACCTTGTACTTGTTCTGCCACCCCACACAGCACTTCATCTCATCACACACTTTTCAGACGGCTCACTCATTTCATACACACGAGCTGATGGAAGAATTGTTGTTCGCACAGTATTTGTTTCTTCTTGCGTGCGCAAATTGAGTGCTACAGCCTGTATGGAGCTGTGCATTTACTGTGCAATAGAAGTTCCAATGTTAAGCTAAATGCCTGTGTGGGTATGGAGGCTGTGGCCCCGGCTCCTGTCAGGCTTTAACGTATCTGTCATTCAATATAGTGTGAAGGCATAGTATGGGGACATAGAGAGTGTGATTCATCCTACTACATATTTCATCTCCCATCATCACGTAACATCTAAAAGTCTCACACATTCATCCATTAGTAAGTACCTATGTGAGTTTATGTTCACTGCTTTCTTTTCTTTTCTTTTTTTTTAGAATGTGTGTGTGTGTGAGTGAATACATCTGTATAATTCTTTATCCACAGGTGCATGGGAGAATAACTGTGCTATGAGCATATTTCTGGGTAGGCAGATAAATACATGCTCATGTCAATGTCCTTTCTGTGCATTTTGCATGTATGTGTGAAGTCAGTAAACATGCAGGATGCAAGCCCAGCATGTCTGTGGACATGCACCGTTTTTGGACCAGCAGACTGTCCACTTCCAGTTTGTGTGTGCCAGTATTTATGCCAGTGTTTGTGTGTGCGCATGTGTGTGTGGTGAGAACAGCTGCGATGCAGAGCCTGTCGTGGGCGTGAGTTAATTAGTGCAGAAGATGATTGTGTTATTTGGACGGCCGACCAGCGCTGGGGTTCAAAGTGAAGGGAGGCAGGTGAGCTTGTACGGCCTGCAGCTGCATGTAAAACAACTCAAACGGAATCACAGAAGGCCCGCGAGGGGGAGGAAAATTGAGTCAAAGAGAGCGAGGGAAGGTGAGAAAAACAAGCAGAAAATAAGGAAAGCCAGAGAAACTAAATTAGCAGCAGGATATACAGTAGGCTCACTCATTTTTTTGTGCAAATGAAGTCCACATTTCTAAACAATCTCACATCAGATCAAAAAGCTTTAAGATGGTCTGTGCTGTGTCTCAAAAGGAGAGCAGGGGAACATATTGCTACCCTGCAGGTGTCACAACCTATAAGTGACAGCATCCTTTGGACTAGGACCACACACTTAACCTTCCTGCTACTGTGGTGCTTAAAAATTCGTCAACCCTTAAATTTTTTACATCATAGCATTAATATGACCAAGTGCATCAAGTGATCTCACTATTTAAACTTAGCTGACAAGAACCAACTTCAACAACTGGAAAAAAAATATATACATGACAAATAAATGATCAGATGGTACGAATCAGAGGGACAGCATGCATCCAGTCGTTTCTGGGCAGCAATAAATGAATTTACCTGGGAAGCTTAGGTTTGGGAACAGGGCCACGCCTTAATTATTCCTCCAATCGTCTTGCTTGCCATGTCTTACAATGCATCAGTCATGTTTGTCTAATCTCTTTTAAACCCATTCTTTCTTTTCTTAATCCTACCATCCATTAATTCATTCATCTCTCATCCCACTCCTCCATCTATCCATTTGTCTGTTTCTCTCTACTTCCATCCTTCATACATCTCTTACTCGACTCCCACGTCCGTACTTAAATCTATGTACCAGTAAAATGTTAGGACACACTTTTCTATAAAAAGGGGGGCAGCAAGTGTGTTCAAACTTTTGACTGGTAGTGTATGAAGCCAGAAGACTGTCTTTAAAGGTACGGAATATAAGAATTCTTTAAATTTTTTAAATTTTTTCTAATAAACCCCACTGACATCTAGTTGTAAATATGGGTATTTTTTTCTTTTTTAAAAAGAAAAGAAGTTTTCTTTCAAATGACTTTATAATCCAAGCACTGTTGTGAATGTATGGTGGCCGTTAGTGGCCAAAATTCTCCCAGAAATGAAATTTTTTATCCGTGAGTGGATTCCAGTGGTCTTAAGTGTAGCTATGGCTGTAGAATGAGTAACTTTTTTTTTTCATGTAAGGCATTACTCATCCCAAACAGTGCTTTACCTCATACAAAGCTGGAACAGCAGTTTTAAAGTTCAGAGGGTTCTCACTTCACACACATTGTTTTGTCCATTCAGAGACACCGTGGTAAAAATGGTGAAACAAGTATGGCAGCCTCCATATGTGCACCACCCAGCAAGTAGATATGAACGACTCATTCTAAGAAAATAACCATATAACAGCTATTCTAGAGCAGTGAATACACATCAATAGAAACACAGTTTTGAATTATATATCACATTTTTCTGTCATTGACCTTTGAATTTTTACATACTTACCTTTAAATTTAAAGCCAACCTTATGGCTTTTCTTTAGATAATGGTTTTGAATTCCAATTTATTTAGATGTCATATTCATGCAGGCATAAAGGTATAACTAAAAGTTTCTAAACTTTAAAGCACAAACTACGATTTACATCACTAATATTCTGCAGATGCTGTCAGATGCACTGAAAAGAGAAGTTTTGAGTGTCTGCACTGATTTTTCTTTTTTTTTACAAAAGTCCTTACCACACTTTGGGTTACTTTACATGCACATGTACTGTATGGAGGCTTCACAAAGGGGCTGTATTCAAAACTGCCTATTACATACTGCCAATAGACACAGTTCTGCTGTTTATAGCAGAATGCAGCACTAAATCGTTTTGTTATGTGACAGGGAGGGTTTCAAAAGGAAACATTAAGTTCATTAGTTGAGATACCATTGTGAATTAAAAGAGCCAGCCTCACCTTGATTTTGTTGCATTTCTTAACTGCAAAACATCTGGATCTCCTGGTGTTTTAATGTTTGTGCTCATGTTCTTCTTTTAAAAACAACAGCATTGTTTGCTATTGACAACGGGTGTAAATCAAGTTGAATCATTGCAGCATTCTATTGCAAATGAAAGAATGACTGCTGATCACAGTTTCTACCGCGAAACCATTTTGATTCAGTTTTGGAGCCAGCAATCAATATGTAATGATATCACAGGCTGATTTAATATAATCACTTCCATTCATATGTTTAATCACACCTGACATGACTGCCACAGCACTCTGCACTGTTGGAAATGAAACTCATCCAACGCACACTGGAGACTTATCAGTATAAATGTACACAGGGCTTGAATTACTATACAGGGCTTTAAGAGGGAGCCTTTTTTTTTAGGTGTGCACATACAATATTAGTACATGCAGCCATTCAAAAATAAAATTACTGTCCTAAACACCTTCTGAAACTACTGTTTAAAAGGAGATCAGTGTAACAGTAAGGGAGAGGCTTCGCATATTGGATTAAGGAACTCAAAAGTTGCCCATTTGACTGTTGTTTGTTTTGTTTTTCTAGACTTGTGGTCTGCAACAATATAAAATTACAGAACTCAAGTTATAGTAATAATAAATACAACAGTGGTAAAAAGATAAAAATAAAGAATGTAACAGGACTTAACTGACACTTGCGCTACAGTATGGCTTTGTGTCATTGCTGGAGTTTGGCTGCAGGCTTGATTAGCAACTATCTAAAATAAAACAAAGTGTGAACTACTCTCTAACAGGAAAAAAATACATGCTCAACTCTTGACAATTATTGTACTAACAGTCGTTGAAATAGTAAGAAACACTCGATAAAGTAGACGTAGGCAAATTAAACCAGTGATAGGAAGGAAAAAGTAGGAAAATTAAACTTATATATATATATACACACACACACACATATATATATATATATATATATATATATATATATATATATATATATATGTGTGTGTTGTGTATAAATATATATATATAAATGAGATAAATGAGTTTCTTAACTGCATTTAGCTTGTTTAATGAGAAAAAGGGATGGAAAGTTATTTTAACAACCACAAAAAAAGGGTATCAAGTGGTCATTATATGGAGACTAACAGCACACAACAAAAACTGCTGCTGTTATCTACATACTGAAGAAAACAAACTGGTTCACCTGCGTCTTTAGAAGATTTATTTAATTGAATTAAATTAACAAAAGCACAATGCCAACACAGTAAATTGCATTTTGGCATATCTGTTGTCCTAATGTATTGTTTTATGTCAAATGAAAGACATTCTGGTATGTTGTTGTTATAAATTGAAATACTTTATCAAACACGTCATAAACACACAAAAATGATTCCATTTAACTCAAAATTTTAAGGCAGCCCTTTAACTCATATTTTTAAGTTAAATCTTTTACAGTGTACAAAGGAGTGTTATCCTTTTTAAGGAACATCAGGAACCTTATTGAAGTTACAGGTAACCTGGAGGTGGACTTTTTTTTAGGGCTACCCCTTAAAGTATCAGCTGAATGTCTTCGGGGGAGCTCCTCTGCCTCCAGTTCTCCTTGGCACCCTTGTAATTTCAACCCTGTGTACATACCTGTATATATATATATATATATATATATATATATATATATATATATATATATATATATATATATATATATATATATATATATATATATATATATATATATATATATATATATATATGTGGGTGTGGGTGTGGGTGTATATTCTTTATCTGTGTGCAGCATGCAGCTGTTTGCGTTGTTTTTTTTTTTTTTTTCATTTTGTCGAACTGTATACTCTATACCATTACACACATCTAATGATAGCTGGCAGTTTTGAATACAGCTATGTATCACGATCATCATCATCATTAAAGTGAGATGCAATGAGTTTCCTGCAATGCTCTTTAATTGCATGCTCTCTGGATCGGAAGCATGTCAGCATCTAAATTTGTGCCACTGATGTGTGTTGTGTATATTCAACTTCTAGCATTCTCTGACTTTTTATGCATTTATGCAACCTCTGACATTCTCTTTGCGCTGTATCTGACACCTTGGCTCATATTAAAATTGATTTTCTCATGTGTACCTGCTTTGGCTGTAACGTTGAAGAGGAAGCAGTATGGCCATCCATAAGATGCACATGTGGTAATGTTGCATTTGAAAACAAGTTAGGTTCATTTCAGAGATTTATTGTCGTGTATCTCTAGACAATCTACAGTAGTGTTGATGTGTGGAAGTACACTATTCATATATCTACAGTTGAAAATCCATATTCCAACATAACATTTATCATAGAAAGAAACGCAATTCCATGCATTATATATCAAGACTGATGAAAAAAGCATGCAGTGTCAGTAAATGGATGGAAGTGATTCATACCTGCTCTGGCTGGTTGGCATTGGACAGCGGTATCACCATCCAGATGATGTTGAGGTTGGTGAGGGCAGCACTGGTTGTAAAGGAGCAGGGCAGGATGGCTGTTTGACCCCGGGCCACTTGGATGCTGCTCTGGGACACGGTTACATCCAACGCCCGCACACACACTGCATGAGAAAAGAAGCAATGCTCAGTGTCTGAACATACATAATCACAGTAACTGTAGGCAGAGACGTGCTGAACTAGCTCTCTGTAATGGTGCATTCCATTTAAACTAAAAAGTTGTCATTTCCTTAATCCAGTTAGGAAAAATCCACTGGAATGGGATTGGGATTTCCATGTCAGAAAGTTAGAGAAACCGTACTGTACCTACTGGGGATGCACAATATTGAAATTTTGGCAGATATCTGATATGCCGATATTTTAAAACTAATGTGGCCAATAACCAATATCAATGCCGATATTAAACCAAAAAAAAAGTAAGCAGTCGTTGCAAACAGCAGTTTTATTATCTGTTTCCAATACTTTGAAAAATATGGGGGGGTTATTGATACACTGAAATATTGTGATATTTTCATATGTCGATATTTAAAAACGGAGTATCTATCTATTTTACTTACAGAATCTCGTGAGATTTCATTGTTCTGTTACAAACTGAAGTCAGATATTTCATGAATTCTCGCAAGATTTTGTCAATAAAATAGATATATACCACGTTTTTAAATGTCATGATATCTGCACATGAAAATATCGCAAAATTTTGTGAATTCTCGTGAGACTTTGTAACAGAACAATATAATATCACAAGATTTCGTCAGTAAAATAGATTGATACGTCAATATGATATCATCATGAAAATATTGCAATATTTCAGTGCATCGGTATTTTTCCCACCCCTAGTCTTTAGACATTTTAAAGTCCGTAAAAAAGAAGGGTTTTTTTTAATATGTATATACTTTACAAACAATGGGCTGATCTGTTAAATATCTGTTAAATATCGGTTAAATATCAGTGGGGTGGCTGATGTTCGATATTCAGTTTTAAGATAGGGGGCCGATTATATCGTGCATCCCCAGTAGCAACCCCAAATTTAGAGTCAGTCAAACACTCCTTGTCCTGTATGGAAAAATGTCTGTTAGTTTGTGTATTGATAATCTAGTTGCACATAGAGCTTGTAACCCATATCAGTGAATTTAAAAAAAAAAAAAAAAAAAAAAAGAGCACTCACATCGGTTCCAAATTCTGACTTCAGAGGCAGCATAAATCTTTTCACTTCATCAGAAAAGCAACACTTTCAAAGTCCTTCTTTGGGCTGTTTGATCACCGTTTGGACAACTAAAGTAAAACCTCTACGTTGTGCATGACCATTCATTTATTTTCTACACTGGCTTTATCCTGGTCAGGGGTTGTGGTCCGCCAGGGTGTGTCCCGCGGCTGCCATAGGCAAGAATCAGGGACCAATCTGGACAGGCAACGTGCATGTACATGAACATATTCTAAAAAGCAAAAAGTCATGTTTAATCTCTCAGCACATCCTTTCTTCATCGCTTTTTAATCTTTTCAGCAAAACAAACCCACTTTTCTGAAATGCTCTCAGCAACTAAACAGACATCTAAACCACACAGAGGAGGATCACATGAAATATGCAACAGTTAAATAGAGAAACATGATAGGCCGTCTCCAGAGTAATTTATTTTATTCATCTCCTAAAACAACTCACTTTTTCATGGGATCAGAGTGGATATCAATACAGAGTAAATGAACATGACAAGTGGGGATAGTATTGGTTTTTCCGACACTATTGCTGCTTTCTGTGGGCACACAGCTCACACAGTGATATTGTATTCTTCTCAGCAACAAGACAGATCTATCATCTCACACTTAGAAACTCAGAAGTTGTCTCTCTCATCTGGACCCAGCTGTCACCCATAACAGACCCAGGGAGACAAATATCTACATGCTGTATCTATTTCTAGAACAGCTAAAGACATTAAGACCTAAACTAAGTTAAATCACCCCCGCAAGCATGTATCCATGTCCAAAAACCCCAATGGGAAGTAATCTTATCTAAACACAGTGAGGAGGATGATGCACTGATATGATTACAGATAATTGATCGTGTCCTGTGAATCATCCCTGTTACTGATAATGTAAGATGATGATCCTGCTTTCCTGCCAAGTCGATAGCAGAAACCACCAGAACGTAATGGTTTGAGGTCAGGAGCCATGCAAGATACTTGCTTATTTTTGATTATTTCCAGGCCTGTTTACTGGGATCAATTTGAGCTTTGTCATATTCTACAGTAGCTGGCAGACTTTCTGTTGCACGCTGTCTGTCCACCTGAATCCTGCTGGGCTTCCTCCACTTTCCCTCTGCTGGAACACACCAACAGACCCTATAGGCCCACTGCTGGGCCAAAAGGAGATAGACAGCACTCATACAGCACTGCTCAGCTATAGCACATCAGAAATGCACACACAAAAAAAGACTTCCCATAAATTATGGAGACATTTTCACTTAGAGGGACTATATTCCCCTGTAATGTCAATATGTATCATTTAAAACAGCATGATTCCTCTCAGTAACTCAATTGCTTTAGCAATAACACTGTGCTTGAAGGAGCAGAATCCCGTCAGTGTGTGCGTCACTATGCGGCTAACGAGCTCCCATTACCTCTTATGACATCTGCAATGTGAGGCCGTTATTATGAATGCAATAAATAACAAAGTCTTAGGTCACTCTACTAATCTGATCTTCTTCTATCTTCTGTGCACACAGTCTTCACTTCCTGCACAAAATCAATCTATGTTCTTATTGGAGGATTAACAAGGAATAAGTTTGCACAAATTGTTATGACCTTAAAAGAATGTGTGACTGCAAGAAATATCGCTACGAGTGTGTTCAGTCAGTGGGTGTATACTGCAGGTATTACCCATGCTACATTTAGGAATGAAAGAGAAAAATAAGGAGACATTTGGAAGTGCAAGAAGAGGGAGGGAGAGAGAAATGAAATACAGAACGAGAGAAAGATCCTAGAGGAATGAAGATAGAAGGAGCATCTTATCATCTCTAAGCCTCCTCCAAGGCTGCAGTCTCTCAAGCCCACAACAGCTGGAGGGCTCATTTCAAAACACTGGATTAGAGAACCTCTGCGCTCAGAGCCTGTAAGCTCCCACCACCAAACAACTCACACAACATCGCAAACAGGAACATAAGCGCACAGGCCAGCCACATGCACACATACAGTGCACACATGCTTTATCAAATCAGAAACACATGACACACTTCCCATTGCGGTGCACTCATAAGTGCATGT